>OZ024740.1:136326491-136513991 GCA_964016885.1 Eledone cirrhosa
CGAAACTCTGGACATATCCTGTTATTGGATGTCTAAAAATACGGACGAAACCATGGTAGAGATATAATTACGGTATGTACACATTTCTTCTAAGTTTGAATTTACACCTAATTGTGTATGGTTGACGGTATATTTAGTCAGTTTCCACATGCTGTTGAAATGTTGGATAAGTACTCTATCGGGGCCACCGCGAAGAAACCGCTTTCGGTTATTTGTCGAAAATTTCTTCATAGGAGCCTTTATTCTTATAGCTTGTTCTAATTGATTTTTTTATATGGTTAATTATGCTAATTGGGAGAAGAAATGGTATATATTTTATCTAGTGATTCTAAGGACATGATTATAATTCTATATATATATATATATATTTATATAAATCTCTATATATATATAAATAATTGTATATATATATATATATATATATATATATATATATAAATAATTGTATATATATAAATAATTGGGAAGAGATATATTAGATATGTCTCATATGAACTAATACAGCCAATTTTCTACACAATACATTTAGTTAGCACCCCGAACGCATAATTAGGAAATACTCACTTATTTCCTAATGTTTGTTGAGTGAGTTGGAATTTGGCCGGAGTATCGCTAAAAAGCTTTCTCCGATAATGTATTTATTTATTCATATATATATATACAATTATTTATATATATATATATATATATATATATATATATATATATATATAACTTTGGTAGGTTTCGGCCAGTATTGGCCCAGGCCATATCTAACTTAATAGCACCACCTGACGAAGTCTAACAAATCAGTGTTTGGGCACCATGGCCCACTCGAGCAGAGAGTTATTGTTTACGGGGGCTTATACGGATGTAGGAGGCTTATCCGGGATTTCTTAAAGGAATTCATCCAATGACTTCTTGAACTTGATGGGTTCTGTCTCTGCTTTGATGTGTTTTGGTGTAATGTTAAAGAGTGCAGGGCCAATTGAGGTGAAATAATTATGCCGTATTGTTGTTATGTGATGCGAGTGAGATTTTTGTCGTGGGCGGATAGCACGGGGCCAAGCTTTGGGTGTACACTAAAGGTGATGCCAACATCATTTGGGAAAAGCTGATGGAATATTTTCCACATCATACAGATAATGTAGCGCTCACGGCGACGTTGAAGAGAATAAAGTTTGAGCTTTTCTAATCGACCCCAATAGTCAAGGCCTGTCATGCCAACTATCTTTTTTGTAATTGACCTTTGGTGTGCTTCAACTTTCATGATACTTTGTTTCGTGTGGGGCGACCACAGTGGACAACAGTATTCAAGGTGGGGGCGGGAAAAGGGGGAGAAGAGAAGGACAACAGTGTGGATATTTCTCGACTGGAAAGTTCTGAGAATCCAGGAACACATTCTGCGGGCCACATCAACTTTGCTGTTTATGTGAGTGGCCCAGCTTATGTTGTTGTCCACAATTACTCCCAGGTCTTTGATGTTATTGGAAGCCACTAGAGTTTCACCTGAAGGAAGAGAGTATGGTAGTTTCAAGGCATCCTTTTTCCAAACTGGATTAGTTCAAATTTATCCTCATTCAACAGCATATTATTCATCTCTGCCCATTGGATAACAGCCAGTAGGTCTGACTGAAGGCAAATAGAGTAGATAATAACAATGAGCCAGAGGAAAGAGACAAAAGTAATAATGAGAGACATAGAAACAACCATGAAATAGAAACAACACAACTAACAATAACAATAGCAATAGTACACATAAAGCAGCAGCATGGAATTCTACTTTTTATAAGCCTTCCGATATGTCCTTCGACGAGTCCACGCCACGACTTTAGCTTTTAACAAACGCACGCAATTGCCATCGCAGGTCGATGAAAAAACAGAAGCACAATTAAGTATAGCTAGATCTAAACTTAGAAATATTATAGAACAGTATAGCAAGAAGCAAAATAGAATGGAGGCCCAGCAACTGGGAGAAAAATCTCAAAATGGCTTGCGTAAGATCATGCATGCTTTCCAACAGACAAGTCTGGCAGAAAGTCGGTTGACAGTCTGTCAAACTACATCCAGCCAATACAACCCCCACATCACTAACACAAAAGAAGTAACACCACAAGAGCATGAGGATAGGGAGAAAACCCCCAATGCCCATATGATGATGTGGACAAACATAATGCAGCCCAATAAAAGGACTGCCAACAACTTCCAGGCCTGGAACAATGACGTGCCAGTATTGTATGGGCTTCGAAAAGACCATAAGACGAACAGTGACCCAGTCACAGGACCACCAACACAGCCAGTCTGTGGAGCTAACATTGCTAGTAACTACAGACTTTCCTACTTCCTTTCCCTGATCATACGCCCCATCATTGAAATGTCCCCCGATATATGTGACAGCACGGAGGACCTCCTCAGCCGAATCAGCGAAAATAACCGATTTACGGACCTAACAGACTGTATAATAGGTAGTATGGGTGTTGTGTCCCTATATCAATCCATTGACGTGAATTTTGCTGTGGAGAAATGCGTAGAAATGATCAGTGAGAGCAATGTTGAATTCCGTGGGATTGATACCAGTGAGCTGGGACTGCTACTTAAACTTACCTATAGTAATGATCATCTAGATACGTATGACCTTAGCAACCTGTGCCCTACAAGACTAGTAAGAGGCAGACCACCTACCATTACCTCAATGGCCAAGAAAACCCACACAGAAAGATGGAACGGGTGGACCAGAGCCATACGGGCCCCCGAAAACCACGATTAACTAAAGAAAATGTTTGCACATGCGGTTGGGGGGGGGGGGGCAGTATAAAACTAACCCTTAAGGAACATATGTTCAAATTTAATGGAAAAACATATGCCCAAGAGGAGGGAGCAGCCATTGGTGTTAGCATTGCAGGTGACATAGCTAACCTATTCATGGTATGGTGGGACAATAAACTTAAACTTAAAGAACAATTAGAAGACAGCAACCTCTTAACCCTGATAATGTACTCCCGCTACGTTGATGATATAAACATCGTAGTAAAAACACCTCACTAGAGAACAGTCAGGAATTAGAGAAAAACACCATGGAAAGCATCCAGCAAATAGCAAACTCCATCCACCAGAGTATTAGAGTTACTATAGACTACCCAAGCAAATACCCCAACCATCGATTACCTGTACTAGACACAGAGCTTTGGTTAGAAACCATTAATAACAAAAAACAAATCCTCCATTCC
This sequence comes from Eledone cirrhosa, assembly GCA_964016885.1. Lineage (NCBI taxonomy): Eukaryota > Metazoa > Mollusca > Cephalopoda > Octopoda > Eledonidae > Eledone > Eledone cirrhosa. The sequence goes on from OZ024740.1 coordinate 136,329,698, forward strand.
CATTATGCCAAACCCATGACTTCCAAATATCTGATCCACCGAAACTCAGCTGTTTCGGATCACACCAAAATCAACATACTGATTGCGGATTTGGTACGGGTGATGAGAAACGTGTCCCGCGTGTGCAACCCCAAAGAACTAGAGAGACACATACAACACTTCATCCACCGTATGCAGTTCTCTGGTTACAATCAGAGATAAAATCAGAGTATATAGAGGTGCCAGAACCAAATGGGAAAAAATGATAAATAATGATACAAATGGGACCTGCCCCTTGTATAGGAGCAAATTTTGGAATAGAATAGAAAGAACTAGGAATAAGGTTAATAGAATAAACTCATGGTATGATAGCAATAAATACCAGAGTGTAATGTTCATCAATACAACCCCTAGAGGTGAATTAGCTTACAAATTTAGAAGGGCCCTAGATAAACTTAAACTTAATATTAAGATTGTAGAAAGACCAGGTACCTCCATAAAAACACTTAGTAATACATACCCTTTTCAAAGACCTCCCTGTATAGATAAGAAATACATAATCTGTAAACTAAGCCCCCATATTAACTGTAAAACTAGAAACATAGTATATAGCAAAAGATGTACTGAAGGATAATGTAAAGATAAGAATATAGTGTACATAGGTGAGACAGCTCACAGTATAGGAGAACGATTAAATGAACACTGGCGAGAGCTTCAAGATAAAAAAGAATCATCAACACTCCACCAACATGCTAAAATAGAACATATGGGCAAATTAGAGAACATAGAAATAAAAATAGAATTTACACACAGAAAAGACGCAATGTTTAGACAAATCACAGAGGCAATAAACATAAATGAACTCCAACCAAAATTAAATAGAAAACATGAATGGAATAGCAACATCACAACTTACAATTAAGGACAAAATGAAAACACACACACACAGAACAAACAACCAATCAGTAACATGTAAATAAACAAATAAATAAATAAACAAATAAAAACACAGACACCCAGATGTAACATGCGCAAACTAAGCACAACGCACACAAAAACAAGATGGCGTGGAACAGAACAAAGGAAAGGCACAAAACAAAGAAAAGAATCCCAGTCACTGAAGAGGTCTCAGAATGTGTGACGAAAGAACTTTGACAATATATGAACAACCGTCCGGTTGTGGAACCAACCGGAAATTTATAAATTCTTAAATTTATAAATTTAATTTATAATAAGTTGGAGTGAAAGCAACTGGTGCGTGTGTTTCTTATTGGAAACATGACCCTCCCAAAGTATAACAATATCGGTTTCAACACGTTTTCAGATAAAGAATCTTGCTAAACAAATTCAGAAACGAAATATATCTATATATATATATATATATCCTTCGAATGCTCAGCGGGTATGGTAGATAGTTTCTGTTAACTGGGTGATCAAATGACCAAATGAGTTACTACCGCCACTAACTACAAAAGGTTTTTCCCCTCAAAATGAAAGGCAGACTGTATGATGCATGTATACAAACAACAATGTTGCACAGCAGCGAGACCTGAGCACTGCGTACAGAGGACCTACGAAAATTGGAAAGAAATGAAACCTCCATGCTTCGATGGATATGCAATAGTAATATACGCGAACGGCGAAACAAACGAACTGCGAGAAAAATTAGACATAAGAGAGATCAGATGTTGCGTGTAGGAGAGGAGGTTGCGTTGATATGGACATGTGATGCGTATGAAGGATGACAGCTGTATAAAAAGGTGCAGAGCGCTCAAAGTTGATGGAAGCTATAGAGTGTGCTGGCCTCAGAAGATTTGGGATGGGGCAATAAAAGATGACTTTTCACAATTACACCTCGCTAAAACGATGACCAGGACCGTGATCTCTGGCGCTATGCAGTAATCTACAAGACCCGCCGTCACGTCACGCCGCACGTATTAATTATGCTGTGTCAGACCATCACTACTTTTCGTGTGCGCCTTCTGCCAAGTCACAGTAGGATTCATAAGTATTATAGAACTCCATATAATAGTGCTATTGTGAATATTCAATTGAAGCAGAGTGCTATCCGATTTGGAGCAATGATATCTTCGAATGTCACCGAGTATTCAAGATACAGAGTTAAATATGTAATGTTAAAAAAATAAAATAAAAAAATAAGAAAAACAAAATGAGGTCATAATTAATCCATTTTATGATCATTTCAGTGAGAAAATATCAACGTGAAGGCTAACCGATGGTGATTATGTAACGCCATATCATCAATCTTGAAAATACACATCTCTGCTAGCCTCATTCGAGATCAGCAATCTTTTCTCGCTGAAACGATCATAAAACTTCTTCGCCCACCTATTCCTGAAAGGGTCGTGGGGGAAAGTCCTCAAATACTCTTTCCAGGTGGTCCTGTCAGAAGCAACAGTCTCCAAATGATCCGGCTGGATGACCAAGCGAGACCAGGTGTTATCCAATCTTGCTCGGGGGTCTAACCCTGGGTCTCCGGTCGGTTGGTTTTGTACGTAAATTCCAGCCAATGATTCTTTCCTTAGATATTCTGACCACATATCAATAGTGTCAGAGTTGTGATGTCTCAATTCGGACAAGTAGCAGCTCTACCTGGAGTGACTCTCTGATCTCTATCGGGTAACGTTACTCTAAAGATTCTTTGGATGAAACCCATTTCGGCCGCTTGTATTAGCCATCGTATTCTTTCGGTTATTCCCGAAGATTCACGACCAGAAGTAGGAGTTATACATAATTAAAGATAGTGAGTTTGGATTTTACACTTACTTTCCTCTGATGACTGAATGCTGAAGCTGGTGTATTACTTTGTTTTTATGCAAATGGCATTCCAACTTTTAAATGTGTCAGTATTCAATTGAAGTACTCGATACTAAAAGGATAATTATGCAAATTATGTCCCTGCTACATAGTGAATAAGTATGCAAATAAGGTCCCAATAATTCCGTCACTATGTATATTCCGGTTTCTAAAAGATAAAGTATGCAAATCTGGTTCCTGTTTCTCCGAATGTTAATAATCCGATAGTTATTACAGAAACAGTACAGCAAGTAGTCTAACAGGCTTAAGCTTAAAGTTGGGGAACTGTTTCACTAAGCAAAATAAAAATATTGAATCGTTAAAAAAAAAAAAAAAAAATATATCAAACTCCTGTCATGATATCTGAGAAGCAATAAAGTATGTTCTTTTTAGAACAGTCCGATTCAACTATCATATATTGAGTACTATATTTTGTAAGCAATTTCCTCTCATTCTTACGTTTACATTTAAATTGCCACAGCTCGGGTGCAGGGTCAAATAAATATTTGGGTTAGAATATCTAGTCAAATATTTCTTCGAATTATGTATTGGAATGAGGTGCACGTTACATGTATTTATAATCATATAATGAAGTGAACAGATTTTAAAGAATAACAATGGACGACAAAATGTGTAATTCAAGATTCTTTCGCTAAATTCCAATGACTTTCTTTCTCATAAATGTTGATTGGTTAACTGCTTGTGTATGGTGGGCGAGAGACCAATGTACTTAAAATGCTGAGATGCAGTAGAATAGATAGAATATAACAATGAATTGCATGATTATAGAATGATAATATTGTGTTAGTGACGGAGTCTTTGACAATCAGAGGAATGATCCTTTGGTAGGGTGGTTGTTGTGTGTTGACATTTACAACTGCATATATATTTTGGGATAGGGTAATATTGGTAATTAGCCGACTCTCTACGAAGCTCCCAATTAAAGTATTATCTACTCAATGAAACGCCCTAGATATAGCGGTCGTCATGAAAGATCATTCGATATCATAAAGCTTAACATTTGTAGCGACTCAAGGCTTCAGCTATATGTTCCAAGCGTATAGTCGGTGAAGTGATTGCACCCTAGTGTTAACCGTGACGATTTCATATTCTCGGTGGATTTAAAAGAATGAAGATTGTGTCAGATCGCTGCATCTTGTGGTGGCTCGATATGAAAGGAAACTTCAGAAGTGATGACAAATAAACCCAACCCTTTGAAGTCATCTTATAAAAGCCTGATATTTGATGCCAACTTATCTATGCTCGAATGCTACCTTTACTATGTGTTTCGTGCTGGTCAAGGTGTTAAATGTTGCTGGATTATATTGTTATTCAATTCAATGATAAAAGGTGTTACAACCCTGTTCCTCCTATCTTTCTTTGGACAGAGTATCTAAATCAACATTATCCATCATCCATTTTTTAAGACAGCAATGAAATCTCACTAGCATCACACCCTATTTGTATTAGGCTGAATGACTACGTAGAGGGGGCCCACGCTGGTTCATTTAATGCTGCCATTGATTTGAGGTCAATGTTATGGAGGTATGCGTTTAGTTTTGTTTAATGCAAGACAGTTGAAAACTGATGTCAAGAACAATGTCATTCTTTCCGAAGTTCAAGAGATATCCCACTTTTGTGACGTAAGAAAGTATCAGCATGATCTGGCTCTGCGGAACTACTGGTATTCACAGAAGAGAAAGGAAATCAAGAAAAGAAAGATTGTTATTGTTTATGACCGTTTCTGTGACATGTAAATGAGGGAGGTTAGTCGGCAGTTTACAGGATCTGAGAAATTCATCATCTTAGCGATGGGACACTATCTTATGTTTATATACGTAGATTCCGTTGAAGATATGAGCTACATCGGAAGTACACCGTTTTAATGTAATGAAAGGACAAGTCTTTGCTTGAATGGAATAATTAGCTTTGATGTATTTGGCAATTGTGCATAAGCAGTAGCGAGACAAGCATGATGCAAAAGTAGAAAGAGGGGCTGAGTGCATGCATTGTCTCCAGTGAAAAATTGGTAAATTACGCAAAGTGAGCATCCCCTTGATAAGATAAAAGTAGAGAGAGAGAGAAAAAGAGAGATGATATGCAGAAGTAACCCTTGTTTCCTTGTGGGCATTCTACAAACTTTCTGTAGTTAATGACCACATATAGAGTTGTGGTGAAGCACAACTGCAAATTACCGCTGTAGGTTTATGGGCTTTGTTTATGAGTGAAATTTGAAAGGACATACCATGTAGATAGTATTATTCACCCGCTAAATTGTATTGGGGATTCGCTTATATAAAAATAAAGAATTATGAGGTGTCAAACTGTCTGGCGAGAATATATAAGAAAACAAACAAAAGAACAAGTTAAATTATTGCCATTTTATTTCATAAAACAATTTTTAATAATTTTTAAATTTAAATAAGGATTTCAAATAGAGGTACATGACCACACATTTTTTCGGAGAAGTAGAAAATATTGTCGGTTAAATTTACTCCAGTATTTCATTGGCTGTTACTTTATCAACTCTCAGAATATCAACCCTGAAAGTATATGAGAGTTAACCAAATACCGAAACGCATTTAGTTCGACGCCATTCCTGTCCTTATAATGATAGTATTAAAAGAATTATAACAAGCCCGATATCAATGAAATGAACTTTCCAATGGAACTTTTTTTTTTTTTTTTTTTTTTTTTTTTTTTTTTTTTTTTAGCTTTGCTCTGACCCCACTAACTTTCTGAATGAAACAACCATGGGGTATAGATACTATGGACAAATTATAAACCCTCTATATGAATGTCCTTAAGACCTTTACGAGAAATAACATCGATTTAGAAAACCTAGATATTGTTCATAGTTTCAGCCAAGATGTAAGGATGAATACGAGATTAGACAAATGCGCCAAAACTGCTTTACTGCTTTAGAAATCGGCAAATTAATTTAGCACTGAGAATATTACACTAGAAAGACATTCGATAATATTTGCTCAGACGAGACAGCTAAAATATAATACATGAGGATGGAGAAAAAAATTAGGAAGATTTTGTTAAAAACTGAACTCATTTTATAAGTTAGTATAAATACGCTGGTCATACCAGATATAAACTACTACTTCAATATAATAAACTGGAAGCAAAGTGGGTTTAAAAATTTAAACAAAACCCAGTAAACTATTGACAACTTACAGAAGCCACCATCCCAATACAGATATAGATAGAATATACCTAACCTGCACACAAGCAGTACGTGGTCTTATGGAAATAGAAAATGACTAAGACAATCAGTATAGAAAATTATTTAGAATCAAATAGAGGAAGGCTGATAAGTATAAATGAACGCGGAAACCTCAAAATACAAACTAGAAGCTAACTACACCAAAACATATTTAGACTAGAACAATAAAAGAGAAAATGTTAAAGAAACAAAAAATATTAACATGAAATTATACTGATGAAACGGAGAGAGAAGCCACTCCACGGTCAATACCCCGCAAGATTCAACAGAAGAGGTTAGAGTGAATGTCAGCAATGGCTCAAAAGTTCCGTACTAAAAGCAAAAAGGGGTGATTCTAACTGTACAAGACCAATGTTTGACCACAAATACTTTCAAAAATAATACAATACAAGCATATGCTAACGCCAAATGTACACCGTGCAACCAGTACAATTGACCACATCTCCAGCTGCATAGTTTCCGCCTAGTCTGAATATATTCACAGACAGTCAAGTTGGCAGTTTTATCCACTTAGAAGTATGCCAGCAATTCGATGTGAAAAGATAAGAAATGGTACAAACGTAATAAATACGGTATATGAAAACGACTGTTACAATCATCTGTAATATGCCCATTCAAACTGATGAGTTAATTAAAACCGTCCAAATATACAAATCAAGGACTGGAACAACAAAAATAAATACACACTGATATACATCCCCCCTGACCAAGATATTTTCCGAAAAGAATCGGAAAAAACAGCCAAAATACAAGGATCTTGAAATTTAAGCACTAACATAAGAACCAAGCTAAATACCATAAAACAAGACTGATACAGTACACTAGCAGGAGGAATATACTTATCCAACCCCAACAAAATTAAGAACATAACACTGCACACATCCCAGAAACACGGATATGCACGTGGTGATGAAATAGAAATTCGCATGAAACTACTGAAGAAATAATTGTTTCTAACAGGCACAATGCCGGAAATTACATCGACTCCAGTATTTGACAAGTACTTTATTTAAACAACTGGTGATTTTAAACAGGGCTGAATATTCTATTCACTGGGAACCAGGACTACTCTATGGCATCCACTATACGATTGCTAATAATAAGCTTTCAATTTCTATGAGAGGGTGCGGTATAGCCGACTAAAATAGACTGAGCATTTAACTGGTACCGCCCTCAAGGATGAAAGGGCAAATCAACTCCGGTGGTATATGAACTCAGCACATGTAGAAGAGTGACCAAATACCTATAGGCATGTTGTCCAACAATCTACGAATTCGGCAAATCCACCGCCCGTAAATGACTAATGTATATATGCATGGAGCCTGAATTTTATAAGGGAAACGCAAGGTTGTGCACAATTTTAACGTTGAGAATCTCAATATCAAATATATGGTAAATAATTCTATAGTATAAATTTTAAAAAAATGGACATGAAATGGCAAAAAATGTGCGTAAAGAGATGTTGAAAGAAAAACTAAAACTAGTGAGTTTATTTTCCCGAGAAATAAATTCTAAGGAAATCACTGTAAGAAATGTTGCCATCTTTGTTTTGGTCCATAGCTTCAATTTTTGTGTGAATATTTTCATTGTATATGCCCATTTCTTTCAAATCGTTTACAATATCTGTTTTCAGTGCTGTACCACTGTTGTCTTTATCGAACTTCTGGAACATTCCACGAATAGTGTTGGTGCTGTTGACAAATACAATTTTAAATAAATGCATTTGAATAAATAAGATATTCATAGATATACATACAGATATATATATATAATTTATGTTAGAGGAATAAATACTTTGGGAAATTAATAAAAAAATCAATGACAAATGGTTCGATAACCTGTAATAATCACTAACATTGTAACAATTTTATTTGATGTTAGACTTGTTTTTAAAATTAAGATAGTACGCAATTATAATATCAATCATGATCGAAATAAGGATCAGAAGAAAACCTTTGAAAAATCGCGTATGCAAACCCAGCATTTCTATGGAGCATTTATTGACCCAGATTATGTTTAAAATCCGGTAGCTAGTGACATTTGGTGTTTGACTCCGGGCTAGCCCTAGTCGCTGTTGGACTTATGATTGTAATATGGGTTCAATTCTTCAACCTGTGATATGTTCTGTTCTTGAACAAAATACTTCATTTCACGTTGCTCCAGTACACTCAGCTGAAAATGAGTACCAGCAGCAGCTGAGGTTAACACAGCGGTAGACTGATATACTGCCCATGGGGGAATTTTATTCACAGTCGACTAACGTTAATGAAACCGGGTTAAACTCTGGCCTGATGAGCCTCCGAGCTTCGAACAGACTGTAACAGCCTTGATCTAAGGCATCTTAGTCATGAAAATCTAGTGTTACCAGACAGTTTATCTAGGGCTACATTATTCAATGCCCCACTTTTATTTTAGAAGGCAGGATATTATTTCAGTAAGATTTCTAACAAATAATGACAGGTTATTTTCATGAGAATGCAGCTGAGCTTGTATCATTTGCCAGATGAGTGTTCCTGATTTGGAAACTTGCGTAGTATATTTTTTTATAGCAATTCATTCATGAACATCTTGAGAAAACCTTTAAGGATATCTGCACCATCATTATTATACATATAAATGCAATTCCAAAGGCTTCCCAACGCTCATGACTCGTGCCACCTTATTTTTCATTACAAGTTTTCTTTTACCCGTACATGCTATTAGGTATGCTTGGAAGTATTTCTAAAAGGAGAAGAAAATAACATACTTTTCAATCAATCCAGAATGTATGTGCATGTAATTGATGAAGTCTTTTTCTCGAATTTTTGCATCATTATCGGGATCAATATCTAGCATAAGTTTCTACAATGAAAAATAATTATTTTTACATATACAAGTATAAAAACTGGATGGCTATGGTCGATTTAATCCACCATAGTACTCAACTAGTACATTTTTCACCCCCGGAAGGATGAAAAACAAATTTGACCTCGAAAAACTTCTTGCACAGGCACAAAGCCTCAAATTTGGGGGATGGGAACTTTCAATTATAGCGACCCCAGTACATGACTAGCACATTATTTTATCAACCCGGTAAGGATGAAAAGTAAAGTTGATCTTTAAAAGAAACCCCCCCCCCCTCGTTGTTGGCCCCTGTTTGCAAACAAAGATAATACTTTGGAAATTAACTTTAATAAATTCCTAGCTTTTTTTTAAGCTATCTTCCTTTATTTTTCTAACAATCGTCGCTAGGTTTTTGTATTATTTTTCCAATTAAAGGGAAAAGTTTTAATTGTTTGCATGTCATTCAATACACCAGCCTTTAACTTGAATAGGCATTCAATATCTGTTATAGCTGTCTACATACGAATTTACTCCTGCTGTAGTTGCTATCGAGTCCAATTTAATCCTCCCATTCATACAGTAAGGTGGAGAGGGACCAATACCATTAACCTTACTGTGTAAGGAACAATAGGAAAATATAAAAGATATTTTGTTACCTCTAGAAGCAATCTGTTAGAACAACCAAGATATACCATAAGGTTTGAAAACTCAGTGGTCGATAAGTAACCACGATTGTTACTGTCCATAGATCGAAATTCTGCCTGAAGATAAATATCAACTGGTGGAGGTTGAGCCATCTTTTTTGCTGCTGCTGCACAAACAAGGTGAGGTTTAGTCACAGGTGCCCTCCTTAACAACCTGAAAGTAGGAAAATTGTAAAGTATACGTTAAGATAGTGAGAATATTCAATTACGTCTAAAACTTCAATGATGCTGTTGGCCGATAAAAATTATCAAATTTCACAAATTGTGTAGATTTGTGTATCCCCCAAAAAAGTGGATTCTAACGTTTCGGGCAAAAACTTTTGTTCGGAAGAAAAATTAAAAGTGCATTGGCTGGTTCGCAACAAAAATAAGCGAAGAAGAGAGAAAGTGATAACCAAGCAACGAGGATGGTAGTAAGTCATAAAACAGTGAGAGAAAATGTGGCAGGGGAGAATGAGAAGTTTAAACATTGTATTGAATTATTTAGGGGGAAATAAAAAAAATTGTATTGAAAATATGTTCCACCTTCCATTTCTTTAAGTCTACTTAGCAGAACTTTTAGCAGTACTTTACTGGGATGGCTAATTAGATTGGTGGTTCTACAATTCTGACAGAGTCTTATGTTGCCTTTCTTGGGAATGGGTATTATTAGTGATTAAACCTATTCCTTTAGTCACTGCATCATTTCTAATAACTTCTGGCGGGTAACACGAACACATTCATAAACACAATTGAAACATGTAAAAGAAAATATTTGATTGTCAATAGGAGACAGTGGCAACTTGTAAGTTATGTCGATTACAAGGACTCCAGCATATTGCTAATACTATTTTATCGATACTGGTAAACAAAAATAAATCAATACAGAGAATATAGAGGGTTTAAATTAAAGCATTTGAGGCATTTACTTCAAACCTAATTGTTTCGACTGCAGAAGCCCATGCATTTTGTGGGAAGGGTATAGTTGATTAAATGAACGCCACTACCTGATTAGTACGCCTCTCATCGACCAAGGCCTACATTCTTTTTTTTCTATCGCCTGCAGTTAAATCTCTTCAATTGCATTATAATCTTAAAATGAAGGACAGTCAGGATTATATAGTTCTGCAGAGAGGTGGGGTGATGGGGAAGATGGAGACCTGAAAAGGGGCGAGAAAGAAAAGAATGGTGAAAACGGTGGGTGCTGGGAAAGTGGGGTTGTGGAGGAATAAATATGTTAGAACTGCAACAGGTGGTGCTTGATCGAAGTAAAAGTATATAAACCTTGACGCTCGATAAACTATATTGTTTTTAATATCCTTTGTAGTATTTGTTCCAGCTCTTTGTAGTCTGAGTTCAAATCCCACCTCAGCCTACCAGTCACCACGGAAAGACTGAAGCCCCACCATGTACACACCCGTAGTTAAATATGGATAGCATTTGTGCGATCCATGGTATTCAACCTACTGAGAGCAGATGATATAATTCAGAGTAGAGACCAATTCAATTGACTACGAACATTAGCGGCCGTTTGTCAAAGTTTAAATAATTATTTTTATTTGCATTATCGACCGGGAATGGATGGAAAGGCTAAAACTGTCAGAAAATATAGAACGCAGAGGGGCGAAAGTAAATACTGTAAGACATACTGTCGGGCGACCTGTGTTTTATTTCAATCCGCTACCTTACTTGTCTAAAGTCTTGTATTTAAGTAGGTAAACAAGTGTGTGAGAGCGGTTTGTAACTGAAGTAATTGGTTAAGAGCAATGCGGCGTCGAATAGTGTATATAATTTACTTAAGTGTGACAGATTGGCGTTGAACACAAGCGGAAATATTGCAGCATAAAGAGCCCCCCCACCCCAAAAAAAACATGGTCCGATAGTTTAAAAACTTATGAATAATCGATGTAAATTGTGAGACAGCCGACATGTACATTTAATGCACATTTAATATACATGACTATTTTAAAATACATGGCAATGACCTTCGTAATATTGATAACGAATGACGCAGGTAATTGAATTCCATTTTCACCCCATCCCTTCTAAAAATAGAGTCTTGTGCACATGTTAATAGACGTGTGTGCGTGTGCATATATATATTACTAAAGGTTTGCTTGCCTGCAATATAATACAGGCCAAAAGGGCACAATGGGAAAATACTTTGAAAGGAAGTTGCCCCTAAAATGGGAATACAAATGCAATAAAACAAGTTTCGCGTAAATCGAAGCACGCGTTCCAGGTATGGGGTTTTCTGGGTACCTTCATAAACAGAGAGAGAGTAGACTGAAAGCGAGACAGAAGGTAGGTAGGTGTGTGTGTTGGTGTGTGTTGGTGTGTGTTGGTGTGTGTTGGTGTGTGTTGGTGTGTGTTGGTGTGTGTTGGTGTGTGTTGGTGTGTGTTGGTGTGTGTTGGTGTGTGTTGGTGTGTGTTGGTGTGTGTTGGTGTGTGTTGGTGTGTGTTGGTGTGTGTTGGTGTGTGTTGGTGTGTGTTGGTGTGTGTTGGTGTGTGTTGGTGTGTGTTGGTGTGTGTTGGTGTGTGTTGGTGTGTGTTGGTGTGTGTTGGTGTGTGTTGGTGTGTGTTGGTGTGTGTTGGTGTGTGTTGGTGTGTGTTGGTGTGTGTTGGTGTGTGTTGGTGTGTTGGTGTGTTGGTGTGTTGGTGTGTTGGTGTGTTGGTGTTGGTGTTGGTGTGTTGGTGTTGGTGTGTTGGTGTTGGTGTGTTGGTGTTGGTGTGTTGGTGTTGGTGTGTTGGTGTTGGTGTGTTGGTGTTGGTGTGTTGGTGTTGGTGTGTTGGTGTTGGTGTGTTGGTGTTGGTGTGTTGGTGTTGGTGTGTTGGTGTTGGTGTGTTGGTGTTGGTGTGTTGGTGTTGGTGTGTTGGTGTGTTGGTGTTGGTGTGTTGGTGTTGGTGTGTTGGTGTTGGTGTGTTGGTGTTGGTGTGTTGGTGTGTTGGTGTGTTGGTGTTGGTGTTGGTGTGTTGGTGTGTTGGTGTGTTGGTGTTGGTGTGTTGTTGGTGTTGGTGTTGGTGTGTTGGTGTGTTGGTGTTGGTGTGTTGGTGTGTTGGTGTTGGTGTGTTGGTGTGTGTGTTGGTGTGTTGGTGTGTGTGTTGGTGTGTTGGTGTGTGTGTTGGGTGTTGGTGTGTGTGTTGGGTGTTGGGGTGTGTGTTGGGTGTTGGGGTGTGTGTTGGGTGTTGGGGTGTGTGTTGGGTGTTGGGGTGTGTGTTGGGTGTTGGGGTGTGTGTTGGGTGTTGGGGTGTGTGTTGGGGTGTTGGGGTGTGTGTTGGGGTGTTGGGGTGTGTGTTGGGGTGTTGGGGTGTGTATTGGGGTGTTGGGGTGTGTATTGGGGTGTTGGGGTGTGTATTGGGGTGTTGGGGTGTGTGTTGGGGTGTTGGGGTGTGTGTTGGGGTGTTGGGGTGTGTGTTGGGGTGTTGGGGTGTGTGTTGGGGGTGTTGGGGTGTGTGTTGGGGTGTTGGGCTGTGTGTTGGGATGTTGGGCTGTGTGTTGGGGTGTTGGGGTGTGTGTTGGGGTGTTGGGCTGTGTGTTGGGGTGTTGGGGTGTGTGTTGGGGTGTTGGGGTGTGTGTTGGGGTGTTGGGGTGTGTGTTGGGGTGTTGGGGTGTTGGGCTGTGTGTTGGGGTGTTGGGGTGTTGGGCTGTGTGTTGGGGTGTTGGGCTGTGTGTTGGGGGGCTGTGTGTTGGGGTGTTGGGGTGTTGGGGTGTGTGTTGGGGTGGTGGGGTGTGTGTTGGGGTGGTGGGGTGTGTGTTGGGGTGTTGGGGTGTGTGTTGGGGTGTTGGGGTGTGTGTTGGGGTGTTGGGGTGTGTGTTGGGGTGTTGGGGTGTGTGTTGGGGTGTTGGGGTGTGTGTTGGGGTGAGTGTTGGGGTGTTGGGGTGTGTGTTGAGGTGTGTGTTGGGGGTGTGTGTTGGGGGTGTGTGTTGGGGTGTGTGTTGGGGGGGTCTCTGTGTGTGTGTGTGGGGGGGGGGGGGGGGCACACAGTATATGTGTAAGTCTATGACCAGTGTATATATATATATCACAGACACCCACATACAGTATATACACACACACACACACACACACACACACGTGGGCCTTCCAGTTTCATTTCACATAAATGAATATTTTAATTATTTAAAAATTATTTTTAAGTGAACATGATTTTTTTTTGATTTTTTATTTTGAAGCGAACGTGACCCAGCGGGTCACGGGTGGTCTTATATTTATATATAACCTTACACCGTCAGACTTATTCTATCCTCATCTGGTCTAACAACCGTCTAGCTCATGAGTACCATTTGCAGAATCTACTCTATTGAAAGTATTCGTGCCAGATCTCCGGTTTAAGGATAAGACATTTACCAGCGCTGTTCTCCCTCCACTGAATAAGCCATTAAAAACCATAATGATTGACTATTTTAATCTCGCTTCCTCTCCACTCGTAAAAGTATAAAGCACTAGTAACTAGGCTTGTATTATTAGAAATAAAGATTTTGATACTTCATATAGCATAAAGAAGGAAACTAAATTATAATAGAGCGTGTTTAATAAATGGAAAATATTGCTTTGCCAAGACAATATTTAAATCTTCAGCCTTGAATACTGTAGGAAAAATGTTATATAGATGAATAAAGTACAAGTTTGTATATATATATATATATATATATTTTTTTTTTTCTCTTTTCTTCCAGTGCTCCCTACATATCTCTTAATTCACCATATATGCATAGCAACACTTGAATGCGCACACTACACAACACAAACATTAAAAAGGTTGTCCATGCTTGGTTTATATGTTCACCTTGTGTAGACTGTCTCTACTCAGTATACTCAAGATGATTGTAAAGAAGTCCAAAAACTGATTTTTAAAAACAATCACCTTCATTGTTGATTAAAATGGCTGTAAAACATTAACCACTGTCATAAACTGATCTGGGTAAGCCGATGAAAGAGTTGATGAAATGGCAACCAAATCTCCCTCAAATCTAAAATGTTCCCTTACCATCTAGCTTCCAATGCCGTTAGAGACGATTATATTTTCCTCCCCAGGTCTACCAAAATATCAATAATATGGAAGTGTGATCGATTTAATCAGTTATATCTTTTTTTGCACAACCCTTGTTTTGCTCCAGATTGAACAGTTGTATAACCAAAAGCATTCCGTCATGGCTATATCGTCCTTGTAAATAAAGGTCTACGTTGCCCATCCTTTGAGACGGTACTTGTGATTTCAGAGAGATTCGGATGCAATATTTAGCAGATCGAGTAACCACGTAGAACAGCGGACCACTAAATTCATAATTTTAAATCACCAGACCACTAATATGAATTTTTTGTAAAAGATAAATATATTTGTAAAATAATTATCAGAGAACTTCCATTTTATTAAACAATACTGTAGCGTGCGTATGTCACGTTGTTGATAGATGATACATATGTGTTATAAAATAGATTTTAACCGAATATTTGTTTTATTATTAATAAAACATAAAAATTGCAAATAATGTCCAAATTTTTCTGCAGACCACCAAAATTTTCTCACTAACAAGTGGTCCGCGGACCTCTGGTTGGCGACCGCTGAGGTAGAAGCTCCGTCGTTGATAATGTTATATGAGTATACGCAAATATAGAATTGCATATATATATATATATATGCGCGCGTGAGCGAGCGAGAGAGGAAGAGATAGATGTTTCATGAATAAAACTAAAATATGTAGATCTTTTTGTCTACTTCATTGTCTGAATCTACCAGATTCAAATACATTTTGTTTTGTTTGTTTTGTTTTTTTTTATTGGATTTCAATCTTTTTTAACTTGCTATAATTTTGCTGTCGTATCCGAGAAAGAATTTTGAACTGACTGTTCGTTGCCTTTGCCAGATAACAAGACCTAATTTGTTCAGTAAAGACAAATAGAAGTGTTAAACTATGACATCACATATGACCTCTGATGCATTAGAGAGATAGTGGGTATTAAGAATATGTGACAGGCATGCTATTTCTACCGAAGGACATAACGTACATACAAATAAAATGGCTAAGTAGGGAAATAAAAAAAATAGTTAGCAAGTATTTTCTTTTGATTAGCTCAGAGTTCTGATCGGGTTTACTTATGAGCAATGATGTTTCAATCGTGACTATCCATCTGTTTCGCAGGCAGTGCGTCTAGAACTACACCATGCGTCTCATTTTAACCGTAAAGTGAGATTTGACGTCTATTTGGCGGCTAAATGTAGCATATCGAGCCACCGTATAAAGCAGCAGTCGGCAACAGGCTGATCGCAACCCACAATTGGGCCATAAAACTTAATTCTGGGCCGTAAAACTTAATTTTTATATGCAAAAGTACCAGTCTGACACTGGGGTCGATTCTTCCCGTTTATCTTTCACTTTCTATTCTTTGGAAGTAATCTGCTGTGCTCAGGCCTGGAGAGCGATGGGGTCCGTCAGGCTTAAAATGCCCCCAAAACGCCGTATGTCAATCGGCTCCCTACGACTCCTGCGGGAGTTACTGGGATCATACCATATGAAAAATGCATGTGTGCTATAACAAAGTTATTAAAAAAAAGTTGGGCCGGGCCATTACAAAAAGAAGTTGCTGATCCATGGTGTAGAAGTTCCCTCAAAATAACTACACAGATAAGAAAAATACCAAAGGAGGAAAATGTCTAAAAAGAATAAAAAAAATAGGTAAAATCTCGTGTAAAATATAAAAAAAAAAAAATGGTGTTTAATTGAGGTGGTGCTTGAAACAAAGGTAATGAAAATCGAGAATACTTTACCGAAAAAAATCTTGTCAAGTCAATCGGTGGACTGAAATAAAACCTAATCAACTAATGAAGATCTTTATAGGTGAGATATGATGGGGGGGAGGGGGGGGGGGGGGGGGGGGAAGAAGGATACAATAGTCCCTCCCCCACTAAGGAGGTGTGGTTAGATTAAATATCATTTGTCCGCCTCCCTTTCTACTGTTGTTCGATTGCTGATATAGAACGGGACATAGCAAAGGAGGGAGATGCGACTGAATAGAATTCAAGCGAGAGAGTGTGAGCGCGCATCCACCCACACCAGTTTTACAGTCCCCCATTACGTGTACCACTGAGCTGTTCAATAATTTGGTACCTATTTACACCTAGACTAATGACAATAGACGAAGAATATAAGCCACCAGATTCTCGGCAATTGTGTTACTACCCTATCTAATGGGCCATAAAGTGTGTGTGCTAATTCAAATTCACGATTGAACACAAATCATGTATGCCATATCATTTAGATTTCTGTTGGAACTGGTGCTACCACTACTAAAAAAAAAAACACAAAAAAGATGTACACAGCTGTTCAGTCCATCAGCAAATACATTAGGTTCTGTAAACTGGAACATTAGAATTGTGCGAACGAGAAATTAATGGAAAATATGTGCTGATATTGCAGCTGTTCTTGTATATTATCTAGTTGGACATAAATATGCTTTTAAATAATCACCACCACCACCGCTACTACTACAATCACTCTAACCCACAAAACTGCAGCTGCCATAGATATTTCTAATGGAAGAGAGTAAATAGAAAAGGTTCATTATCACGTGATTCTACAGAATTGTTTGGACCCCATTGTTCACATAATCTAGGCAATATTGTTGACTGGAATGAAACGGAATTAAAGATGTGCAGAAGACATCCTGAACTAAGACAGGTACGGAACAATTGGCTATCCTGCCAAAACAAGGATATATAGGATATAACCAGAGAAATTCACGAATCCCACTCCTTCCCCTCCCCTCAAGCCTAGAGGTTTATTGACCGGAGTTTATACCGGTTTCATTGGCGTTAAGCACCCGAGAGCCCCAGACGCAAGTCCATTGTAGAGTTAACTCTCAGCTACTGGTATTCATTTTCAGGTAAATTGACTGGAGCAGCTTGAAACCAAGTGTTTTGCTCAAGATCACAATGCACCACCCGGTCGAGAAATCGAACCCACTCCTTGACAGGAAAAGCCTGCAACAAAGGTAGTGGGGTTAAGAAACCAATAAACATGGGCCTTCGGAGATACAGCTGGGCGAAGGAAGCTATTATGAAATATTGTAAAGTATGCAGCCAGTTGGATTATGATTCCTCTTATGATGAATACACGATATGATTCTATTCATAGAAAATCTCATCGGTGTGGGAGCTACGGGCAGTAGCTCTAGTCGGCATAACTTATCCCTGAACATCCTCAGTACACTAAGATAACAATGCAGATTACCAATGCAGGGAGAAGCGACACCGAGGTGTGTACTCCTAAGAAAAAATTAAAACCCAACCTTCTGAATGGTGCTAATCACTAGTTTCTGCAGGTGGATTCAGAGAAGGCACTTATGTTCTCAAGCCGTATTCCAATAACTAAGCCACGCCTCTAACTTATGGAGTGGTCCAACTTGACAACTTCATTACTAAGTTGATTTTGCCTTGGGAAAGCAATGTGGAGTAGGCACATGAATTGGGGAAGGATGTCAGTGTACAGTACTTATAAACGGAAGTAGTGTATCTTTCAGAAATATTTCTCTTCGTACCTTTAAGCCTTTTAACCTCAAAGAAACCCTTATTTCCTGCTTAGTTGCGAGTTTCCATTTCACTTAAGCTATTACTATTTTGATATTTTTGTTGGTCAAAATACTTGTCTAACCCACTTCACTTGTCTCACATACACATCTCCGGACAGTTTTCTGCTGGCGTGTGTGTTTTTCGTAACAAATGTATGAAAAGGGAAAACTGCATTTTTTACATGCAACTGATACGAACTCGCGCCGACATAGCCTGTAATGATGACCCTCCAGCTTAAGCAAAGATAATATATGAACCAGTAATAAGCAGAGGCATGACTGAACCAGCTCTTTGAAGAGGTTCGAATCAGTACCGATTTTTCTATGAAACATTTGACTCTCAGATACATATTAGCTTGTAAATATAAGGCAAAACTTTTTTCGTGGCGGAAATAGGACATGAACTTGCAACGACAGTTGCTTTTGCGGTTTTTTAATACGGGAAGATAGGATACTTACATTTTGTCGCGTGCGTGCGTTTTATTTTCTACTGTATTGTTCATAAAGCTAAAGATAACATTTTGATGATGGCTGTAATTTGAACTACCATCGACGCAATTCGATTTCTGGTGGTGGATTGGCAGAGGTATTAGAGCGTCGGACAATGCTTAGTATTTTTGCGTTCTAAGTTCAAATCCAGCCGAGGTCAACTTTCCTAGTTTTAAACCTCGGAAAGATAAAGTCAGTCAAGTACTGGGGTCGATACAATCGACTTTGCCTTCCCCTAAATTATTGGCCGTATCAAAATTAGAAACCACACGCACACGTACAATATGCTAAGATCCAAAAAAACTAGAAACCATTGTAGATGAAATGAAAGGATCCAGTAGAAACATTGTATTGAGAAAAATAATGGAAAAAGTTTTAAAGAGCTCAAACATCAAAGAAAGAGAGAATATTAAACATTTAGCAGAACAACTTTATAATTCTGTTTCTAAATTAATCTAATTTAGTACACAAGGTTTAACACCACTTGGTCTATAGGCGAGTTTAGCGGACTGCACTGTTGAAAGCATTCCAACTAAATACACGGCTCCCACACTGCTCCTGTTTTTCCTACAGATAATGATCTATAAATGATCTAGCGGAGTATCAGTCGCATCAATCTCAGCAGTCGGAGTGAGATGACTTCTGCAAAAGAGCATGGGAACTGCTCTTCCCTCCCGACTTATGAAAATAAAATTAACCGAAGTTAGGTTATTAATGGTTAACATGCCTTTTCTTCGCCCACTTATTCCTAAGAGGGTCGTGAGGGGAGAGTCCTCAAACATTCCTTCCAGCAGGTCCTGTCTGAAGCAACTGTCTCCAACTGATCTGGTTGAATCCCCAAACGAGACCAGCCAAGCTCATGGATTAAACCAACCATCTTGCTCGAGGTCTAACCCTGGGTCTCTTGCCAGTTCATTTTGCCCGTAAAATCTGTCCAGCGATTCCTTCCCGGGACATTCTAACCACATGCCCATAGTACCGGAGCTTTGACCATTCAATTCGGAGACGTAGCGGCTCTACCTGGAGTTATTCTGATCCCCGAGCTATTCACTATCGAGTAACATTACTTCAAAGCCCCTTCGGAGAAACCCCATTTCGGCTGCTTGTATTCGCGATCATATTCTTTCAGTCATTACCAATATTCATGACCATAGGTAAGAGTTGGCACGAACACCGAATTAAAGATAGCGAGTTTGGCTTTTACGCTTACATCCCTTCTTGGCTTTTACACCTCCTTCTGATTATTGAATCTGGCATTAGTGCACCAGTTCCTGTAATTCTTGCACTTAATTCAACCTCCTGCCTTCCATCACTATTGAACACGACCCCGAGATACTTGAACTTCACCTGCTTCAGGGGAACTCCATTCACATGTAGAGTGCTCTGTGCAGGCTTCATTGAAAGAACGATTATCTCAGTTTTCGCAGAACTGATTTTCATTCCAGCCATGCGGCACTCGGCATCAAGCCTATCAAGTGCAAGTCACAGATCATCTTCTGTCGAATTAAGTAACACGATGTCGTTTGAAAATTCCAGCCGACTGATTCTACACCTACCAGTCGTGATACCACTTCCAACCCGGCTGCATATGTCAATCCTATTCATGTAAATAATTGTTTCTACTTTTGGCACAAGGCCAGCAATTATCCAGTGTATTACTGGTACTTTATTTTATCGACCCTTATTCATGAAAATAATGAACAGGGGATGTGACAGTAAGCACCCTTGGAGTCCGACTCCCACATTTAATGATTTTGATTTAGCACCATTTATCAGAACACAAATATTCAAGCATTCGTAAAGAGACACCAGGACAACAAGAAGTTGACCATCGATCACACACTCCTGCAGAACCTTCCACAGGAGATCCCTCTATAATTGGACCAATCAATCTTGTCTCTTTTTGGAAATTGATGTTATCACTCCCAACTGCCATTGCTTTTCCACCTGACACACACAAGTCAGCCAGAGAATACCTTCTTTATTTAAAGCTTTCAACATCTCGGGCCAAATGTCCTCCTTCCCAGCGACCTTGCCACATTAAAACTCTTTAATTGCTCTTGTGACCTCAGCCTCCGAGAGATTAGTCATTACTCCCAGATGCAGCTCGTGTACATCAGAAGATGCTGTTGTGATCGGGTTTAGGAGATCAGCAAAGTATGTTCTCCACTTCGCAAAGATTCACCTCTCTGAAGAGAGGAGAACCACAGATACATTCTTGATAGTTGATGTGGAGGAGGACATCTTATTACGAAGTCGGTGGATGGTCTGCCAGAACACTATTTGCTGATCTGAAGTCAGATTCCAGTTTAACCCTAAAGTTCTCAGCTTGTAAGCTCGTGGGTTCGACACCCGAACCAAAAGTTACGTTTTGTCCTTGAGCAAGATACCTCTGTTTCTCCAGTTTACTCAACTGGAGAAAACCATTACCAGTCGTAGTATCTGGAAGTTAACCTTGCGACGGACTGGCGTCCCGTTCAAGAGACGTTTGTGCTCGGTCGGTTAACACCACGTGAAATAGAGATAAGATCCGGCCTATTAAGGCTCGTCGCTAAGTGTAGATCACTGAATAACACTGCCCTCTAATGTTCAATGGTGACCCTCAGATTTAGAAAGTTCATAAAAAAAGGTTCTGCCTATCCAGAATATTCTGAAGCTCCAAACCCGACCGATGACTAGAGAGGTCTAGGCCTGATGAGGCTCTAGGCTCGAGATCTGAACTTTAGTAAAATAATGTTGAAAGTAAATGGATGAGATTATAGATATAGTATGACAAAACAGTTCAACCCTCTGATACTTCACTGCCTTCACACAAGTAACAAGTCAAGACTGAGTAGAGCAAACTATATTTTGAAACCGATACTGAAAGTCTGATTTTAACCCGAACAAAAAGAATCTTGAAGTAGATTGAGAAAATTGCTTCAGTCCGTCGATAAATATATTACATATGAAATGGACCTCTGTTGGTTTCGATGATGAGTGTTGTAATTGTTCAATCAGCGGAACTGTCTGCTACTCATGAAATTCACGTTTAAGTGGCTGAGAATTCCACAGGCACGTGTACCCTTATTGTAATTCGTATAGAGAGTCAACGTGGTGCAGTGTGCGGCAAAGCTGGCCCTTTGTATTACAGGTGCAGTACATCCGACGAATTCCAAACAGTTTCCGTCCACACAGTTTCACTCAAAGTATCGGTCAACTCGAGGCTATGGTAACTGGCACTTACCCAAGATGCTGCACAGTGGGATCGAAATAGAGACCTAATTATTACTAGTACATACAGAAGGGGTGTTCTATTTACATTTTAACAGTTGCAATCAGATTTTTAAAAAAAACAGGAATTCTGAACAAGAAGTTTTCCTCTACGCTCATGTGTGAAACTAAAGTTTTTAAAATCTAAAAAATATTACAAAACATGCAGTGTGGTTAAAAGATTACTCGGAGTCAATATTTCATGGGGCAACATAGAGAAAGAATTGGACCATTTACAAACTCACCTATTCTGTGATAAGTTTTAGTCATAGATTCGGCAAGCGAAAAAGATTGGTGGAAAAAAAAAAAAAAAAAAAAAAAAAAACTAACTTTCATTTTCCAATAGTCAAGATTATAATGATTGTTTGCATAGGAGAAAGACGACAGTCGATGAAATCGTTTCTCATACACGATTAGTACTTTGTGTCACGAGCCCTGAAAAAACGCCCTCGATAAGATTTGAACTCAGTACATAAAGAGCTGTAACTAAAAGTCGAGACATTTTGTCAGACACTCCACTATTTGCGATAATTTAATTTGTAACGCACGTAAAAAAAGATTGTGGTGAGCTGTATAATTTTCAGTTCCCAATAGTTAATTTTGGCGAGATTTGAACTTGGAACAGAGATAACTATATGCCCATATTGTAATATTTTCGTAAGGATTTGTAACATCAATACAAAGTCGGAAATTCAGCCGTTGGAACAGCTGATTAAATCGAGTGTTTTACTAAAACTTAAACAGCCTAGAAGGATGAAATACAAAGTCAAACCTTGTGAGATATAATCTCAGAACGCAAAGATGTAAATAACTGCATTTGGGTGAACAGGCTTACGATTATGTCAACCACTACCCCACTATATAATATGTATAGAAGACGTTTCGACGAGACATCTGCTATGGCTTACAGAAGGCTTTTTTCTGCTATTTTCTTTAGATTTATGAAAATATATATTTTATTGATTCATTTGTATTCATGAGTTACAGTCATGCCTGCTATTAAGTGTAGATAGTTTACTATGTAGGTCTAGGTGAACAGAAAAAAGTGAATATGTGAATATCAATATATTTGTTCTTGAATACAAACATTAAAAATGCACACACTATTTATCCTCACTATATCGTAAAAATTTTTATATAAACGATATTAGTCAATATACTTTTCTATACACTAAAATCTGAAACAAAACTACGTTAGACTTTTACAGGTACACAGTCAAGGTTACAAACATTTCCACTGATATAATACATAACACTATTTTTTTTTTTTTATGGTAATCAGTGTACAAAATATAATTTAGAGATATATCAGATGAAAGAATGGTATTTAACTAATGGAGGCGTTTCCCCGGAGGACGGCAAGTGAGACGCGCTGGAAAAGCCACTCCAACTCGCGGGGCTCACACAAGTAAACTAATTAAATATGTGGTGTGGTCCGCTACAGAAATAATTTCGGGGGTCGATGAAATAAAGTACCAGTAATGTACTGGGTAATTGCTGGCCTTGTGCCAAAAATAGAAACAATTATATACAAAACTTTTGATTTAGTTTCTAACGTTTAAGAAGTTAAGTTGAATGTCTCAAGACTTCAATTGATTATATGGCCTCAAAGGACTCGCATGCTAGAGTCATCTTCACTAACAAGAGAAACAGTTTCAAGAAACTGAATATCTGGAGAGCTATTCTTCAGGTTTTGAATAATTTATACTATTAAATGTCTGAGGCAAAGAAAAAAAAGACTTCAATTTTTACTCTCAAAAACATTTAGGAATTCGAAGTATTCCGTAGTGTTAAGAAAGTGTCATTTTGTGCACGTAGTCGGACAAATGACTAGATGGGACCACAAATCTATTGTTCTAGATACTCCTTTGCATTGCTTGGTCAAAGAAGGTATGTACAGTAATTAACTGTATAGAGTGCAGTGTTGAAGACTGAACATATATATTGGTGGGATTTCTCAGAACTAAAATTAAAATAAAATTTAGGAAACAGAATATATTTCAAGTAGAACACAGAATGCCTGAACAAACAAAACACAGGTTCACACTGGGTGGAAGTGGAGGAGGTTTCGACGTTTCGGACAAATCCTTCATCAGGAAAGTCCGGATAGGGGAGATCAGGAACTGAGGTTAAAGAAAGTAATTTCCGTTCAAAGCATCAACAAATATCGAAAAAACAAATTTCACCTTCAAAGCTCTAACCAAACCTTTCAACTAACTAGCCCTAATTTTTTTTTCTATTAGAGACAGAGTATAAGAAAAATTTACCATAGAATCTTCGAAAGATTTTCTCAAATTGTAACATGTAGCAAACGGACAAAAAAAATGCAGAATAAATATTACAATATAGGTTGGATTCTGATAAAATGTGCACTAAAAATCTTATTATACATATGCTTGGTTGCACAAACGGGAGAAATAAAACTCAATAAATAAATAGAGTAACAAGTACTTTATCATAGCCGTAAAATGTACAACAGTAACTCAAGAACCTTAAGCACGTCACTCTGCTCTTAAGCATGAAACTCCAGATCCTTGAGTCACTGACGTGACTTTACAGTTAAAATAAAGTATTATACATATGATTATTGTTGGTGGACTACGTTATAATTAAAACCCATTTACTACGAATATTGGTTAAATAATATTTCTAAAAGAAAAGTTGTCAGACTTACCCAAAGCAGTTTCCCATGTTTGTTCGCTTGTTGTTGCTTCTACGCCAATGATACTTGTATGTATATATCCGAAAAATTCCTGTGTGTATATTTTTTATAATTTTGCCCTAAAACACTAGTTGAGTGTATAGTAAATAGATTGACAACTAGAAATTATAAAAACGTTACATATAATAACAATGAGAAGAGAAAAAAAAAATAAATGACAAAACCGAGAGCCAAGAGAACTGTTGTAAAGTCGATAATAATAATACAACGGCAAAGTCTATACTGACAATATGACAACAACAAAAGGTGCTGTTTTATAAATTATCTTAGTTTTTTTTTCCTTCTTTTTTCTTCGTGCAAAAGAATTTCTTTTTTTCTTTTTATCTTTTGCATTAAAAATAAATTCTATCACTTGATAACAGAAGGTGAACCTAAAGTGTGGAGAATGTTATCAAGGGTGTACGTTAACAGAGAGTAAATGTTTAACTCCTTGGTCCCTGAGCCTCAGAGTAAAAATTGAGCTGATGTGAGTACCAGAGGGGCCATTTTCGTTCAGAAATGGGCCAAGTATGAACTTTTTCTAAAACATTGCTCAAGAGAATATTTGGTATTTCACTTCTTGTTAAGGGGGAAATTTCTGAGGCTTGTGAAGCACAAACAAGCACAGACATTACGGTAATTAAAAAGGTCCCTGGGCAGTAAACAGAAGTGGTCGTTCTTCTAGACATGTCCTCTCAAAGAATGTGCCTTTGCCTGTGCCTCAAATGCCGAGTGAAATGTAGAACAAAGATAGGTGCTTGACATCTGGAGTGTTCCCAGGGGTACACAATCCTCTACTGTCACATAAGCAAACCGATCGGTAGGAATCTACATTGTATAAACCCTATTCTACTAGTTGAAAAATACAATATAGTGGTAGTTACATTAAACATGCATGCATACATGCATGATGGCTACAACTCGATTTTGAGTAATGCCATCGCTTGATACTTAAGCATGAACACCACGGACGCGGCTTTTTTAGTCCTGCTAGGGACTTCCCTATGGCCAGCAATACCATGCATCGCAAAAAATATCACATATCAAGCGATGCCTGTGCTTGAAGCTTTTTTAAGTGAGGAAAGGCTTTGCACGATGCCGATCCCACTCTCTGAACATCGAATACATTTGCCAAAAGGAAGAACTGGTCTACATCATTGGATACAAACGAAGTCGCAGGTTTTATATCAGAGTGACCTTCTCCTAGAGAGTTGTCTTAATGAAGACTCGGAGTCTCTCACCCCACAGAATAGATTTTATTGGATGGCCGTTGACTCTCCTTAGTTCCTCCGCCCTCTAACGGGGTTTGTTTTTTATCCCACAGGGTGTCCAAATTCACCCTCCTCACCAAGCAAGCTTGGTGGGTTGCCGGTTTAGTCGCCGAAGATCCGACCATGCACATATTGTACTGGGTTACATGTTACCAGTAGCGCCGAAGAGCGACCTGACATACATGCATACATATATGCGAGTGTCACAAACGCAACCTTAACAAATGGAATAGTCTGGGCTTCTTTAAGAATATGATTAGACACATTTTCTAGCAACTTAACTAAATTCGCAAAAAAACGCAAAAAATTCAAGATGGCCGCCTTTTTCCTGCTTTTTGACTTTTTTATTACATTATCGGCACCGCCATCTTTGCTTCTTCTTCAAATGCAGCCATCTGATTGGCTTAGCCTCGTCACGCGACCATATCCTTGTTTTGGAAAAGAAATGCGACGCCATCTTGTTTCATAATGGCTATCACAGATCCACCCTTCGGACTTTCGCTGCTATTTCTTTACTGTGACTGAATTTCTTTTGCTTGCGGCAACTTTTGAGATATTTTTTTTTCTCCGTGAGACATCAGCAACATCAATAACAACACAGCTTCATCTTTGATTTATCAACAACCAAAACCAGACGTCAATAGCTTCGCTCTGGCGATTAACCACGTGATGGGATCCCCACCATGGGACCGTCACGTGCGAATCACTGCAGTCCTTTCTTCCGAACATTAAACATTCCAGGTATAACCAAAGCACTTATTCTTATTGTTGTTGTTGTTTCATCTAATAACCGTGTTAATCCATTTGACAATTTCCTATAACATTTAATTGTTATAATCCTTACAGGGTTGATAAAATAAAGCACCAGTAACGCACTGGGGTCGATTTAATCGACTTTCCCCTCTCCCAAAAATGTTGTCTTTGTGCCTAAATCAGAAACAATTATTTTTGTATTGTGGTTGAATTTATAACTGTTTTCCAATTGGGAAGAGAAAATGTTTTACAATACAAAATAATTGGTGCTAGTTTTGGCACAAGGCCAGAAATTATCCCAGTGCATTACTGGTACTTTATTTTATCGACCCCGTAAGGATTAAAGGCAAAGTTGACCTCGGCGGGATTTGAACTCAGACCGTAAAAGGTCGTAACTCCATGCTGCAAAGCATGACAAACGCAGAGCAAAAACTGCCCTAGTATGGAACTTTGCACAATAAGGAATAATAAATAAATATCTAGAGAAAATCATTGTATACCGAGTTGTTTTAGTTAACAAGAACCTATATATGACTCACAAAGGAATCTTTCAAGTTACATCTGCGCCATCGCAACAACTCTATCCGCATCACTACTCAAAAAAATACTACAGCACTTTCAAAGGACATTTGTAAATTCAAAGACTGTCAGCATCTTACGGGTTAGTCTATTAGGATGAACCAAAGTCATGAGACCTCTGCCCAGTAGAGAAATTCCACATAATCTACTATCCTATTCCAATCTTAAACAAAAAGAATGAATTCATTTAACTTGCCGACACGTGCCCAAATTCCTCCGTGAGATATCCAAAGAAGATCCTTCTGATGCATGCTGGACTGCAGCCAATGATCTACATCGCATAAAGTTATCTTATTAATTTCAAACCTGGCTACATGTACGATCTATTGACTGAGAACAACTGCAGTCCGGGATTGCATTCCGCGTTTATCTCCCAGAAAGTAACACACGTACACACACTTGCCCACTCGCGTTGGTGTATTTGTGTGAGGAGGTGTATGATATACATATGATGCTTCAATATTCATTCATAAGTCTGTTTTCTATGTCTTTTGCCAGTTTATACATTGGTAACAACACAATTCCCAACGTAATATATAATAATACGTACATTGATATATATTTTAATTTGCTAACAACTTTGATTTATGGTAACAACACCCTTTATGTTCTAGATTAATAACGCAATTGCCTCAGGCTTCCACACACACACACACATATACATATATATATATATATATATATGTCTGTGTGTGTGTGTGTGTGTATACAAAGAGAAATAATAGAGAGAAAGTGTATGTGTGTGAGTGTTTATGTCTGTGTGTGTGAGTGTGTATGTCTCTGTGTGTGTGTGTGTAACTAAATGTAAGCAAATGTGTCGGTGTAGAATCATGTACGCGTGCGTACATATGATTATATTATATTAACTATTCATGAAGTTTTTTCAAAATACTAGGATTTCGTTTATAGGTCAATCGAAGAATTATGTGACATCTGCTTATTTACCATGTATAACCTACAATGTTCCATTAATCTGCAATATGACGATGTATGAGACTGGCTGGAGAGGTTGATAGACAGAGGGTGTGGCAGAAGATATATACGATATATAGAAAATCCATTCAACCTTACCTTGAACTAACTTGGTTAGTTTGATATAAATATATATATATATATATGGAATAGAATGAAACGAAATTTCATTTCTCACTCTCTTAGTACGGCACTTACTTAAATGTAAGTATGTATGTATGTATACGTACATAAATATATGTATACAGACGTACAGTAGTATGTATATATATACATACATGCACACATATATATATGCACATATCGGTTTACCGAACATTTATTATAATGCTCGGTTTGTTTGTTTGTAAACAAACAAACAGCCCGAATTACGCTGTATAGTATTTAGGCAACCACGTCACCTTTTTGTTCAACACTGACACAGACACAATGTACTAGTTTCAAGCTTATTAGCTATCGTCAGCATCGTATACCTTCCTGCCAGATGGTTGACGTCTGAAAGTATATACTTTCCTTATGCATATTAACGGCTGGGGAGCCTAATTTGCATATCGAGTGAGTTCAGTCGGCCGGGCATATATACATAACAAATCAGAACCGTAGAGCAAATATTTATTAAAATAACAGATTAAACTTTAATCTGTTATTTTAATAAATATATATATATATATATATATATATATATATGTGTGTGTATATATATATATATATATATATATATATATATATATATATATGTGTGTGTGTATATATAGATTTTGAGTTTATGTTGGTTGTATACCAACACCTCAGTATGCAGGCTGGAGCACTCGACGAAGTGCGCAGGTTGGTTTGGTTACTCCGGAGTAGTGTAAAATAAAGTTAAATAAAAGTCAAATGATTAAAATTTAGCTTCGTTTATTACTGCTATATATATTTCAGTGACAGCCATCTTTGGCTGTGACCTCTTCAGGCAGTTTGAATTAGTATGGTATAGACAAGTACATATGTTGTTGCGGTGTATAATATTGTCGATACTCTGATATGCCCAGTTCCTTGTTAATTCACTGAGGAACTGGAATCATATGAATTCAAACAAACGAATTTCAGTGTCAAATGTCCTCTTCTCCTCTCATTGGTCAGTTATTAGAACATTCCTCATTCTAAGTGTTGTTATTGTTGGAGTTAGCTTAAAAGATTGATAAAATGGCAGAAGGGACAAGGTGTTAAAGGAACAAAATAACAAAAAAAGTGTCAAACTTCCCATTGGTCAGTTCTGAGAGCATTCCTCAGTCAGAAGTCTATTGAATTCTCTCTGGGGTGAGGCTCCCTGTAGTGTTTTTGCTCGCAACCAATTACTTACTCCCCACTAACAACAACAGCAATAAAAAAAGAAATCGTAACACTAGACAAACTATATGGTTCTCTCCTCCCTTCTCACTCAACGTTAAAACTAATGTAGGCAAAACATTTCTAGACCTCTTAGATAAACACTTTCGCATAGGTCACAAATCCCGCTCCATCTTTAACAGACACAGAGTAAAACTAGGGTACTCCTTCGCTAAGAATATGAAGGGCCACATCACCAACAGTCCTAAGAGCGGCACCCCACCAGGATGCTCTTGCCGAAAGCCTGAAGTTTGTCCCCTTCAACAGCAATGCAACACACCCGCTGTAGTTTATGAAGCTGTGGTCACTTCCAACCGACCAAACCAACCACAGGAGGTCAAATCCTATGTGGGTATGGCGGAGGGCCGATTTAAGGGACGCTTCCTGAACCATCAGTCGACCTTTAGGTACCCGGATACATAATAATAATAATGATAATAATAATTACTATTATTATTGTCCCAAGTTTTAACAAAATGTTTAATTCCAACATTAAGGGAATTTATGTCAACACATGTACGCGACTAACCCCATAGATTCATCGAACGGACATCAGTAACGACAACGCCATCACTACAGTAACCGCCGCCGCCGCCCATCCATCATTACTACCACTATCCCATCACCGCCGCCACCACTCCTTCATTGCTACCACCGCTCCCCCCACCCCCCCACCCCCCACTACCTTCTGTTAACTTACGAAAGGGGAGGATGGCGATATCACTAGACAATATTGATAAACAAGATTAATATTTAATTTTGGATCAGGAATGTTGGAGTCGAAAATGGCAAAATGACTAAACGACTACAGATTATTATTTCACCACCAATACCACCACCACTGCCACGATGAAAACTCTGGTCAAATCGACTCAAATGTATACCCCAACTACAACACCATCACTACAGTAATACGACCACATCACCACCACTACTAAACGACTACAGATTACTATTTCACCACCAATAACACCACCACTACCACGATGAAAACTCTGGTCAAATAGACTCAAATTAATACCCCAACTACAACACCATCACTACAGTAATACGACCACACCACCACCACCACTGCCTCAGTATCGCTACCGCCGCTATTCTCTCCCACTGCCTCCTACTGGTTGCTGCTAGCACAGCACCACCACCACATTGTAGAATTCCTACTAAAAGAGGACACCATCACTACAGTAATACGACCACATCACCACCACAACTGCCTCAGTACGCTACCGCCGCTGTTCTCTCTCCCACTGCCTCCTGCTGGTTGCTGCTAGCACAGCACCGCCACCACATTGTAGAATTCCTACTAAAAAAGAGGAAGGCATCAAAATATATAGATAGACTCAAAAGTAAAAACAAAAATCAAAATCAAAGCAGCACAGCAACAACAAAACAACAACAACAAAAAAAAAAACGTAAAGAGAATAAGAATGAAGAGAGAAACAAACGGACGGACAGAGAAAGGAAGGGAAAAACTAAGTCAGACATTCGAACACTACATTACAATGAAACTTATGCTTATTCATTTTTGGGGCTTTTTCTGCCTGTTTGTTTGTTTGTTTATTTGTGTTCGTCTACAGCGTGATAATGCCACACAAGAGCCACGTGGAGCGACGCAACCACCGGAGACGGTGAATCCACCGGTGGTTATGTAACCATACATTCGCCAATCCTCGATAAGAGTGTTTAAATGTCGAACCTAAACAGTTCGAATAACGGTGAAATGGAGACTAGAACGTCATGTGACAGACTCTCACCCAACAGGTGCTCCCTGGCTCAGCAGCAGGGACCTGGCTGTCAACCAAATACTGCTGGTGTCGGAGGAAGAAGAAGAAGAAGGAAAGGGACCAGAACCAACTGGACGAAAGAATTGAATAGAACTGTTATGCAATGTTACCTGAAAAGTAACCCCAAGGAGAAAGGCTATAGGAAACGGATGCATAACATCTGGAACGAGATTGGTCTATTTAAATTAGATGAACAAAAATTGGCCGGGCAGGCTCGGTTAATAAGAACTAATGGCTGGATAAGCGAGCTGGAACTGCAGGAACTGAGCAGAGAGATTAGCTTGGAGATGGAGGGTGGAGTATGCCAGGCAGACGAGCCAGTGGGAAATGAAGGTGAAGAGGTCGAGAGAACGGAGGAACCACCCGAAGCAGACAATGATCTGAATGCTGAGATAAATAATACCTGGAACAGAGATACGGCCACTGAGGAGATGAATGCTGACGGGCTAGGACAAGATTTGGTTGATATCCTAAACTTAGTGGTAGATGAATTGAACAATGATAGTGGGAGACCTATGAACCTAAGATTTGTAGACAGGAAAAAGTTAAAAGAAACAACAGCTAAGGTAAACAAAGTCATCCCATACCTTGAGGCGAGGAGCCTTCACCAGTGCAACAATATCCTCAAAGCAACAGCAAATACGGTGAGGAAACTACTTGCTATAAAAGCGAGAGGAAACAACAGACAAGAAAGAGCAGAGCCTTGGTGGAAGAAACGACTGAGTGGTCAAATCAGGGAAATGAGAAATGACATTGGAAAGCTTGAGTCCCTACTGAATGGGACACTAAAAAACATAGACACTAAAAATAGACTGGAAATAAAGTACAAAACTAGGAGGAAAAAGCTAAATATTATCAAAGAGGAACTGAAGCAACGCATTGTAGCAAAGAGTGCAAAAATCAGGCGATACGAGAACAGAGTCAGTCAGTATAAACAGAACCGCATGTTCGACAACAACCAGAAGATGCTGTTTGGACAGCTTGAAGGGAAAGAAAGAGGCAACGGCTTGATCCCTGAGGCGGAACAAACTAAAACATTCTGGAGAGGAATATGGGAGCAGGATGTTAGACATAATGACCAGGCAGTGTGGATTGAGACAGTACAGAAGGAGATTAGTGAACAGGCACACCAACAAACTGATTTGAGTATCACAGTTGAAACTCTTAAGGGGCAGGCCAAAAAACTAACCAACTGGAAATCACCAGGCCCAGATGGTGTGCAGGGGTATTGGATTAAAAATATAACCTCCCTCCACCCGAAACTGACAACCATGTTCAATGCCTGCTTGATGTCAGGTGAGGTACCAGAGTGGTTGACAAAAGGTAGCACAGTTCTGATAATGAAAGACCGAAGCAAGGGTAATGATATTACCAACTATAGACATATCACATGTCTGTCCGTAATATGGAAACTGTTGACAAGCATTATGTCTGAGGAAATCTACCATCACCTCCACGCTAACAACTTGTTACCGGACGAACAGAAAAGATGCCGAAAGAAGTCACGTGGTACAAAGGACCAGTTACTTATTGATAAGATGGTAATGGGGAATTGCAGGAGGAGACACACTGATCTTGCCATGGGATGGGTAGACTACAGAAAGGCATTTGACATGGTGCCTCATTCTTGGATCACCAAAATCCTGGAGATCTTCAAGGTGGCAGATAACATCAGACAGTTGTTGGGCAAAAGTATGAGGTCCTGGGAAACAGAGTTGACATCAACTGGAGAATCCTTGGGAAGCGTGAAGATCAAGAGAGGTATCTTCCAGGGAGATAGCCTGTCCCCTCTGTTGTTTGTCCTTGCCCTGATGCCCCTGACCAGTGTACTGCGAAAAGTGAGAGCAGGATACAGGTTGGGAAAGGGAGGGCTTACCATCAATCACCTCCTCTTCATGGACGATCTTAAGCTCTTCGGGAAGAGTGAGAAGGAGTTGGATGTGCTTGTTGACACTGTCCGTATTTTCAGCAGTGATGTATGTATGCAATTTGGTATTAGTAAGTGTGGAGTCATTGTGATGAGGAGGGGTAGGTTGAGCAGAAGTAACGGAATCCAGATACCAACAGGTGAGATGATAAAGGAAATTGACTCTGAGGAAGGATACAAGTATTTGGGCGTTCTGGAGGCTGATGGCATAAAGAACAAAAAAATGAAGGAATTGTTAAGAACTGAATACATTCGGAGAGTAAGGAGCGTATTGAAGTCACATCTGAACAGCAGAAATGCCATAAGCGCAGTAAATTCACGAGCTGTGTCTATCATTAGGTACAGTGCGGGAATTCTGAGATGGAATGTTGCTGAACAAAAAGAAATGGATAGGAAGACTAGGAAGCTATTGACTATCTACAACATGTTCCACAAGAGGAGTGATGTCGATAGACTCTACTTAAAGAGATCTGAGGGTGGAAGAGGTCTTATCAGCATAGAGGACTGTGTTCAGATGGAGAAAAACAACCTACACAAATTCGTGACTGATAGTAAGGAGCCAATGCTCAGAACTGTACTGAAGGAGAGGACAATAAATCAGGGGATGTCCAAGGAGGAAATAACATCAAGGAGAAAGAGCAGCCTTCAGGAAAAATCCCTTCATAGTACCTTCTTTGAGAAAACTGAATTTAGAGATCCACAGACATGGAACTGGTTGAAAAGAGGAGACCTTAAAAAGGCTACAGAAGGAATGTTAATGGCTGCGCAGGAGCAGGCCCTCAAAACGAAGTGGTTGAAACACCATATTTACAAGGATGAGGCTATCCCACTGTGCAGGATCTGTGGAGAGAGAGCGGAGACTGTGGCTCACATTGTATCCGAGTGTAAACACCTAGCCCAGACCCACTATAAGGGCTGGACACATGATGTGATGGGCAGGATGATCCACTGGCACCTGTGCAAAGTAAACAATTTACCACATTCTGAGAAATGGTATGAGCATAAGCCAGAGGCGGTGATAGAGAACGATCAGGTGAAGGTGCTGTGGGATTTTAGGATACAGACGGACAAGAAACTGGAACACAATAGACCTAACCTGGTGGTTGTGGACAAAGAAAAAAGATCGTGCCTGATTGTGCAAGAGTGCAAGAGAAGGAGAGGGAGAAAATTAACCGATACCAGGACTTAAAGTGGGAGGTAAAAAGGATTTGGAACTGCCATGAAGTCAAAGTGATCCCGATTGTCAAAGGCGCACTGGGGACTATCTCCAAAAGTTTCCAGGGATGGTTAAAGAAAATCGGCCCCTTCACGCTTTTTGGAACGCTTCAAAAGGCATGCTTGCTGGGAACAGCAAGAACCCTCCGATACGTCCTGAATATCTGAGGCTGCAGGTAGTGGCTTGATACTCATTCCAACAAACTTTCCAGTTAACTAACATCAATGACTGAGACTCAAGGAGTAATAACAATGGTGATAATAATAATAATAATAATAATAATAATAATAATAATAATAATAATAATAATAATAATAATAATAATAATAATAATAATAATAAAATTACCAAGCCAACATAATAAAAAATGGGTGCAGCCCATTATGCCGTGTATGCAAAAAACAACCAGAGACCATTGACCATATAATTTCAATGTGCAGTCCTATAGCTCCAACCGAATACCTAAACAGGCATGACAGAGATGCACAATACATACATTGGATAATGTGTAAGCATTTTGACCTGCCCCATCAAAAGAATTGGTGGGAGCATCAACCACCTCCCATACTTGAAAAAGATCACATCTCAATCTTGTGGAACTTTAGCATCCAAACAGACCGAAAAATAGATGCAAATAGACCTGATATAATATTGAAGGACTTTCAAAGGAGGGTATGCCTGCTAATTGATATGTCTGTTCCAATAGACAAGAATGTATCTATAAAAACATTTGAAAAATTGAGCAAGTATAAGGACCTGGAGATAGAAATTGGAAAAATGTGGAAATTGAGAACTAAAACAATACCAGTGGTTGTAGGCGCTCTGGGAATGATACCTAAGGGGTCTAACGACTACTTATCGCAAATCCCAGGAAACCCGCGTATAGGAGAAATACAAAAGATAGTACTAATGGGAACTGCCCATATACTAAGGAAGATCCTGTCAATATAAGTACATCACAAGTCTAAACACTAAGGATGCAGGTGTGAATATGTATGTTCTTTCTTGAACATGGCGGACCTTGTTGTCACTTGAGGTCACTGGTTGTGACTTGGTGATAACTCGTATGAACATAAAGCAAGATAAATGCAAATAATAATAATAATAATAATAATAATAATAATAATAATAATAATAATAATAAGGGAAGAAGACGCACGAGGTGGCGGAAGGTCATGAAATCGCTCCCGTAAGTTTTGAATTTTTAACATATTTAAATCATTTGTGAAATAACAACTCTTAGTACAAATGCTACGTAAAGCATCCGGCTTGAGCCCCAAAAAATTCGGACCCAAAATATATTGTTATAAGGCTCAAATATTCAAATATTCAACTTTGTATTGTACATCGTATATTCAAAAAAGAAAATGGCTATAAATGGAAGAAGAACCCCCCCCCCCCTCCTCTGTCTACGCTATATAGAACAGCCAAACAACACCAATCTCACCAACACCAGAAACTAGATACAACACCTACCCCATCACCTCTCTGTGTACACTAAACACAACAGCCAGATAACGGCAATTTCACCACCACCACTCACTACTGCCATCATTACCACCATTATCCCATCACCGCCGCCACCACTCCTTCATTGCTACCACCGCTACAACACCATCACTACAGTAATACGATCACATCACCACCACCACTGCCTCGGTATCGACATCACCACCACCACTGTCACCGCTGCCACCACCCCACCCCATCCATCATTGCTACCACTATCCCATCGTCGCCGCCACCACTCCTTCAATGCTACCACCACTATTCCCCTGTTAACTTGAGAGAGAAAGGGGAAGGTGGCGGTATCACTAGACAAGGGAGAGGCTAGCAAAAGATATAAATAGATTGACTTAGTGACCTGGCCAACGGCCAAACGTCAACATCAACAACTATGGGACTGCTGGCTCACCCCTTCCTCACCAACAATATAAAAAGCCCCGGCACCACCACCGACATAGCCAACAACAATAACAACCAACTACAACAAAAAGTATATTATATTATTGTAATGCACTGGGTGATTGCTGGCCTTGTGTCTGGAGTGGAGACAATTATTAATAATTTCATTCTTAAGCCACGCAATGCTCACATTAAGGAACCACTCATGATAATAACAATTTAAAAAAACAACAAAAAGAAAACCCCGTGACCAAGAAATACCGGGATGGCGGCCGGCGGGGAATAGCCGTGTCTCTAGGGGAGAACGACCCCTCTAGTCTTGGTTGACACTCGTTCTAGAAGTGGTAACACGAAATGATTACCCCTTGGCGGATAAGGATAAAACGCGACAAAATAAAGTAAATGTCTAATGATAAAATCTCATACCGGATCGGCCGTCACCCGGGTAAAAAAGGGCCGCGTCCCTCAGAGAGGAACCAGACTGGGGTCGAAAAATCAGCTAATGGTTCAAACCTTCCCATCACTTCGGAGCTGGAGACCTCCCATAACCGGAATACTCCTACTGTTGGCCCTCCATGCTCACCACCAAGAAATCCAAAGAAAAAGAGAGAAAAATGGTCAAGGGAAGATAATAAAGAAGTCCTTGAGGCTTTCTACACTGCCATGTACTACCCATCAAATACATCGAATACAGAACAGACATATATCAACTGGAAAAAGAAACATCCCGAAAACAGAGGCTATATTGGCAGTAACAAACTAGCCAATATACGAAGAAATATTGTAAGAAAAAAGTTACTAACTGATATAGAAATTGATCAGATCAAGCTATTAGCACAAAGTCAGCGAAGGGGAAATGAAACATGTGTCAGTGAAAACGAGGTAAACTGTAACACTTCGAATCCCAGGGTTGGGGCGGAATCACTGGCAACAGAACAAATTAAAGAAAGGATCGAAAAAGTGGAGGGAGTGCATGCTCAGGATGAAACTCCAAATGAAAATAATGAGATCGTAAATGATAAAGAAATGAATGAGAATGAACTTGCCATCTTGAAGGATGAAATTATGATCGAATGGATGAAAATGAAAGAATCTGACATGGGGAAACGAGACACCCTCCCTAAGATCCAGAACTCCAAACAGAACCAAAAGATAATACACAAGACTAACATAGTTCTCAAAAACATTATCATCACAAACAAACTAAACATTACTGATTTAAATCATCTCTATTATGCATCGGCTAAAGTCACCACTCACTTATGTGGAGTGAAGATGAAAAAAACAAAGGAATTCCCACAAGAAATCTACTTGGCAAGAGAACATCAATCGCCAAATAAACCTTCTCCGATCTGACATAGAAATTTTAACAAACTATAAAGTAGGTGAACATGTTAAACAAACTAAACTTAGAAAATTGAAAAAAAAGTACAGTATAAAATCAACATGTGACATAGACATGCTGATAGAAATAATCAAGCAAAAAGTGTCGGCCAAAGCTGCTCGTATAAGGCGCTTTGAAAAACGATCTAGATTCTATAAGGACAATAATATGTTCAAAAACAACCAAAGAAACTTCTACAGAAAAATTGGTAAGTCAACAATAACTGCTAAATCAATACCACCCAAGGAGGAAGTGCAAGAATTCTGGGAAAAGATCTGGGCCGAAGAAAAAGTTCATAACATACATGCCCCATGGATAGACAGACAAATGAAAGATGCTCACCTTGAGGAACAAACATGGGAAAATATAACAGTTGAACAGTTGCGCTTGGCTCTAAGAAAAACCAGCAAATGGAAATCCCCAGGAAAAGACAAAATACAAAACTTTTGGATAAATGCCTTCACATAGTCTCATGAGCTGTTAGCCCAACTTTACAATGAAATAGTTAAGGAGCCAGAAAAGATACCTTCATGGCTAGCTAACGGCATTACATTCCTGCTTCCGAAGAATGATGAGACAAACAATCCCAAAAATTACAGACCGATAACTTGCTTGACCACAATGTATAAAATTTTAACATCAGTCCTAACTGAATACACATATGACCACCTGATAACAAATGACCTATTTCCCATTGAGCAGAAAGGGTGTAAACGAGGCTCATATGGCTGTAAGGATCAGCTTCTGGTTAACAAAATGATACTGGAAGATTGTCATAATAGACACAAAAATCTATCGATTGCTTGGATAGATTATAAAAAAGCATTCGATAGTTTGCCACACAGTTGGATTGAAAAATGTTTAGAGATTTTCAAAATATCCCCCGTTGTCAGGAGGTTTTTGTCATTCAGTATGAAGACATGGAAAACGACACTCCTTTTGAATAGTGAAACAAAATCACTGGAAGCTGGAGAAGTTAATATTAATTGTGGAATTTTTCAGGGTGACTCTTTATCACCGCTTTTATTCTGCATCGCACTTATACCATTAAGTAAAATGCTCAATGATACAAAACATCGATATAAAGTCTATGACAAAACCATTAATCACCTGTTCTACATGGATGACCTGAAACTATTTGCAAAAAATGATGAACAATTGCAAGGGCTATTATCCACTGTGAAGCAGTTCAGTGATGACATTAAAATGGAGTTTGGACTAGATAAATGCGCCAAAGCAACGTTCACCAGAGGAAAGCTGCTGAAGAGTTCAGACATTAATCTTGATCGGGGGAACGTGATAAGAGAACTTTATCAAGAAAAAACTTACAAATATCTAGGTGTTTGTGAATGAGACGGAATCAAGCACTCAACAATGAGGGAAAGGATAAGGAAGGAATGTTACCGCAGAGTAAGAGCAATCTTAAGAACGGAATTGAATGCAAGGAATAGGATCGATGCCATAAACACGCTTGCCATACCAGTAGTAACCTACAGTTACAATGTCATCAACTGGTCAAGCACAGAGATCCGTAGGCTCGATACAAAATTTCGAAAATTCTTAACCATGCACAGAATGCATCACCCTAAGGCAGATATAGATAGAATATATCTCCCTAGGAAAGAAGGAGGACGTGGGTTAATCCAGTTAGACATTGCGTTGAAAACTGCAACAATTGAATTATCTACATACCTAAGGGAATCACATGATTGGATGATCAAACTCGTTTTGAAACACGAAAGCATCAAAAGATCATATTCCATTACAAAAGATGCACAAAGATACAGTAATGGACTACAAATTTCAGAAGTCCCATTTACTGCTGAAATGGAAAACACAGAAAAAGCAAAGCAGGTAAAAGTAACTGCAAAGAAAGAACTGCTACAGAAACTGGCTAAGAAATGGCAAGAAAAGCCTCTGTATGGAAAATACCCAGAGCGAGCTAACAATCCTGATGTTGACAAAACTTTAACCCATCAGTGGTTGGCATCCTCTGGACTGAAATCGGAGACTGAAGGACTGATTATATCGGCACAAGATCAGTGTCTGCCAACAAAAAATTACCAAGCCAACATAATAAAAAATGGGTGCAGCCCATTATGCCGTGTATGCAAAAAACAACCAGAGACCATTGACCATATAATTTCAATGTGCAGTCCTATAGCTCCAACCGAATACCTAAACAGGCATGACAGAGCTGCACAATACATACATTGGATAATGTGTAAGCATTTTGACCTGCCCCATCAAAAGAATTGGTGGGAGCATCAACCACCTCCCATACTTGAAAAAGATCACATCTCAATCTTGTGGAACAGACCGAAAAACAGATGCAAATAGACCTGATATAATATTGAAAGACTTTCAAAAGAGGGTATGCCTGCTAATTGATATGTCTGTTCCAATAGACAAGAATGTATCTATAAAAACATTTGAAAAATTGAGCAAGTATAAGGACCTGGAGATAGAAATTGGAAAAATGTGGAAATTGAGAACTAAAACAATACCAGTGGTTGTAGGCGCTCTGGGAATGATACCTAAGGGGTCTAATGATTACTTATCGCAAATCCCAGGAAACCCGCGTATAGGAGAAATACAAAAGATAGTACTAATGGGAACTGCC
This sequence comes from Eledone cirrhosa, assembly GCA_964016885.1. NCBI lineage: Eukaryota > Metazoa > Mollusca > Cephalopoda > Octopoda > Eledonidae > Eledone > Eledone cirrhosa. The sequence goes on from OZ024740.1 coordinate 136,370,029, forward strand.
CATATACTAAGGAAGATCCTGTCAATATAAGTACATCACAAGTCTAAACACTAAAGATGTATGTGTGAATATGTATGTTCTTTCTTGAACATGGCGGACCTTGTTGTCTGTTGAGGTCACTGGTTGTGACTTGGTGATAACTCGTATGAACATAAAGCAAGATAAATGCAACTGTAATAATAATAATAATAATAATAATAATAATAATAATAATAATAATAATAATAATAATAATAATAAGGGAAGAAGACGCACATGGTGGATAGAAGGTCGTGAAATCGCTCCCGTAAGTTTTGATTTTTAACATATTTAAATCAATTGTGGAATAACAATTCTTAGTACAAATGATACATAAAGCATCCGGCTTGAGTCCCAAAAAAATTCGGATCCATAATATATTGTTATATCGCTCAAATATTCAATTTTGTATTATACATTTTATATTCAAAAAAGAAAATGGTTATAAATGGAAGAAAACCCCCTCTGTCTACACTATATAGAACAGCCAAATAACAGCAATTTCACCAACACCAGAAACTAGATACACCACCTACCCCATCACCCCTCTGTGTACACTAAACATAACAGCCAGATAACGGCAATTTCACCACCACCACCACCAATCTCAGCATAATAATAATAATCACTATTATTATTGTCTCAAGTTTTAACAAAATGTTTAATTCCAATATTAAGGTAATATGTCAACACATATACGCGACTAACCCCATAGATTCACCGATCAAACAAAATACAGTCTATTCAACAAAACTCAGTAACGACAACGCCATCACTACAGTCACCGCCGCCGCCGCCGCCCATCCATCATTACTACCACTATCCCATCACCGCCGCCACCACTCCTTCATTGCTACCACCGCTATCTCCCATTACCTTCTGTTAACTTACGAAAGGGGAAGATGGCGGTATCACTAGACAATATTAATAAACAAGATTAATATTTAATTCTGGATCAGGAATGTTAGAGTCGAAAAGGAGGAAAATGACAAAATAACTAAATAACTAAAGATAATTTCACCACCAACACCACCACCACTACCACGATGAAAACGCTGGTCAAGTCGACTCAACCGCTATTTCTACTCCAACTTCAACACCATCACTACAGTAATACGATCAAATCACCACCACCACTGCCTCATTATCGCTACCGCCGCTATTCTCTCCCCTACCTCCTGCTAGTTGCTGCTAGCACAGCACCGCCACCACCACCACCACCACCACTGCCTCATTATCGCTACCGCCGCTATTCTCTCCCACTACCTCCTGCTAGGTACTACTAGCACAGCACCGCCACCACCACTAACACCACTGCCTCATTATCACTACCGCCCCTATTCTCTCCCACTATCTCCTGCTACATCATAGTGTCCCCACTAAAAGAGGAAGGCATCAAAATATATAAATAGACTGAATTGATGACCCGGTCAAAATCAGAAAAACAAAAATCAAAATCAAAGCAGCACAGCAACAACGAAAAACGTAAAGAAAATAAAAATGAAGAGAAAAACAAACAGACGGACAGAGAAGGGAAGGGGAAAACTAAGTCAGATATTCAAACACTACATCACAATGAAACTTATGCTTATTCATTTTTTTTTTGGGGGGGGGGGGGGCTGTTTGTTTATTTGTTTATTTATGTTCGTCTACAGCGTGATAATGCCACACAAAAATCACGTGGAGTGACAAAACCACCGGAGGCGATGAATTCACCGGTGGTTATGTAACCATACATTCGCCAATCCTCGATAAGAGTGTTTAAATGTTGAACCTAAACAGTTCGAATAACGGTGAAATGGAGACTAGAATGTCATGTTACAGACTCTCACCCAACAGGTGCTCCCTGGCTCAGCAGCAGGGACCTGGCTGTCAACCAAATACTGCTGGTGTCGGAGGAAGAAGAAGAAGGAAAGGGACCAGAACCAACTGGACGAAAGAATTGAATAGAACTGTTATGCAATGTTACCTGAAGAGTAACCCCAAGGAGAAAGGCTATAGGAAACGGATGCATAACATCTGGAATGAGATTGGTCTATTTAAATTAGATGAACAAAAATTGGCCGGGCAGGCTCGGGTAATAAGAACTAATGGGTGGATAAGCGAACTGGAACTGGAGGAACTGGACAGAGAGATTAGCTTGGAGATGGAGAGTGGAGTATGCCAGGCAAACGAGCCAGTGGGAAATGAAGGTGAAGAGGTCGAGAGAACGGAGGAACCACCCGAAGCAGACAATGATCTGAATGCTGAGATAAATAATACCTGGAACAGAGATACGGCCACTGAGGAGATGAATGCTGACGGGCTAGGACAAGATTTGGTTGATATCCTAAACTTAGTGGTAGATGAATTGAACAATGATAGTGGGAGACCTATGAACCTAAGATTTGTAGACAGGAAAAAGTTAAAAGAAACAACAGCTAAGGTAAACAAAGTCATCCCATACCTTGAGGCGAGGAGCCTTCACCAGTGCAACAATATCCTCAAAGCAACAGCAAATACGGTGAGGAAACTACTTGCTATAAAAGCGAGAGGAAACAACAGACAAGAAAGAGCAGAGCCTTGGTGAAAGAAACGACTGAGTGGTCAAATCAGGGAAATGAGAAATGACATTGGAAAGCTTGAGACCCTACTGAATGGGACACTAAAAAACATAGACACTAAAAATAGACTGGAAATAAAGTACAAAACTAGGAGGAAAAAGCTAAATATTATCATAGAGGAACTGAAGCAACGCATTGTAGCAAAGAGTGCAAAAATCAGGCGATACGAGAACAGAGTCAGTCAGTATAGACAGAACCGCATGTTCGACAACAACCAGAAGATGCTGTTTGGACAGCTTGAAGGGAAAGAAAGAGGCAACGACTTGATCCCTGAGGCGGAACAAACTAAAACATTCTGGAGAGGAATATGGGAGCAGGATGTTAAACATAATGACCAGGCAGTGTGGATTGAGACAGTACAGAAGGAGATTAGTGAACAGGCACACCAACAAACTGATTTGAGTATCACAGTTGAAACTCTTAAGGGGCAGGCCAAAAAACTAACCAACTGGAAATCACCAAGCCCAGATGGTGTGCAGGGGTATTGGATTAAAAATATAACATCCCTCCACCCGAAACTGACAACCATGTTCAATGACTGCTTGATGTCAGGTGAGGTACCAGAGTGGTTGACAAAAGGTAGCACAGTTCTGATAATGAAAGACCGAAGCAAGGGTAATGATGTTACCAACTATAGACCTATCACATGACTGTCTGTAATGTGGAAACTGTTGACAAGCATTATGTCTGAGGAAATCTACCATCACCTCCACACAAACAACTTGTTACCGGACGAACAGAAAGGATGTCGAAAGAAGTCACGTGGTACAAAGGACCAGTTACTTATTGATAAGATGGTAATGATGGAATTGCAAGACGAGACACACTGGTCTTGCCGTGGGATGGATAGACTACAAAAAGGCATTTGACATGGTGCCTCATTCTTGGATCACCAAAAGCCTGGAGATCTTCAAGGTGGCAGATAACATCAGACAGTTGTTGAGCAAAAGTATGAAGTCCTCGGAAACAGAGTTAACATCAACTGGAGAATCCTTGGGAAGCGTGAAGATCAAGAGAGGTATCTTCCAGAGAGATAGTCTGTCCCCTCTGTTGTTTGTCCTTGCCCTGATGCCCCTGACCAGTGTACTGCGAAAAGTGAGAGCAGGATACAGGTTGGGAAAGGGAGGGCTTACCATCAATCACCTCCTCTTCATGGACGATCTTAAGCTCTTCGGGAAGAGTGAGAAGGATTTGGATGTGCTTGTTGACACTGTCCATATTTTCAGCAGTGATGTATGTATGCAATTTGGTATTAGTAAGTGTGGAGTCAGTGTGATGAAGAGGGGTAAATTGAGCAGAAGTAACGGAATCCAGGTACCAACAGGTGGGATGATAAAGGAAATTGACTCTGAAGAAGGATACAAGTATTTGGCTGTTCTGGAGGCAGATGACATCAAGAACAAAAAAATGAAGGAATTGATAAGAACTGAATACATTCGGAGAGTAAAGAGCGTATTAAAGTCACATCTGAACAGTAGAAATGCCATAAGTGCAGTAAATTCCCGAGCTGTGTCTATTATTAGGTACAGTGCGGGAATTCTGAGATGGAATGTTGCTGAACAAAAAGAAATGGATAGGAAGACTAGGAAGCTATTGACTATCTACAACATGTTCCACAAGAGGAGTGATGTCGATAGACTCTACTTAAGGAGATCTGAAGGTGGAAGAGGTCTTATTAGCTTAGAGGACTGTGTTCAGATGGAGAAAAACAACCTACACAAATACGTGACTGATAGTAAGGAGCCAATGCTCAGAACTGTACTGAAGGAGAGGACAATAGATCAGGGGATGTCCAAGGAGGAAATAACATCAAGGAGAAAGAGCAGCCTTCAGGAAAAATCCCTTCATAGTACCTTCTTTGAGAAAACTGAATTTAGAGATCCACAGACATGGAACTGGTTGAAAAGAGGAGACCTTAAAAAGGCTACAGAAGGAATGTTAATGGCTGCGCAGGAGCAGGCCCTCAAAACGAAGTGGTTGAAACACCATATTTACAAGGATGAGGCTAGCCCACTGTGCAGGATCTGTGGAGAGAGAGAGGAGACTGTGGCTCACATTGTATCCGAGTGTAAACACCTAGCCCAGACTCACTATAAGGGCTGGAGACATGATGTGATGGGCAAGGTGATCCAGCATGCTTGCTGGGAACAGCAAGAACCCTCCGATACGTCCTGAATATCTGAGGCTGCAGGTAATGGCTTGATATTCATTTCAACAAACTTTCCCGTTAACTAACATCAATGAATGAGACTCAAGGAATAATAATAATAATAATAATAATAATAATAATAATAATAATAATAATAATAATAATAATAATAATAATAATAAACAAGGGTTTACACAAAGTAGACATTAAGGAGAGTACAGGACAATACAGGACGGTACAAATGGGCATTTCTGCGTGTAAAAAAAAACAAAAAAAACAGAGGATGTAATAATAGAACAATGAAAAATTCCCCAATAGAGGGGAGACTTCCGAGGGCCATCGTGGAGAAAGCCCATTAAAAAATCCACGGTGACCCTGACCACCAGGGCAATTGTCCTCTCCCAGTTTTCCACCTTCAATTTACAGGCATATACTCAGAGTAGGTCCATTCACTCGGGCCATTCTTGCCTCTCTCACCCATCTTTCAACAAAAAGCTGGGAAGAGAGCACTTCCCTCTCCACCCTGATTTTCCTTGTCAAATGAAATTGGAAAAAGTTAATCAGGACGTCAACGAAGAGGTAAGTGCTCGTCTTCAGCCCTTTCAAACGTGTCCACCATACTATCTCTTTCGCCATGGCCACCAGACAGATAAAAACTGCCTGCCCTTCCCGGCTAAAGGAAGAGGGCGGGGCAATCCTCACGATGGATTCAGCTTAAGCAAATGCACACAAAAAACCTAAATATATATATAAAAATATATATATATATATACACACACATACACATATATATATGTGTACATACACACACACACACACACACATATATATATATACATATATACACACACATATACACACACACACATACGCATACATATAAATATACAAGCACACCCCATACATATAAACACAGCACAGACACAAAAGAGTATATACATACAAATACATATACACGCACACATAAATGCATACAACCACATACACACATATAGTATAAACATTTTTTTAAATAAAAACAAATATAAAAAACTATAAAGTTACATACACACACACGCATAAGTACGTACACACGCACTCACATATACACATATATATATACACATATATATAAATATATACATATATACACACATATACACACCTACACACATACACACACACACATATATATACATATATATATACACGCACACATATACATATATATATATATATATATACATACATACACACACACACACACACATATATATATATATATATATATATATATATATATATATATATATATATATATATATATATGACAAGTAAGTATGTTTTGAAACAGTGAGCAGGTTTGAAATTAGAAAATAGAATAGCTTTCACCGTATTTTTGAGCCTGATAATGGGGTTTAGAACCCTCAGATAAATGGAAAAAGATGAGCTACCATTACACCATTGGTGTAATGGTAGCACAGTGGTCTGGATAACCAAAGATGTGGGTTCGACTCCCATGTACGTCAATACTCATCTTTTTCCATTTATCTGAGGGTTCTAAACCCCATTATCAGGCTAAAAAATTTCTTTAGTCAAAAATACGGTGAAAGCTATTCTATTTTCTAATATATATATATATATATATATACACACAAAAGAAATACATAAAAATTTATTTTCAATTCTATGCATATATACATACATATACACACACATATACACATATATATATATATATATATATGTATATATATATATTATATATATATATATATATATACAGTATATATATATATATGTAGGAGGTGGGTTTTATTGTAGCACAATAAAGCAATGCAAATATCGGATAAGTAGCACTCTACAATTTGTAGGACTGGAATATAAATAATATAAGATCAAAAGATGGTTAAAAGAGTTCCAAGTATTTTATTATTAAATCAACATATGAAAAATAAATTAAGATGGATGTATGAGATTGGGAAAAAGTGCGGGGGAGTGGAGGTAAGGAAGAGGAAGGAATAAGAGTAAAGGATGGTGGGAGAGAAGTATAAGAAGGCAGGATAAGAGAGGAGGAGAAATGGGTAATAGAGAGAGAGCGATAGCCTTTACAACTGAGAAAATATTGTCTCACAGAGAGAAATTAAAAAACCGCTGGAAGATAATAGATAATTTAAAAGATTTTGAAGTTAAAAGTTAATGAGGTTTATGCATGAAGAAAAAGGAATTAAGAATAGTATTAAATTAAGGTTTGTATATTGAAGGGTTTAATAATATGTGCGAAGAAAATAATTTATTAATATGTATTATTAAGATAAAAATATTAATGATATTAAGGATATAATGTGAAAAGAAGGAGAAGAATAAATGAGTTATGAATTTAGAGGAATTAGTTAGGGTTTAAGTTTGTTTTTGTGTATTGTAATATGTATACGTAAATAGTATGTTTAAAATGAGCACGGAAGGAGAGAAGAAAAAAGAATGTTTAAGGAAGCAAATATCTAACGTCAAAAAGTAAATATGTTTACGAAATATTTTCTAATGGTAATATTATAATATATTAAAAAGAAATTAGTTAGGGTTTAAGTTTGTTTTTATGTATTGTAATATGTAAAAGTAAAAGTAAGTAGTGGGTTTAAAATGAGCAGGGAAGGAGAGAAGATAGAAGAAACATTTAAGGAAGAAAAAATATCTAACGTCAAAAAAGTTTATATGTTTACGGAAATCATCTAATGGTAATATTATAATGTATTAAAAAATATATATATAGTTTTAATGGCCAATAATATGAGGAGAGATGGAAGAATGGATAATGACAAACGGAGTAGTATAGAGAGAGAGGAGGGGGTAGAAGACTTAGGAAGTAGAGTGACAAACTGAGTTGGAGGGAGGGGTAGAGGTGGAAGGATTCCTTGATCAGTTTTGATTCGTAGACTTCATGTCGTCGATTTACTGCTATTTGCAGTATAGCAATATAAGGTTGCACTTACCAATGAAACGGTCGTAAATACCTGGATAAAATCCTTTTTTTAATGCTTACCTGTGTTTTCTCTTTTATCCTATATATATATATATATATATATATATATATATATATATATATAGGAAAAGAGTCAGGACCCCGACGGCTGAGCTCCGGCCGTTTTGACAGCTAGATCCGAACAGTTCGGATCTAGGTGTCGAAACAACCGGAGCTCAGCCGTCAGAGTCCTGATTCTTTTCCTATTACCCACTCTACTACTCTAAGTATCGAGTGCTCTGGTGCATTATGGTCCACCTGGTTTCTTACTACACTTTCTTTGTTATATATATATATATATATATATATATATAGTAATAATAATATATTTGAAGACTAAAATCCAAAGAGGGCTCGATAAAGATAAATATATATCAAATATATAAGAACCGTAGAGCAAATATTTATTAAAATAACAGATTAAAGTTTAAGCAAAAAATCGCTGCTTTCACCCTTAACGGGATCTTCTGAAACTAACAAAGTCAATCTGTAAACGCAGAAGCGGATATTTCAAAAAACGTTGCAACCGGAGCAAGACAGGAAGACGATACTTTGGTTCGTGGAAACGTTCGCTATGCAAATAAGTAATGGTATAAACAAAACATATACTTAACTCCCACATCAAGACGTAAAATATCCACGTATAGATCGTACTATCCGTTAGGGTATAACGTGGGGCTGTAATACAGGAAAGTTTTGTGCAATTTATGTTTACAAGCCGAAATTGCCTCAGATTTTTTGTTTAAGATGTGGTCTGTGGCGTAGAGTATTTCCAGGGCCTCAGCGGCGCAGAAGTCACATGGTCTTTTATTTCCGTTATACGATCTAGCCCTAGCTAGGATCTCCCAGTGTAACTTAGATTGGGTGTGGTTGTCTTTTAGACTCCAGATATAAGCTGAAAGTGACGTCATATTCCTTCTTAGAGGGTAACGAAAAGAATGGGTATGCATGTAAAGACGCTGCTTGAATCTATTGGCGGTTAACCCTATGTAGGCCCTACGGGACGTGGGTGTTACAACCTTACATTTGTAGACAATGTTACTAGAGAGGCATTTCCCGGATAGGGGGCAATTAACCCGATTCCTACAATTACAGTTAGTACTAACTACAGGGTTGCACGTGTACCTACGGCTAGGTAGTTTAGCTAAATTTGAAGCTGTGATGTTATGTGCAAGGTTAGGAGTCGTAGAGTAAGACATTTTAATAGTATTTCTATTAAAAATTTTACTATATTTATGTGTAGGGGGAAATGCTTCGTAATAAGGGAAAGAAAGAACTTAGGTAATGGTGTGGCCACCTCCATATTATATGGTGGGTTATACCAACAAATGCGACGGGATCTATTTCTTCTAGGTCTATTTTCGTACTCTGTATATGCTACCTTATCGACAAATCCACTTCGAGCAAGAGCTTCATTGTAATAAGTGGAATAGTCGTTGAAAATACGCTCGTTAGTGGAAAGACGGGAAAGCCTCAACGAAACGTTTTTTACCAGGTTCTTGGTTATGCTGGCAGGATGGTTGGAATGCTTACTTATATAATTAAGCGTATCATTCGGCTTTCTATACGGGTAATACAACCCCAATAAATTGAGGGTAACGTCGAGGTAATTAACGACCGAGAGATTGGCCTCAACCTGTATAGAGAGGTTGAAGTCTTTAAAGAAGGCTGTGAGTTCTTTTCTGAACCTGTCGCAAGCACGAGGTCCGCACTTAGTCATGGTCAAAAGACCATCGTCACGGTACAAACCACCGCCCGCGTGGGGAAATTCGTCCTTGATAGAGAAAAGAAGGAAAAGGCCGATAAGATCAGTAACCTCCGCAGAATCACTGGCGCCCATACTCACGTCGAATGGGGTACTATTGGATTTTTTAATCCAAATAGAGTCGTCGAAATTAATCACCGACTTTCGGGCATTAAGGATGACATCAACTTCGAAATCCTTAACCACTGTGAGTGTTTTAGCGAAATTGATAGCTCTAAGGAGAAGTGGTAAAGTGATGGAGGAGTAGTAATTGTTGATGTCGAATTGGATAAAACGGCAATGTTCCTTGTTACATATGCCGTTGAACCAATCAATCACCGCGAAAGAATTGTTCCACAGTGCAAGAGGGGCCAAACTTCTAATTTCAGGTATAATTCTATCAAGAATCGTTTTACTAAGTCTACCTAAATCGGACTTCGTAGGATTAATAAGCCGAATAGAGGGGTTGTTCGGAAAATTGGATTTGTGATCCTTCAGGGTAAAGTGGGGAGAAATAGGGTCCAGAGGTTCGGTCCGGTCCAGGATGTTGAGATCGGATGTGATTTTAAACCCAGCATCGCTGATTTCATTGATGACGCACCGATTAGTTTTACGGTAATCCTTAGTTACAGCATTATGTAGTAGTTGATGGTAAGTACTGCGCTCCACTTGATATAGGTTTCCAGTTTTGTCGGAATGGACGTGCACGGCATTAGAATCCTTAATAGAACGAATTCTATTCTTCAGGTCCTGCTGGAAGGAATTGCTCCTATTCCGAAATTTGATACTCCGTATGAGTTCCAAGACATCATTTTCGAAGGGTAGCAATGCTGGGTTACACGGGAGGTTATTATAGGTTTTAAATCCAAATGTATCCTGTTTGTTGTCTGCTTTTCGCGGATTATCGAAATAAAAGGCACGCCAACGCAACCTTTTAATGAACGCGTCTGTTTTCAGTATCAGGAGTTTTAGGTATGTGTTCCTGCTTGGTACGGGTATGTTCTTTGTAGAAATATTCAGATGTTGTTTCTGCATGATGAATATAAGTCAGTAGAGTGCTCAACCGAGGGAGCCAAATAGTAATAATAATAAATTTGAAGACTAAAATCCAAAGAGGGCTCGATAAGGATAAATATATATCAAATATATAAGAACCGTAGAGCAAATATTTATCGAATGAAACACTTCTAGTCCTGTAGAAGCCATTTCTATATTAAAAATGTATACTCTGCTGTGTTGAATACCTTACTTACAGTGGTTATCCCCGATTGAACCCATGTTTTTCTAATATTCATGATCGATTTTATATCTTTCCACTGGATACCATCGATTGTAGGTTTATCTACTGGACATCATCGATTTTATATCTTTCCACTGGACATCATCGATTGTAGGTTTATCTACTGAACATCATTGATTTTATATCTTTCCACTGGACATCATCGATTGTAGGTTTATCTACTGAACATCATAGATTTTATATCTTTCCACTGGACATCATTGATTGTAGATTTATCTACTGGACATGATCGATAGTATGTTTTCCACTGGATATGAACAATTGCATGTTTTTTCTAATATCAGTTGACAATGTTCAGAACCTCGTGAAATCTCCCTCAACCTCTCCTCTCAGTGTCCATCTCAATAGCCATGATATATAACACAATAGACAGGAGATAAAGTAAACCGATTTTCTCTCGACAACGAATTCTGTTTTTATTGACAAGTATCGAACTTTCAGTTAACGTCAAACAGATCAATATTTTATTTTTCGGCCCTGAAAGGATGGAAGAAGAGTTTGACTCCGGTGATAATTCAATGGAGTTTCAAAAAATACTGAGATATATGTTAATTCGGCGACTAAATTTGCATATATAACTCAATTTATATTTATCAACTTCACTAATTACAGAAATTGTCTATTTTTGTATTTAAATACCAACCTCGTGTGAGGTTTGTAAAAATTGCGTCTAGCACCTTACAGGTGCCCTCCGCGGGGTATTGGTAATAGTTTTCAACTAGCAACAACCACGCCTCGGATAAACCTCATTGGCCATGGTACCGCCTCTGCGCAAAGCTGTCAATACAAGGTCACAGCTGTGTATTTAAGGTAATATGTAAAATATTCATTCACTGGTTCTACCTGACAGTTTGTAGTTTATTATTAATTACTGACGTTAGCTTCTTTTAATATTAAAATTAATCCACTTTTATTTTGATATTTTTAATAATACTTATATAAAAGAAATGTACAGACACAGATATTTTGTGAACAAAATAGTAAATTACTTCGGTGTATAGTGTCATTCTCTTCATGACGTCACTACATAACTATTTAATCCTTCAATGACTGGCTGGTTGTTGTCCCTTCTTACGGCCCTTCACCTCTATTAGTTATAACTGGTTTCCTTTTTCTGTTGCATGTCACAAGAGGTTTCTATGGTGTTTTAATGATTTTGTCACAACATTCCTTAAATTATAATGTTAATTCATATATATATTCTAATAATGTTTTAATGAAAAATGAGACTGAATTCGTAAAAAAAAATTAAATGTAGGTATGCGCCTGACATGCAGCATGTATTCAGCATTTTAAACTTGGCGAAGTACATCCCCTCCCCTGGTTTGAACACAACCGATTTCTTCCAGGGAAAGAGAGAAACTGAGAGAGAGGGTAGGTGTGTGTGTGTGTGTGTGTGTGTGTGTGTGTGTGTGTGTGTGTGTGTGTTTGAAAGGCATTTCTAGGAATAATCGATTCCAGGACCGGACTGGTAATTTTTTTTTATCGACCTCGAAAGTACGAAATGCAAAGTGAATGTGGGAGAGATTTGAACTAAGAGAGCTGACACGACACAAATACAATAGAGTTACTGAGTATATTACCTCCTTTACAATTTTCAAGTCCAATGAGTAAAGAGATAGGTTTAGTCAGTATATCACTGGGAGACCCGGAAAACGAAGGAAGTGACACCTAAATATCTGACACTAATCATATCGTAGCTCCTTTTAAACTGTATAAAGAACACACCTCCCTTTAAGAGGCCTACCTTGTTCGGTACCGAAAACAATATTGTCCCGCCTTACAATATTTCTCTCCAACGTTCTGACCATCAGTCAGTCTATCCCGTACAAGTTTGTCCATCAGATGGCAGATTTCCTTCAGTGTTCATGATCGTTTATAAGTTTATCTACCAGACATGATGGATTGTTTGTTTGTTTTTTACTAGACATGATCATAAGTTCGTTCTTTTTACTAGACTTCATCTATTGTAGGTTTATCCACTCGACATGATCGATTCTATCTCTTTCCGCTGGACATCATCGAGTGTGGGTTTATCTACTGGACATGATCCATTGTAGGTTTATCTCCTGGACATGATGGATCGTTTGTTTGTTTTTCCACTAGACATGAAGAATTGCATGTTTTTCTAACATCTGTGGACAACATTTAGAACCTCGTGAAATGTTTCACGTTATCTCCCTCAACCTCTCCTCTCAGTGTCCACCTCAATAGCCATGATATATAAACACAATAGACATTAGATAAAGTAAACCAATCTTCTCTCGACAACCAATTCTATTTTTGTTGACAAGAATCGAACTTTCAGGTAACGTCTAACAGATCAATACTTTATTTTTCGACCCCGAAAGGTTGGAAGAAGAAATTGTCTCCGGCGATAATTCAACGTAGATTCGTGAAATACTGAGACATATTTTGTTCTGCTCTCTAACAACTATTCGGCACCGATATTTTAAAACCTAATTCTACCTATATCTCTCAGCTTGACTAATTATAGAAATTGTCTATTTTTGTATTTAAATACCAACCTCGTGTGAGGTTTGTAAAAATTGCGTCTAGCACCTTATAGGTGCCATACGCGGGGTATTGGTAATAGTTTTCAACTAGCAACAACCACGCCTCGGATAAACCTCATTGGCCATGGTACCGCCTCTGCGCAAAGCTGTCAATACAAGGTCACAGCTGTGTATTTAAGGTAATATGTAACATATTCATTCACTGGTTCTACCTGACAGTTTGTAGTTTATTATTAATTACTGACGTTAGCTTCTTTTAATATTAAAATTAATCCACTTTTATTTTGATATTTTTAATAATACTTATATAAAATCACGGCCCCTCTCAACGTTTGGTATCTGGATGATGCTACGTTGGGCGGGCCCGTACGGACGGTCTGCCAAGACCTTCAATCGGTGATTCCTGCCCTGGCGGGAATCGGCCTCCAGGTCAACTCGGCCAAGTCGGAGGTGGTGAACGTCAGCCTCGCGGATGCGAGCTTTGCAGCCTCCGTCTTGGACGTGTGGTCCATTCTCCGCCAGGTTCAGGTGACCCCAAAGGGGATGTCCTCATCCTCGGGTCACCGATCCACCCGCCGGCCATCCGCTCCACCATCAGGTCCAGGCTTCAACAGCTCCAGACTCTCACGAGCCGACTGGGCTTGATTGACGGCCACCCAGCTCTCTTTCTGCTGAGGAACTGCTTCGCCATGCCGAAGCTCCTCTATACACTCCGCAGCGCTCCATGCTACACCCAGACATCTCTCCTCGCTGACCTCGATACTTGTATCCGAGCAGCAGCCGAGTGGATATGCAACGTCAAGTTTGACGACATAGGGTGGCAACAGGCCACTTTACTGGTCAGGTATGGCGGCCTAGGCCTCCGGTCCCCGATCTCACTAGCTTTGCCGGCGTATCTTTCGTCGGTAACCTCGTGCCGCGTCCTCGTCAGCAGGGTTCTTCAAAACACAACAGGACCCTCTGTGTTCAGAGAACGTGAGGCCGCCTGTGAGACGTGGGACCGGCTGGGACTTAGCCCAGTAGACGTCCCTCCTCCTTCTCCCCCTGTTGACGTCAAGTCCCCCCAACGCACTTGGGATGCCATCCACTGCAGCCTGGCCTCAGACAGGCTCACGCGCCAGCTCGACCAGCACCGCCTTGCTTGTTTTTGTGCGGCCTCCAAACCCCACAGTGGTGCCTGGCTCCATGCTCTGCCCTCCTTCTCCACTGGCACGCAGCTAGACAACCATAGCCTGCGCATCGGCGTTTCCCTGAGGCTCGGCCTCCGGCTCTGCCAACCACACCAATGTCGCTGCGGTTCCACCGTGGACTCTTTCGGCCTCCACTCGCTTTCCTGTCGCCACAGTGCCGGCCGCATTCCACGCCATACTGCCCTCAACGAGGTCATTAAGCATGGCTTGGACGCTGCAGGCTTCCCTTCCCAGCTCGATCCGGTGGGGCTGGATCGAGGGGACGGCAAAATGCCAGATGGCATGACCATCTTCCCGTTCCGCGGTGGCAAACCCCTCGTCTGGGATTCCACTTGCACCGACACTTTGTGCAGCCGCAACCTGGTGCAGTCTGCGTCTGACCCAGGTTCTGCTGCACGTCGGGCTGAGGGGGCCAAACTCCTCAAATACCGGTCGCTCTCCGACAGGTTTGCGGTCGTTCCCCTGACAGTGGAAACTTCTGGTGTCCTCGGCTCCAGGGCTATCTCCTTGCTGGCCAGCTGCAGGTGTTAGCCCCGCGAGTTGGAGTGGCTTTTCCAGCGCGTCTCACTTGCCGTCCTCCGGGGAAACGCCTTCTCCATTCTGTCCGCCGGGGCTCTGGGTGGGCCCCATCGCGTACCAATACATTAGTTAAATACCATTCTTTCATCTGATACAACACAGATATTTTGTGAACAAAATAGTAAATTACTTCGGTGTATAGTGTCATTCTCTTCATGACGTCACTACATAACTATTTAATCCTTCAATGACTGGCTGGTTGTTGTCCCTTCTTACGGCCCTTCACCTCTATTAGTTATAACTGGTTTCCTTTTTCTGTTGCATGTCATAAGAGGTTTCAATATTTTTTTTTATTATTTTGTCACAACATTCCCTAAATTATAATGTCAATTCATATATATTTTAATACTATATTCATTAGATAATGAAAATGAGACAGGATTCGTATAGAATTCAATGTATGTACGCTCCTGTAATTTCTGATGTAGTCGAAGGATCGTCGTCGAGACATACAGCATGTATTCTGCATTTTAAACCTGGCGAAGTACATCCCCTCTCCTGGTTTGAACACCGTTTTCTTCCAGAGAAAGAGTGAAACTGAGAGAGAGAGGGGTGTGTCTGTGTGTGTGTCTTTGAAAGGGATTTCTAGGAATAATCGACTCCAGTTTCGGACTGGTAATTTTTTTATCGACCTCGAAAGTACGGTTTTATATCTTTCCATTGGACTTGATCAATTGTAAGTTTATCTCCTGGACATGATCGATAGCATGTTTTTCCACTAGACATGAACAATTGCATGTTTTTCTAATATCTGTTGACAACGTTCCCAACCTCGTGAAATGTTCCACGTTATCTCCCTCAACCTCTCTTCTCAGTGTCCATCTCAATAGCCATGATATATAAACACAATAGACATTAGATAAAGTAAACCAATTTTCTCTCGTCAACCAATTCTATATTCGTTGACAAGAATCGAACTTTCAGGTAACGCCTAACAGATCAATACTTTATTTTTCGACCCCGAAAGATGGAAGGAGAGCTTGGCTCCCGCGATAATTCAACGTAAATTCGCAAAATACTGAGATATATTTTATTCTGCTCTCTAACAACTATGTGAATTCAGCACCGATATTTTAAAACCTAATTCTACCTATATTCCTTCGCTTCACTAATTATGCAAGTTGTCTAATTTTGTATTTAAATACCAACCACGGTGAGTTTTGTAAAAATTGCGTCTAGCACCTCATAGGTACCATACGCGGAGTACTGATAATAGTTTTCAACTAGCTGTCAATACAAGGTCATAGCTGTGTATTTAAGGTAATATGTAAAATATTCATTCACTGGTTCTACCTGACAGTTTGTAGTTTATTATTAATTACTGACGTTAGCTTCTTTTAATATTAAAATTAATCCACTTCTATTTTGATATTTTTAATAATACTTTTATAAAAAAAATATACAGACAGATATTTTGCAAATAAAATAGTAAATTAATCCGGTGTATCGTATCTTCCTCTTCATGACGTCACTACACAAGTATTTAATACTTTTATGATTGGTTGTTGTTCTTTCTTATGGCCCTTCACCTCTTAGTTTTAGCTGGTTTCCTTCTTTTGTTGCATATCATAAGAGGTTTCCATGCTGCTTTAATGATTTTGTCACAACATTCCTTAAATTTTAAAGTTAATTCATATATATTTTAATACTGATATTGTTATACTTTGGGAGGGTCATGTTGCCAATAAGAAACACACGCACAAGTTGCTTTCACTTCAATTTATTATAATAAATTTATAAATTTAGGAATTTATAAATTTCCGGTTGGTTGGTTGGTTCCACAACCAGATGGTTGTTTATATATTGTCAAAGTTCTTTCGTCACACATTCTGTCACCTGGGGATTCTTTTCTTTGTTTTTGTGCCTCTCCTTTGCTCTGTCCTACGCCATCTTGTTTCTGTAAAAAGATAGATAGATAGATAGATAGATAAGTTTCTTTTATTTGCCACTAGGGCATCAAAAGTGGGACAAGTACAAAGGGGGGAGTTTACACAAAAAGGCGTCCTCAATAAGGAGGAGGCAATAACAAAATATAAAAATAAAATAAGATATAACAAAAAATAAAATTTTTAACAAAATCCTCAATAGAGAGGAGGCGCCTTGGGGGGTCGCACACACCCCCGAAAAAAGTGTGCAACCCTTCTCCTCAGGAGCACAGAGAAGGGGTGCTCCCTTGGTCTTTCATCTTCCTCACCTATAGTCTGATGTAGAGTGAAGGCCCATTCACACGGGCCATTCTCGCCACTTTCACCCATCTTTCATAGAAACGGCTGGGGTGCAGCACCTCTCTCTCCATCCTGATCCTTCTTCCGAAATGATATCGGAAGAAACGGACCAGTTGTTGGCCAGAGAGAAAGGTGCCCGACCTCAGTCCTTTCAGACGCGTCCACCATACAACCTCTTTCGCCATGGCTATTACGCACAGAAACACCGCCTCTGCTTCATCTTTGAAGGGGGGAGGCGGCTTGATCATTACAATAGACTCGGTGGTCAACCGGATCGGTCCCACCCTTGACAGCAGTTGTTCGACATAGCCCCACAGATCGGCTACGCCCGAGCAGTGTACTAATGCGTGTGCAACGGTTTCCTCGTCGCACACGCATCTGGGACAGATCTTTTTGGCGGGGTCCCTACCCGGGCGCCCGTGTCTGTAGAGCCTTTCTCGAACGGGTAAAGCCCCTCGGTAGCACTGCCAGGCCAGGGACTTCTGGAAGTTGTCCATAGGTCCCGGGCTGAATGTCCTACTGAACAGGCTGGCCAGTTCGTCCTCCTCCATGTCTAGGGCTTCTCCGAGGGCGTCGTCGCACCTGCTGCGTACCAGCCCTCTATAGAATGTTGCGGTGGAGTCTCCACTGATAACCGGATCCGCCTGCCAGAGGGCGGTGAGCGCCTGGGCACACTCAGTGTGCCAGGCGCCCAGTTTTCTCGGTCTTTGCTTGACCCAGGATTGCAGCTCGGTGAGTGAGACGAGTCTGGGAAAGGTTCGTCTCACAAACGAGGCCCACACCGGTTGTCCGGTGAGGAATACGTAGAGGTGCCGTAGCCTTAATGCGTGTTTACGCATCATTAGCCACGGCATCCCCAGCCCTCCTTTCGAAGGGTGTTGACAGCAGATGGATCTCCTCACCATAGGAGCCCGCCTCTTCCAAAGGAATTGGAAGAGCGCGCGCTCCATCTTGGTGAGGGTTTCCCTTGGGCAGGGCACTACGGTCAGGCGGTAGTAGATGACGGACGCTATGTAGGTGTTCGCCACCTCCGCCCGACCTTTCAGGGATAGTTTGCAACTGGCCCACTTCTGGGTCAGTGCAAACACCCTGTTCGTAACCTCCGCCCAGTTTTTCTCCACCTGGAGGTCCGGTCCGAACCAGACCCCGAGCAACTTCACCGGGCCCTCCGTCCAGCGTCCGACGACGCTATCGGAGGGCATCGGTCTGCCCCTCCACGTGCCGAGTTGCAAACCGATCGACTTGTCCCGGTTCAGCTTAGCCCCTGTGAACTTTTCGTACTCCTCCAGTAAGGTGCCGACCGCCTCGATTTCGGAGGCCGTCGACACCATTACTGTCACGTCATCGGCGTAGGCCGACACCGCTTTCCGCAATCCCGGTTCCAAAGGGATGCCCTGCAACAACTCCAACTTCCGCAGTAGTGGCTCGAGAGTCAACACATACAGAAGGGAGGAGAGAGGGCACCCTTGTCGGATGGACCGCGCGATTTTGAACGGCTCCGAGAGGTAGCCGTTCACCTTGACCCTAGAGCAGATGCGGCTGCTGTGCATAGCAGTGATCCAGCCCCTGAAAACGGGTCCGAAGCCTGCCGCCGCTAGCACCGCATCCAGGTAACCATGGTCGACCCTATCGAACGCCTTAGATTGATCCAAGTTGATCAGAGCCCCACCAAAGCCGGGTTCGTTCCCAACCCTCTCTATGATGTATCGCATAAGGTGGAGGTTGTCATGGATGGACCTGGACGGGATAGCGCATGTCTGCGCATCTCCCACCAGGTTGCCCACGACAAGCGCCAACCTCTTTGCTAGCACCTTGGCCAAAATCTGTAACTCTGTATTTAGCAGTGTTATGGGCCTGAAGTTACTTATTTCGTCCCCCTTGTTCTCGTCCTTCCTCACTAGCGTGACTACGCCCTTGGTCACAGTACAGGGAATTCTCCCGTTCTGTTGCCAGTTGCAGTAGACCGCCTCGAGGAGATCGGGGAACAAGTCCGGCATAGCTAGATATAATTCGTAAGGAAGACCATCGAGACCCGGGGATTTGCGTTTGCCGCATTGGCTCAGCACGTCCTCTATCTCAGCGGCCGAAATCGGCTCCTCGCAGGACTTCGCCTCCCTGTCCGAGAGGCGCGGCAGGCCGTCGAGGTATGGACCGAAGTCCACGTTCCCAACCGGCTCCCCGCCCCTCCCGAACAGTCGGGCAAAGTGCCTTTGAAAGGCCTCACACATCTGCTTAGGCTCAAGAATCGCCCGTCCATCCAGGTCTCGCAAAGACCGGATGGTGGATTTAGTTCCACTGTTGGCCTCTGTCACGCGGGCCCAGCTAACAGCTTTGGTCCCCTCGTTCCCTAGAGCACGTATTTTACTTCGGACAACGCAGCCTTCGTGCTTCGCGTCGAAAAACTGGCTCAAAGCCGTTCTCGACGCTAGCACTCTGGCCACGTCGCCGCTTCTAATTGCCTCTTCTACTCTATCTATTAGCTCCCTTTCCTTCCTATTCCTATCCGCAGCTAGAACCTTACTAAATTCTATCGAGACTACTCTAATCTCTCTCTTTAGAGATACCCACCACCTGCTGTTGACGATCGCTCCAGTCAACCGTTCCTTAACTAACGTACTAATCCGATTCCTGTAGGCTCTACTTGCCGGCAAGGACAAGTTGAGCTTCCAGTAACCGGGGCCCTGTCTATGAGTTCTGTCAAGGTTGACCATGCAGGTCACTAATTTGTGGTCTGAATAGCCAACAATGCGCATTTTTGGACAACTTAAAAAGTCCTTATCCTTAATTCTAACTAAGAACCTATCTAGGTACGACCTAGATGATCCGCTACGATTTGCCCAAGTCCAGGTTGGCGCAGTCGGAAAATCTAGTCGATATCTATCGGCCAGGTCAAATCGACCGATTAACCCTTTGAGGCTATTACACCCCTCTCTATCGGGGCAGGCCCCTACGTAGTCCCAGCGTGCATCTAGGATACCATTCCAGTCCCCCACTAATAGCAAGGAGCGGGACGTCCCTAGAAAAGTCTCCAGACGATGGAAGAAGTCCGGCCGCATTGACCCGAAAGGGCCGTAGGCGGCTACCAACCTAAACGCTCCGCCTTTACCACTGCCAAGGTCCAGAACCACTAGTCGACCCTCCGGGTCCAAATGTACCATCTGTGTTGCGAGACCCAGATGTTTTTGCAGCAGAACGACAACTCCACCCCCACCTCCGGGCTGACAGAGAGATGCGTGCATCTCAAAGTCATCAAAGGCGGGGGCCAGCTGTCGCACGTTGCTGATCCGGGCCTCGCAAATAACCATCACATCTATACGTTGTGACCTGAGGTCATTTAGAAGCATTGCTTGCTTCCAAGTTGAGCCCAGGCCACGCGCATTTAAACAGCCTACTCTTAGCATAGCCATGTTGGTGGTGAAGAGAAAAGGCACTTACCTCTCTGCGTCCCGGGTATCGGGCTGCACAATTTCCATTAGGGTGGGGGATGGATTGTTGGGTGGGGTGGTGGTTTGTGGAAGTGTGGGGGCATCAGTGTGTTGTGTGGTTGGGGAGCTTGGAGTTGTGAGGGTGTTTGGGGAGGGGGTGGGATAGTTTTTTAGGAGGACGCGGTTAATGGGCCCGACGCAGGGGGGACCCACGTCCTCTTTAAAATTGTTTTTTAAAGTTTTATAGGTGTCCTGTGGGGCCTTAATCATTTTGAGGTGGGGGAAATCCCCTGCCTGGGTGAAGTTAGGCCCTTGTGTTTTTATTAGATTGTTGTTGTACACAATGTTTAACAGTTTTTTGTTTCTTGTATTTATGTATGTGTATGCATGTTTTTGTTTTTGTGTGGTGTTTTTTGTTTGCTGTTGTGAGCTCTTTTGTGTTGGTGTCAGTGTTATGTTTTGGGGAGGGGTTTTTTTCATTTGTGTGTCTGAGGTGTGTTTTCTTTTTTTTCTTTTGATTGTGTGGAAGTGCTCCTCCTCGTCTGACGACGAACTAGGGTCATCTTCCGCGTTGGAGGGGAGGGGTATATTTTCGGGTTGTGTTTGCGGTACGGGTGTTTTGGAAATTGTTTTTGTTTTTTGAGTGGAGGGGATGGGTTGGACATTGTTTTGTTTTGGTTTGAGCTGTGGTGGTTGTTTTTGTAGTGGTAGTTGTGGTGATTGTGTTGGTTGTGCAGTTGTTGGTGGTGTAGGCAGGATTGGGGTTTTCTTATTAAGTTGGGGACAGACAGCCCTCAGGTGACCTCTGGTTCCGCAGAGGTAACACGAGGGCCGTCTACCCTCAACGGTAATGTTGATGAAGGTTAGATCATCCAGTATGACGCGTTCAGGGATCTGGGCGATCCTTTCGGGCCTCATTTGAACTACAAGTTCGAGGCTCGTTCCACTGAACGCGTCACCCGATGCCTTTCCCATGGACACCAGCATGTCATCCTCCAGGTCCAGAAAACCTGTCAAAACCCACCATATGTCCATAATCGGCAGGATGGTGTGGATTTTTATTTTTTGTGTTCTTCTACCCATGTACGTAGGGTAGAAGGTGTATGCGGTGGATGTGATTGGTTTGATGGACAGTTTCACTGCTGTGTCCCTGTCCTTCATGAGAATGGATAGACTCCCGTAGAGTCTATCCTTCTGAATGAAGGTGATGTCCTTCATGACGTCTTTTAAAACCAGCTCTATCTCGCTCTGTGATGGTTGAGCTGGTTTTTTACTTTTGTTCGAGATTGTCCTAAACATGACCGTGTTTAGGAGTCTCTGGCTTTTTAGTTCCGGGGGGGAATGGATTGTGAATGAACCATTTTCCCCGTACACTATATATTTTTTCGCATCCGCCAGTAGCTCCTTCGCTTTTGTTATATCTACTGGCAGATAGTCGAGGGTTTTCCTTGTCGTCTCGGCGAAGGAGAAATTTTGTTTGTTTGTGTTGTTGTTGTCGTTGGTGGTGTTGTTGTTATCATTGTTGTTGTTGTCACCGTTATTGGTCTTGTTGTTATTATTGTTATTGTTATTGGTGTTGTTTTCGTCCGTCGCATTGTTGTTGTTGTTGCTGTTGCTGCTGGTTCTTTGGGTTGTTGCCATGGCAACGTCAAGTTGTCGGTTAACAGGTGGAGAGAATTCTTCCTCTGGCTGACCTTTCTTCTTGACCTCTGCTACTGTGACAGTGGCAGGGGGAAGCTGTAAGTTCATCTTCCCCTTTCCTCCTTCGAATTTTGGTGAAGAAGCTTCGGCCATTTAAAAAAATATTGACTTTTCAACAAGAAAAAACTTTTTTTTTGTTTAACTATTTCGCCTAAAGGCGTAAAATATTTTGAGAGACTGACCAGATCAAAGTTTGACCTGGCAGTCCCTCTACAAAATGGTACAAAAATTAAAGTTATCAGACAAGAATTTCTATAGAAATTTAAACAGAACTTACTCAGCAAGTTATACGCGTGTGTCCATCAGATAGATAGATAGATAGATAGATAGATAGATAGATAGATAGATAGATAGATAGATAGATAGATAGATAGATAGATAGGGATATAGATAGATAGATAGATAGATAGATAAATAGATAGATAGATAGATAGATAGATAGATAGATAGATAGATAGATAGATAGATAGATAGATAGATAGATTTCTTTATTAGCCACAAGGGCGCACAAGAAAAGGGGACAATACAAATACATGCCGGGGATTTAACATACAGTCATGTAAAAAATATAAAACAAACAATTATAACAATCGAAATCCCCAATAGGGGGGAAGCGCCACAAATGCGTTGTTTAATATCCCGTCGATAGAAAAACCCTCAACTTCAGGAGCGTGTTGTGCAGGTGCTCCTTTCTTCCTTTTGCTCTCTTCTTTAACCTACAGGCTTACAAACAGAGAAGGCCCAATCACTCGGGCCATTTTTGCCACTTTCACCCACCTTTCAGTAAATTTACTGGGGTTCAGTGCCTCTCTCTCCACTCTGATTCTCCTTCTAAAGTGATACTTAAAGAAGGGAATCAAGATAAAAGATAAATAGATAGATAGATAGATATGTTTCTTTATTAGCCACAGGGGCACAAAAGAAGGGGACAAATACAAAGGGGGAAGTTTACATACAATAACGTGTAAATTATTATCACAAATGTAATTTAAAAGTTAATCGATTTTCCCCAATAGGGAGAGACATTTCATATAGGTAACACATACCCCCGAAAAAAATGTGCAACCCTCACCTCCAGGAGTACGAAGAGTTTGTACCCCTTTCCTCTCTTCCTCCTTTTCCTCAACCTACAAGCTGATATAGAGAGAAGGCCCATTCACTCGGGCCATTCTCGCAACTTTCACCCACCTTTCATAAAACTTGCTGGGGTACAGCACCTCTCTCCCCATCCTGATTCTTCTTCGAAAGTGGTATTTGAAAAAAAGAACCTGTTGTTGGCCGGAGAGAAAGGTGTCTGACCTCAGCCCTTTTAAACTCGTCCACCATACAACCTCTCCTTAGTTTTTGAAGGAGGGTGGCGGTTTGATTATGACAATGGACTCGGTGGTCAACTGCGGTCCCACCCGCGACAATAGTCGTTCTACATAGTCCCACAGGTCGGTAACGCCCGGGCAGTGTACAAATGAGTGCGCGACGGTTTACTCGTCGCGCACGCATCTCGGACAAATCTTTTTCGAAGGGTCCCTGCCCGGGCGCCCGTGTCTGTAGAGTTTGTCTCGAACTGGTAGAGCTCCACGGTAGCACTGCCAGGCCAGGGACTTTTGGAAGTTGTCCATCGGTCCCGGGCGGAAGGTTCTACCGAACAGACTAACCAGTTCGTCTTCCTCTACGCCCAGAGTTTCTCCGAGCGCGTCGTCGCACTTGCTGCGGACCAACGCTCTATAGAATGACGAAGTGGAGTCTCCACTGATCGCCGGGTCCACCTGCCAGAGGGCTGTGAGCGCCTCAGCACATTCGATGTGCCAGTCGCCCATTTTCCTCGGTCTTTGCATGACCCAGGACTGCAGCTCGGTCAGCGAGACGAGTCCTGGGAATGCTCGCCTCACGAACAGGGCCCACACCGGTTGTCCGGTGAGGAATACGTGGAGGTGCCGCAGCCTGAGCGCGTGTTTGCGCATCGTCAGCCACGGCATCCCCAGCCATCCATTTGAAGGGTGTTGGCAGCAGATGGATCTTCTCACCAAAAGAGCCCACTTCTTCCAAAGGAATTGGAAGAGCGCGCGCTCCATTTTGGTGAGCTTTTTGGCTGGACAAGGCACGACAGTCAAGCGGTAGTAGATGACGGACGCTATAAAAGTGTTCGCCACCTCCGCTCGACCTTTCGAGGATAGTTTGCACTCGGTCCACTTCTGGGTGAGTGCAAACACCTTGGCCGTCACCTCGTTCCAGTTCTTCTCCACCTGGAGGTCCGGACCAAACCGGACCCCGAGCAGCTTTACCGGTCCTTCCGTCCAGCGTCCGACGACGCCATCAGAAGGCATCGGTTTGCCTCTCCACGATCCGAGTTACAAACCGATGGACTTGTCCCGGTTCAGCTTCGCTCCTGTGAACCTTTCGTATTCCTTCAGTAAGGTGCCAACTTCCTCGATTTGTGAGGTGCTCGACACCATTACTGTCACGTCGTCGGCGTAGGTCGACGCCGCTTTCCGCAGTCTCGGTTCCAGAGGGATGCCCTGCAATAGCTCCAACTTCCGCAGTAGTGGCACGAGAGTCAGTACGTACAGAAGGGAGGAGAGAGGGCATCCCTATCGAATGGATCGCGTGATATGGAACGGCTCTGCGAGGTAGCCGTTCACCTTGACCCTTGAGCAGATGTTGCTATTGTGCATTGCAGCAATCCAGCCCGGAACACGGGTCCGAAGCCTGCCGCCTCGAGCACCGCATCCAGGTAACGATGGTCAACCCTATCGAAAGCCTTTGACTGATCCAAGTTGATCAAGGTTAACACCCTACGCTCTCTATGATGTATCGCATGAGGTGGAGGTTGTCGTGTATGGACCTGGTCGGGATTGCGCATGCCTGCACTTCTCCCACCAGGTTCTCAACGACAAGCGCCAGCCTCTTTGCCAACACCTTGGCCAAAATCTGTGACTCTGTGTTTAGCAGAGTTATGGGCCGGAAGTTGGCTATGTCATCCCCCTTATTCTCGTCCTTCCTGACTAGTGTGTCTACGCCCCTGGTCACAGAACTGGGAATTCTCCCGTTCTGCTGCCAGTTGCAGTAGACCGCTTCCAGGAGACCGGAGAACAAGTCCGGCATGGCTACGTAAAATTCGTAGCGTAGACCGTCGAGACCTGGAGATTTGCGTTTGCCACATTGGCTCAGCATGTCCCCTATCTCAGCGGCTGAAATAGGGTTTTCGCAGAACTTCGCCTCGCTGTCCAAGAGTCACGGTAGTCCGTCGAGGTATGGACCGAAATCCATAGCCCCTCCCGGCGCGCCGCCCTGCCCGAACAGTTGAGCAAAGTGCCGCTGAAAGGCCGCACACATCTGCTTCGGCTCACGTATCACGCGTCCATCTTGGTCCTTCAAAGACCGAATCGTCGACTTGTTGCCACTTTTTGCCTCCGTCACTCGGGTCCAGCTAACAGCTTTGGCTCCCTCGTTTCCCAGAGCACGTATTTTGCTTCTGACAACGCCGCCCTCGTGCTTTGTGTCGAAGAACTGGTCCAAGGCCGTTCTCGTTGCTAGCACGCTGGCTACGTTGCCACTTCTAATTGCCTCTTCTACTTTATCTACCAGTTCCTTCTTGGTTCTATTTCTATCTAACGCTAATTCTTTACTAAAAACTAACGAGTCTAATCTAACTGCCCTCTTGAGAGGTACCACCATCTGTTGTTGACAATGGCCCCTGTGAAGTGCTGTTTAACTAAAGTGCTAATCCGTCTACTGTAGGCTTTGCATGTCGGTAACGACAAGTTCAGCTTCCAGTAGCCGGGTCCTTGTCTATGGATTCTATCAAGGTTGACCACGCAGGTCACTAGTTTGTGATCTGAATAGGCAACCATGAATATTTGTGGACAGCTTAACATGTCCCTATCCTTATTTCTAACTAGAACCCTATCTAGGTACGATATAGATGTTCCGCTGCGATTAGTCCACGTCCACAGTGGCACAGTCGGAAAATCTAGTCGATATCTATCGGCCAGGTCAAATCGGCCGATTAACTGTTTGAGGCTGTTACACCCCCCTTTATCGAGACGTGCTCCTACATAGTCCCAACGTGCATCTAGGATTCTATTCCAGTCCCCCACTAAAAGCAAGGAGCGGGACGTTCCCAGAAAAGTCTCTAAATGTTTGAAGAAGTCTGGCTGCCGTGTCCCGGATGGGGCATATGCGGCCACCAGCCTGAAGGCTCCACCTTTATTACCGTCAAAGTCTAGGACCACCAGTTGACCCTCCGGGTCCAGATGTACCGTCTGTGTTACGACGTCCAGGTGTTTCCGCAGCAAAACGGCAACCCCGCCCCCACCTCCCGGCTGACAGAGAGATGCGTAGATCTCAAAGTCATCGAAGATGGGGACCACATGTCGCTCGCTGTGGATCCTGGACTCGCAAATGGCTACCACATCCATACTGTGCGACCTGGGGTCGTTTAAGAGTTTGACCTGTTTCCAGGGCATCCCCAGGCCGCGTACGTTCACACATCCAACTCTTATATTGGCCATGTTGGTGCTGAAAAGTTAAAAGCAGAGGAAAAGAAATCACTCACCCTTCGTCTCCTGGGGACCAGGGTGCACGATTTCCATGGGGATGTTGGAGGGGTTGTCTGAGTGGGTGGTGGTTTCCGGCGGGGTCGGAACGGAGATGTTTGGTGGGGAGGGGTGGTAGGGGGTGTCTGGGGTGGGGAGACATTTGAGAAGGACGCGGTTAAGTGGTTTCACGCAGGAATTCCCCACATCCTTTTCAAATGTTTCTTTTAGGGACCTATAAATTTGTATAGGGACCCTAATCAGTTTTAGGTTCAGTTTTTTGTTATTTTTAATAGAGTGGACGAAAGTTTTCCCTTCGGTTTTCACCGAAGGGTTGTTCGTGATGGTCCCCATTAATGTTTTGTTTTCAGTCTTTATGTATGTGTAAGTGTAATTTTCTTGTGTTGTGTTTGTTTTTGTCTGTAGTTCTTGTGTGTGCTTTCGTTTTGTTGTAGGTATTTTGTTTTCAGGAGGTGGGGGTTTTGTCTGTGATGTTTTTGTTGTTTGTGTTGGTGGTTGTATGTTTGTGGTAGTGTTTGCTGTTTTTTTGTTTTTGTAGTGTCTTTTCTTTCTTTTCGGGCGATGGGGTTCTCCCTCGTCTTCACTGGGTGATGACGAGATAGCCTCATCTGTTGTATCGTCTGTGTGATTTGGGAGGGGGTATGTCTTGGGGAGCTGTTGTGTCTGTATCTGATTTTGCAGTGGTTTTAGGTGGAGTGAGTTGGGTGGGACTGTGTTTGCAGTTTGGTTTTTTTTGTTATTTTTGTGTGTTGTTGTTGTGGTGGTGGTGGTGGTGGTGGTGGTGGTGGTGGTGGTGGTGGTGGTGGTGGTGGTGGTGGTGGTTGTGTTGTTGTATTGGGTGTCGGCAGTAGTGCCTTTTTTTAATGCAGTTAATTGAGGACAGGAAGCCCTAAGGTGACCAATGCTTAAACACTGATAACAGGAAGGCCGCCTACCCTCAACAGAAATGTTTATGTAGGAATTTCCATCCAGAGGCACACGTTGTGGTATTCTAGCTATCCGTTCTGGTCTCATTTGGACCAGAACTTCTAAGCTTGTACCGTTGAATATGCCACTGGAGGACTTTCCCACCGAAATTACTGTATCTTCATCAAAATTGATGAAACCAGCAGATGTTTACAAAATTTATGAAACCACCAGATGTTTACATTTGGTGTGATATTTGTTACTTTTATTTTTTTAGTCCTTTTTCCCATATATGTAGGGGAAAAGGTGTAGAGGGGGGACACAATTGGCGACACAGAATATTTATGTGCCGTCAATTGGTCTTTCATTATTATTGATAAACTTCCGAAGAGTTTTCCCTTCTGTATGAAGGTAATGTCCTTCATGGAGTTTCTTAGAACCAGCTCAATTTCGTTTTGAGTTAATTGAGCTGGTTTTCTGGTGGTATTTGAGATTGTCCTAAAAACTATAGTTTTCAGGGCACACGTTAAGACGGGCGTTGCGGAAAGTGAAAGTAAATTTTTTGACAACAATGTGAATTTGTTTGTTGTTTTTTTTACAATGAAAGTTACGATACACACGCAATTGTATGGATTTCTTAATATATATATATATGTGTGGGTGTGTATATGTGTGTATATATATGTGTCAGTATGTATATATATATGTGTGTTTGTATATATATATATGTGTTTGTGTCATCATCATCGTTTAACGTATATCTAAAGAAAAAATAATCACACACGCAATACTAATTAACACCATATCACTAAAGAGACCTGTTGTAAATAAACAAACAAATTCACAGTGTACACACATATATACACACATATACACACCCACACATATATATATATTAAGAAATCCATACAATTGCGTGCGTATCGTAACTTTCACGGTAAAAAAAAAACAAAAACAAATTCACATTGTTGTCAAAAAATTTACTTTCACTTTCCGCAACGCCCGTCTTAACGTATGCCGTTTTCAGGACAGTGTCTCTACGCAATTCTTGGGGAGAAGTGATGCTAAAAGCGCCATTCTCCCCAACAGTTATATATTGCTTGGCATCTCTTAGCAATTATCCGGCATTAGAGATGTCAATCTGTGTATATAGTTCTGTCTTTTGGACAGTTTGTGCAAACGAAACTTTTTTTTCCTTGTTTGTGGAGTTGTTCTTGTTGGTGTTGTCATTACTGTTGCTGCTGTTGGTGTTGTTGTCATCATGTTTGCTGTTGTTGTTGTTGTCATTGTTGTCGTTGTTGTTGTTGTTGTTGTTGTTGTTGTTGTTGTTGTTGTTGTTGTTGTTGTTGTTGTTGTTGTTGTTGTTTTTGTAGTTCTCAATTGCTTGATTTGTGGTTGTGGAATTCATTTGTGAAGTTGTGTTTTTCACTTGTTAAATATTATTTTGTGCCGTATGTGTTTCCATACTTTTGTTTTGGTGTGATTTATCTCGGTCACTACCTGTTGCCATAGTGACATTCATTTCAACGCTCCCATTTCCATTTTTGGCGGGAAGCGTTTTAATGTTGACATTCATAGTTAAACAAGTTGTTATAAATTTTTATATGAACATTTTTATGAAAATTTCAATGACTCACCCACTGACAGAGGGTCAATCTATATAGTGGTATATTTTTTTAAAGCAATAATTTTTTTTTTTTATAAATAAAAGACAAAAACTTACCAGCGTGACTGGCACACAACTTCCTCTATTTCAGACAGAAGATAGATATGTTTCTTTATTAACCACAGGGGCACAAAATAGATATTTCTTTTTATTAGCCACAGGAGCACAAAAGAAAGGGACAAATACAAAGAGGGAAGTTTACATACAATAAAAACATGTAAAATATTATCACAAATACAATTTAAAAGTTAATCGATTTTCCCCAATAGGGGGAGACATTACATATGGGTAACACATACCCCCGAAAAAAATGTGCAACACTCATCTCCAGGAGTACGAAGAGTTTGTACCCTTTCCTCTCCTCCTCTTTTTCCTCAACCTACAGGCTGATATAGAGAGTAGGCCCATTCACTCGGGCCATTCTCGCCACTTTCACCCACCTTTCATAAAACTTGCTGGGGTACAGCACCTCTCTCTCCATCCTGATTCTTCTTCCAAAGTGGTATTTGAAAAAAAGAATCAGTTGTTGGCCGGAGAGAAAGGTGTCTAACCTCAGCCCTTTCAACCTTGTCCACCATACAACCTCTTTCGCCATAGCTATCATACAAAGGAAAACCGCCTCTCCTTCGTGTTTGAATGAGGGTGGCGGTTTGATCATGACAATGAACTCGGTGGTCAACCGGATTGGTCCCACCCGCGACAATAGTCGTTCTACATAGCCCCACAGGTCGGGAACGCCCAGGCAGTGTATGAATGCGTGCGCGACGGCCTCTTCGTCTCGCACGCACCTCGGATAGATCTTTTTCGGGATGCCGTGGCTGACGATCGTAAACACGCGCTCAGGTTCGGCATCTCTACGTATTCCTCACCGCACAACCGGTGTGGGCCCCGTTCGTGAGGCGAGCATTCCCAGGACTCGTTTCGCTGACCGAGCCGCAGTCCTGAGTCAAGCAAAGACCGAGGAATATGGGCGACTGGCCGGGCGCCCATGTCTGTAGAGCTTGTCTCGAACTGGTAGAGCTCCTCGGAAGCACTGCCAGGCCAGGGACTTTTGGAAGTTGTCCATCGGTCCCGGGCGGAAGGTCCTACCGAACAGACTGGCCAGTTCGTCTTCCTATACACCTAGAGTTTCTCCGAGCGCATCGTCGCACTTGCTGCGGATCAACCCTCTATAGAATGACGAAGTGGAGTCTCCACTGATCGCCGGGTCCGCCTGCCAGAGAGCTGTGACCGCCTGAGCACACTCGATGTGCCAGTCGCCCATATTCCTCGGTCTTTGTTTGACTCAGGACTGCGGCTCGGTCAGCGAGACGAGTCGTGGGAATGCTCGCCTCACGAACGGGGCTCCGCCGGTTGTCCGGTGAGGAATACATAGAGATGCCGAAGCCTGAGCGCGTGTTTGCGATCGTCAGCCACGGCATCGCCAGCCCTCCGTTGGAAGGGTGTTGGCAGCAGATGGATCTTCTCACCAAAGGAGCCCGCCTCCTCCAAAAAAATTGGAAGAGCGCGCGCTCCATTTTGGTGAGCGTTTTGGCTGGACAAGGAACGAGGTCAAGCGGTAGTAGATGGCGGACGCTATAAAAGTGTTCGCCACCTCCGCTCGACCTTCGCAAACACCTTGGCCGTCACCTCGTTCCAGTTTTTCTCCACCTGGAGGTCCAGACCAAACCAGACCCCGAGCAGCTTTACCTGTCCTTCCGTCCAGCGTCCGACGACGCCATCAGAAGGCATCGGTTTGCCTCTCCACGATCCGAGTTGCAAACCGATGGATTTGTCCCGGTTCAGCTTCGTTCCTGTGAACCTTTCATATTCCTTCAGTAAGGTGCCGACTTCCTCGATTTGCGAGGCGCTCGACACCATTACTGTCACGTCGTCGGCGTAGGTCGACGCCGCTTTCCGCAGTCCCGGTTCCAGAGGGATGCCCTGCAATAGATCCAACTTCCGCAGTAGTGGCTCGAGAGTCAGTACGTACAGAAGGGAGGAGAGAGGGCATCCCTGTCGAATGGACCGCGTGATATAGAACAGCTCCGAGAGGTAGCCGTTCACCTTGACCCTTGAGCAGATGCATTGCAGCCATCCAGCCCCTGAACACGGGTACGAAGCCTGCAGCCTCGAGCACTGCATCCAGGTAACGATGGTCAACCCTATCGAAAGCCTTAGACTGATCCAAGTTGATCAGGGCCCCACCGAAGCCGGGTTTACACCCTACCCTCTCTATGATGTATCGCATGAGGTGGAGGTTGTCGTGTATGGACCTGGTCGGGATTGCGTATGTCTGCACTTCTCTCACCAGGTTCTCAACGACAAGCGCCAGCTTCTTTGCCAACACCTTAGCCAAAATCTGTGACTCTGTGTTTAGCAGAGTTATGGGCCGGAAGTTGGCTATGTCATCCCCCTTATTCTCGTCCTTCCTGACTAATGTGACTACGCCCCTGGTCACAGAACTGGGAATTCTCCCGTTCTGCTGCCAGTTGCAGTAGACTGCTTCCAGGAGACCGGAGAATAAGTCCGGCATTGCTACGTAAAATTCGTAGGGTAGACCGTCGAGACCTGGAGATTTGCATTTGCCGCATTGGCTCAGTGCGTCCCCTATCTGAGCGGCTGAAATCGGCTTTTCGCAGAACTTCCCCTCGCTGTTCGAGAGTCGCGGTAGGCCGTCGAGGTATGGACCGAAATCCATAGCCCTTCCCGGTGCGCCGCCCTGCCCGAACAGTTGAGCAAAGTGCCGCTGAAAGGCCGCACACATCTGCTTCGGCTCACGTATCACGCGTCCATCTTGGTCCTTCAAAGACCGAATCGTCGACTTGTTGCCACTTTTTGCCTCCGTCACTCGGGTCCAGCTAACAGCTTTGGCTCCCTCGTTTCCCAGAGCACGTATTTTGCTTCTGACAACGCCGCCCTCGTGCTTTGTGTCGAAGAACTGGTCCAAGGCCGTTCTCGTTGCTAGCACGCTGGCTACGTTGCCACTTCTAATTGCCTCTTCTACTTTATCTACCAGTTCCTTCTTGGTTCTATTTCTATCTAACGCTAATTCTTTACTAAAAACTAACGAGTCTAATCTAACTGCCCTCTTGAGAGGTACCACCATCTGTTGTTGACAATGGCCCCTGTGAAGTGCTGTTTAACTAAAGTGCTAATCCGTCTACTGTAGGCTTTGCATGTCGGTAACGACAAGTTCAGCTTCCAGTAGCCGGGTCCTTGTCTATGGGTTCTATCAAGGTTGACCATGCAGGTCACTAGTTTGTGATCTGAATAGGCAATCATGAACATTTGTGGACAGCTTAACATGTCCCTATCCTTATTTCTAACTAGAACCCTATCTAGGTATGATCTAGATGTTCTGCTGCGATTAGTCCACGTCCACAGTGGCACAGTCGGAAAATCTAGTCGATATCTATCGGCCAGGTCAAATCGGCCGATTAACTGTTTGAGGCTGTTACACCCCCCTTTATCGGGACATGCTCCCACATAGTCCCAACGTGCATCTAGGATTCCATTCCAGTCTCCTACTAAAAGCAAGGAGCGGGACGTTCCCAGAAAAGTCTCTAGACGTTTGAAGAAGTCTGGCCGCGGTATCCCGGATGGGGCATATGCGGCCACCAGCCTGAAGGCTCCACCTTCACTGCCGTCAACGTCTAGGACCACCAGTCGACCCTCCGGGTATTTCCGCAGAATAACGGCAACCCCGCCCCCACCTCCCGGCTGACAGAGAGATGCGTAGATCTCAACGTCATCAAAGATGGGGGCCAGCTGTCGCCCGCTGTGGATCCTGGACTCGAAAATGGCTACTACATCCATACTGTGCGACCTGAGGTCGTTTAAGAGTTTGCCCTGTGTCCAGGGCATCCCCAGGCCGCGTACATTCACACATCCAACTCTTATATTGGCTATGTTGGCTCTGAAAAGTTAAAAGAAGAGAAGATAACACTCACCTCTTCGTCTCCCGGGGATCAGGCCGCACGGTTTCCATGTGGCTGTTAGAGGGGTTGTCTTGGTGGGTGGTGGTTTCCGGCGGGGTGGGGACGGAGATGTTTGGTGGGGTGGGGGTGTCTGGGGTGAGTGTGGGGAAACTTTTTAAAAGGACGCGGTTAATGGGTTTAACACAAGGATTACCCACGTCCGTAGGAAAGTTTTCCTTTAAAGACTTATAGGTGTCCGTAGGGACCCTAATCATCTTTAAATTAGGTTTGTCTACACAGTTCGAAAAAGTTTTCCCTCCGGTTTTCACCGAAGGGTCGTTGGAGATGACCTCTATTAAAGTTTTGTTTTTACTGTTTATGTATGTGTAATGTTCTTGTTGTGTTGCGGTGGTTTTTATCTGTTGTTCTTGTGGGAGCTTTCATTTTGTTGTAGGTGTTTGTGTTTGGAGTGATATCGTGGTTTTGTTTTCGGGACGGGGGGGGGGGTTGTATTGTTTGTGTTGTTTGTGTTGGTGGTTGTATGTTTGTAGTGATGTTTGTTGTTTTTTTGTTCTTGTGGTGTCTTTTCTTCTTTCTTTTCGAACGCAGAGGCTCTCCCTCATCGGCACTTGGTGATGATGTGCGAGCCTCGTCCGTTGTGGTGTCTGTGTTATTTGGAAGCGGTATGTTTTGGGGAGCTGTTGTGTTTGTGGGTGTTTTTGCAGTGGTTTTAGGTGGAGTGGGGTTGGGTGGGACTGTGCTTGCAGGTTGGTTTGTTGTTCTTTTTGGGGTTATGTTTGCGTGTTGTTGTTGTGGTGGTGGTGGTGGTGGTGGTGGTGGTGGTGGTGGTGGTGGTGGTGGTGGTGGTGGTGGTGGTGGTGGTGGTGGTGGTGGTGGTGGTGGTGGTGGTGGTGGTGGTGGTGGTTGTGTTGTTGTTTTGGGTGTTGGCAGTAGTGCCTCTTTTTTTGTAGTTAACTGCGGACAGTAAGCCTTCAGGTGACTACTGCTTAAACACTGGTAACATGAAGGCCGCCTACCCTCAACAGAAATTTTTATGTGTGAAATTTCATCCAGAGGCACACGTTGGGGTATTTTAGCTATCCGTTCTGGCCTCATTTGGACCAGAACTTCCATGCTTGTACCATTGAATGTGCCTCTGGAGGACTTTCCCACCGAAATGATGGTGTCTTCGTCGAAATCGATGAGGCCAGTTAAAATCCACCAGACGTTTACATTTGGTGCAATGTTCGAAATTTTTATCTTTTGTGTTCTTTTTCCCATATATGTGGGGAAAAAGGTGTAAAGGGGGGACACAATTGGCGATACAGAATATTTTTGTGCTGTCAATTGGTCTTTCAACAACACCGAAATGCTTCCAAAAATTTTCCCTTTTTGGATGAAGGCAATATCCTTCATGGAATTCTTCAGAACCAGTTCAATGTCGTTTTGGGATAATTGAACTGGTTTTGTCGACACATTTGAAACCGTCCTAAAAATTACTGTTTTTAGAACCGTTTCTCTGCGTAACTGTTGAGGAGAAGTGATGCTGAAAGCCCCACTCTCACCAAAAGTTACATACTGTTTTGCATCGCTTAACATTTTCCTAGCATTGGAAATGTCAAGGTATGTGAACAGTTCCGTCTTTTGGACGGTTTGAGCAAAGGAAATCTTTTCCTTGTTCGTGGAGTTGTTCGTGTTGCTGTTATTGGTGGTGTTGTTGTTATCATTGTTGCTGTTGTTGTTCTTGTTGTCATTATTGTTGTTGTTGTTGTTGTTGTTGTTGTTGTTCTGGTTTATGTTGTTTATATTTTGCATGTTATTGGTGTTTGTATTAGTGTTGACGTTACAATCAACGTCCGACATCGCGTTTTCAAAACTGACATTTTCGATGTCTTTCAATGAGGTGGTGAGAGGAGGTGACTGTGTGCTTAACACTCTTACCGCCTCTCCACCACTTCTAGTACTGAACGCGGCGTCCATGACTGAATGCCAGATTTGTTTACAATTTTTTCAGCGGCGAAATTTTTTCTAAACGAAAATTTCACCCCAGGGAGGGGTGAATATGACTTGACCCACCGTCTGAAAGTCCAGACGTGGGGTCAAGCTATAAAATAGTATTAAATTTAACAAGAAATTTTTGATTTCTTACTTAAAAAATCAACAAAAACTTACCAGCGAACTGGCACACGTCTCAAGTAAAACAGAGAGAGACAGATAGATAGTTAATAGATAGATAGATTGATAGAAGTTGTCCATAGATTGATAGAAGTTGTCCATAGGTCCCGGGCGGAAAGTCCTACCAAACAGACTGGTGAGCTCATCGTCTTCGACGCCCAGAGTCTCTCCGAGCACGACGTCGCCCTTGTAACGTACAATCCCTCTATAGAATGTCGAAGTGGAGTCTCCACTGATTGCTGCGTCCGCTTGCCAGAGGACTGTGAGCGCCTGAGCGCATTCAATGTGCCAGGCGCCCATCGTTTTCGGTCTTTTCTTGACCCAGGACTGCAGCTCCATCAGCGAGACGAGCTGTGGGAAAGCCTGTCTCATAAACGGTTCCCACACCGGTTGGGGGTCGGTGAGGAATACCTGAAGATGCCGCAGCCTCAGCGCATGTTTGCGCATCATCGGCCATGGCATTCCCAGCCCTCCGTTGGAAGGGTGCTGACAGCAGACGGATCTCCTCACCAGCGGAGCCTGCTTCTTCCACAGAAACTGGAAGAGCATGCGTTCCATCTTGCCAAGGTGTTCACGGGGACAAGGCAGGACAGTCAAGCGGTAGTAGATGACGGACTCTATGAAAGTGTTCGCCACCTCCGCTCGACCTTTCAAGGACAGTTTGCACTCTGCCCACTTCTGGGTGAGTGCAAACACCTTGGCCGTGACCTCGTTCCAGTTTTTCTCCACCTGGAGGTCTGGACCGAACCAGACCCCGAGCAATTTCACCGGTCCGTCCGTCCAGCGTCCAACGACGCTGTCAGACGTCATCGGTTTGCCTCTCCACGTACCGAGCTGCAAACCGGCAGACTTGTCCGGGTTTAGTTTTGCTCCCGTCAGCGTTTCGTATGCTTTCAGTAAGTTGCCGATCACCCCGATTTCCGAAATGCTTGACACCATTACCGTCACGTCGTCGGCATAAGCCGACGCCGCTTTGCGCAGTCCCGGTTTGCAACAGCTCCAATTTCCGCAGTAGTGGCTCTAGAGTCAATACATACAGAATGGAGGAGAGAGGGCACCCCTGTCGAATGGAACGCGTGATTGCGAACGGATCCGATAGGTAGCCGTTCACCTTGGCCCTCAAGCAGATGCTGGTGTGCATCGCCTCGATCCAGCCTCTGAACACGGGACCGAAACCGGCTGCCTTGAGAACTGCTTCCAAGTATCGATGGTCAACCCTATCGAATGCCTTAGACTGATCCAAATTGATCAGAGCCCCACCGAAGCCGGGTTTACCCTCTCTAAGATGTATCGCATGAGGTGGAGGTTGTCGTGTATGGACCTGGTCGGGGTTGCACACGTTTGCGCTTTCCCTACCAGGTTCTCGACGACAAGCGCCAACCTCGTCGCTAACACCTTGGCCAAAATCTTTGACAGTGTGTTGAGCAGAGTTATGGGCCTGAAGTTGTTAATTTCGTCTCCCTCGTTCTCGTCTTTCCTGATCAGCGTTACTACACCCTTGTCTGCGGAACTGGGAATTCTCCCGTTCTGCTGCCAATTGCAGTAGACGGCTTCGAGGACGCCAGAGAACAAGACAGGGATGCCTATGTAAACCTCATAGGGTAGACCATCTAGACCGGGTAACTTGCGTTTCCCGCAGCGGCCCAGACCGTCCCATATCTCAGTGTCCGTGATCGGTCTATCGCAGAACTCGGCGTCTAGGTATCTCTAGCAGTCCTCCTCGGATATCGGTGAAACAGTTAGGCCATTGATAAAAATGTTGCTAGATTAGCTTGTAGTTTTTCCCCGCTTTACAATCATATATGAACATTTATCCTGTAAAGCCTGGTGTAGTCGAAGGGGCACCGTTGCCACATACGATGTGTTTGCTCATTGTAAATCTGGTGGAGCCCATCCCCTCTCCGGATCTAACACAACCGATTTCTTCTAAAGAGAGAGAGAGGTGGGTATAAAGAGAAAGACATTTCAATATAAATAATCGACTCCAAAGGACGACAGTTAAAGTTGACATCGACGGGGTTTGAACTAAGAGAGCCGAAACAACACGAAATACAGGAGGGTTACTGAGTATATTACCTCCTTTACAATTTGCAAGGCCTACAAGTGGAGAGATAGGTACAGTCAGTACATCGCTCGGAGAATCAAGGCGGTGCCACCTAAATATCTAACACTAATCACATCGTAGCTCCTTTTAAATGGTGTAAAGAACACACCTCCCTCCAACAGGTCTACATTTTTTTATACTGAAAGCAACTTTGTACCGGCCATCTCGCACAAGTTTACGCATCTAATGGCAGTTTTTCTTTCTCCGTTCAAGATCGGTTGTACGTTTATCTATTGGACATGATCTATTGTTTATTTTTCTACTAAAGATGATCGATAGTATATTTTTCTTTTGACATGCTGGATTGAACGTTTTTTCCACTGGTCATCATCGATTGTATCTTTTCCCACAGAAAATGATCGATTCTCCATTCTTTTGTTCGCCAACTTATGTACGAGCTTGTAATTCCTGGCGAAGCCCACAGCGTTCGTCTGTACACAACTGATTTCTTCCAGCGAAAGTGAGAGGGACAGTCTGAAAGATGGAAAAAAGTTTGGCATCGGCGACAATTGAACTAAAATTCGCTAAACGCCAAGACATTTCTGCTTTCTGCCAACTATGCCAGTGTGGCGTCTAAATTTGTATATCGAATTCTACCTATATTTCTCAGCTTAATAAAATTATAGAAATTGTCTATTTTTGTATTTAAATACCAACCTCGTGTGAGGTTTGTAAAAATTGCGTCTAGCACCTTATAGGTGGCCCTTCATTTCTGTTAATTTTAGCTGGGGTTTTTTTTCTATTGCACTTTATAAGACTTTTCCATGCTTTTGTCACATTCCTTAAATTTTACATTTAACATATATATAATGCTTTCATAAAGTAATGAAAAATCAGATTTAATTCGTATCCGAAATGTTTCAGTGTTGTCGTGCATTTGTATATATGTATGTATCTAACCCCTCGTGTATTGGTCGTGGTGTCATGACATACAGAATGCCGTGAGCATTTCATACATGGCGGAGTCATGGGGTAGGAAATGTATTTTGTGTGTAAATGTTAAACAGTTACAAAGGGAGTTATGTATTAATATAAACAAACATAAATTGGGAGGGTTCGAAATCCATATATGATCGAGCAGGCTCTAAATGTTTTCAGCCAATATACTAAAAATAACAGTAAAATCTCCTCCTAATAATTAGTAGTGGTACAGTAAATGTTTCCGGCCGCTTCTCGCTGCACAGTCCTCCATGGGGACCTCTAGTGTCCTTGCTCCCTACACTTCTGATTTCCTCGATAAATTCAGAAAGACGGTGACCCACTTGAAGTAGGAGCCCGTAAGGTGGGGTGGCTGTTGCAGCCGATGTCTCTGGTCATTCTCCGTGGTAATGCCTTTGTAATTTTACCTGCGGCTGAGGCACCGCTCAGACTGGGGTGTAGTATCTGCCCCTCCCTTTAATTTCATTAAATGTTTTGATATTGTATACACTACCCTCAATATAACTACAACTAAATCTCATAGTTAGCCAATAACAATAACTGTAACGCCTAATACCTCAGAATTAAGCAGTCTGTGTTGCCTATATTCCATCTAATCTTTGATTTATTTTACCATCTCCTCGGAGGTGCGAAAAAATTGCGAAGAGCACCTTACAGGTGCCCTCCGCGGGGCATTGGGAATAGTTTTCAACTAGCAATAAACCTCATTGGCCATGGTACCGCCTCTGCGCAAAGCTGTCGGTAACCCATCACACCTGTTTATTTAAGGTAATATGAAAAATATTCATTCACTGATTCGTCTTCGCAGTTTATAGTTTATAATTAAT
Organism: Eledone cirrhosa; assembly: GCA_964016885.1. Lineage (NCBI taxonomy): Eukaryota > Metazoa > Mollusca > Cephalopoda > Octopoda > Eledonidae > Eledone > Eledone cirrhosa. The sequence continues at coordinate 136,409,546 of OZ024740.1, forward strand.
TCCTATCATTCATTTCCATTAATCTTAAAATTCAGCTACTTCTACTTTGTTATGTTTAATAATTGTTTCTACTTAAGGCACAAGGCCAGCAAATATTCCAGTGTATTACTGGTACTTTATTTTATCGACCCCGTAAGGATGAAAGGCAAAGTCAACCTTGGCGGGAAATAATAATCTCATAACAGAAATATACAGGCCCACATATCTTGTAAACAGAATAATAAATTAATTCGGTGTATCGTCTTTCTCAAGAATATTATTGACGTCACTACATAACTAATTTAATCCTTCGGTGATTGGTTGTTTTTGTTGTCACTTATGGCCCTTCATTTCTGTTAGTTTTAGCTGGTTTCCTTTTCCTATTGCATTTATAAGACTTTTCCATGGTTTTTTATTATTTTTGTGACATCCTGCCTTAAATTTTAAAGTTAATTCATATATATTTTAATACTATTTTCATAAAATAATGAAAAATCAGTCTTAAAAGATTTGCCATGCATTTTGAGTTGGGGGACCATACATACATAAATGTATGTATGTATGTATGTATGTATTATGTCAGGTCACCAGTTGGTGCGACTGGTAACATGTATCCCAGTACAACCTGTTTCATGGTCGGGTTGTTGGCGACTAAACTGGCAACCCGACCAAGGTTTCTTGGTGAAGAGGGTGACTTTGGACATCCTGCAGGACTAAAAACAAAACCTGTCAAAGGGCAAAGGAGCTCTTAAGAGTTAATGGCCATCCAAACTCACCGAGAGAGATGACCCCTTAGCCTTTGTCAAGGCAGAATTCTAGGAGAAGGAAAACTCTGATATAACACCTGCAACCCTCATGGTATCCAATGATATTGACTTGTTCTTCTTTTTGGTAAATATCATCTTGGTTAAGAGAGTGGGACTGGCTTTGTGCAGTGCCTTGCTCACTATTAAAGCTTCACGGCACAGACATTGCTTTATATCTGGAGATCTCTCTGCACTTGTCACATGGTACCATGGGCCCAGCACTATGTGTCAATAATTGTCACAAGTGTAGTGTTTGTACCAGAGTTTTCAAGTCGCTGGCTGGACTAAAAAGTCACACTTGTTCAACGCATCGGTAGGGGTTCTCCTACATGGATATAAAGTAGTGGCCGTACTCGAAAACAAGTTGGCAGCCACCATGTATGTATGTATGTATGTATGTATGTATGTATGTATGTATGTATGTATGTATGTATGTTAGGGTGGTGATTTGGCAGAGTCGAATTGGAGTGAATTGGAACGTCGAATAAAAGTGTTTGTGATATTTGTCCCGGTGGTGGTCACCTTTGCCTTTCATCAATTCGAAGTCGATAAATAAAGTACCAGTCTAGTACTGGGTTGGATTCTTCCCCTATATCTCTTTCTCATTTCCTCTCTCTCACTTTCTAACTTCCTCTGTACTCGGGTGTAATATTCCCTGGTTACGGGTTCCTTGGTACAGATACCATCATAGGATATATTTTCATCTATCCCTTAGGTATCTGTAGCAGTCCTCCTCGGATATCGGTGAAACAGTTAGGCCATTGATAAATATGTTGCTAGATTAGCTTGTAGTTTTTCCCCGCTTTACAATCATATATGAACATTTATCCTGTAAAGCCTGGTGTAGTCGAAGGGGCACCGTTGCGACATACGATGTGTTTGGGCATTGTAAATCTGGTGGAGCCCATCCCCTCTCCGGATCTAACACAACCGATTTCCTCTAAAGAGAGAAAGAGGTGGGTATAAAGAGAAAGACATTTCAATATAAATAATCGACTCCAAAGGACGACAGTCAAAGTTGACATTGACGGGGTTTGAACTAAGAGAGCCGAAACAACACAAAATACAAGAGGGTTACTGCGTATATTACTTCCTTTACAATTTGCAAGGCCTACAAGTGAAGAGATAGGTCCAGTCATTACATCGCTCGGAGAATCAAGGCGGTGCCACCTAAATATCTAACACTAATCACATCGTAGCTCCTTTTAAATGGTGTAAAGAACACACCTCCCTCCAACAGGTCTACTTATTTTATACTGAAAGCAACTTTGTACCGGCCATCTCGCACAAGTTTACGCATCTAATGGCAGTTTTTCTTTCTCCGCTCAAGATCGTTTGTACGTTTATCTATTGGACATGATCTATTGTTTATTTTTCTACTAAAGATGATCGATAGTATATTTTTCTTTTGACATGCTGGATTGAACGTTTTTTCCACTGGTCATCATCGATTGTATCTTTTCCCACAGAAAATGATCGATTCTCCATTCTTTTGTTCGCAAACTTATGTACGAGCTTGTAATTCCTGGCGAAGCCCACAGCGTTCGTCTGTACACAACTGATTTCTTCCAGCGAAAGTGAGAGGGACAGTCTGAAAGATGGAAAAAAGTTTGGCATCGGCGACATTTGAACTAAAATCGCTAAACGCCAAGACATTTCTGCTTTCTGCCAACTATGCCAGTGTGGCGTCTAAATTTGTATATCGAATTCTACCTATATTTCTCAGCTTAATAAAATTATAGAAATTGTCTATTTTTGTATTTAAATACCAACCTCGTGTGAAGTTGTAAAAATTGCGTCTAGCACCTTATAGGTGGCCCTTCATTTCTGTTAGTTTTAGCTGGGGTTTTTTTTCTATTGCACTTTATAAGACTTTTCCATGCTTTTGTCACATTCCTTAAATTTTACATTTAACATATATATATAATGCTTTCATAAAGTAATGAAAAATCAGATTTAATTCGTATCCGAAATGTTTCAGTGTTGTGAATTTGTATATATGTATGTATCTAACCCCTCGTGTATTGGTCGTGGTGTCATGACATACAGAATGCCGTGAGCATTTCATACATGGCGGAGTCATGGGGTAGGAAATGTATTTTGTGTGTAAATGTTAAACAGTTACAAAGGGAGTTATGTATTAATATAAACAAACATAAATTGGGAGGGTTCGAAATCCATATATGATCGAGCAGGCTCTAAAGGTTTTCAGCCAATATACTAAAAATAACAGTAAAATCTCCTCCTAATAATTAGTAGTGGTACAGTAAATAATGTTTCCGGCCGCTTCTCGCTGCACAGCCCTCCGTGGGGACCTCTAGTGTCCTTGCTCCCTACACTTCTGATTTCCTCGATAAATTCAGAAAGACGGTGACCCGCTTGAGGAAGGAGCCCGTAGAGTGGGGTAGCTGCTGCAGCCGATGTCTCTAGTCATTTTCCGTGGTAATGCCTTTGCAATTTTACCTGCTGCTGAGGCACCGCTCAGACTGGGGTGTAGTGTCTGCCCCTCCCTTTAGTTCCATTAAATGTTTTGATTTTGTATTCACTACCATCAATATAACTACAACTAAATCTCATAGTTAGACAATAGCAATAGCTGTAACGTCTAATACCTCAGAATTAAGCAGTCTGTGTTGCCTATGTACAATCTAATCTTTGATTCATTTTACCACCTCCTTAGAGGCGTGAAAAAATTGCGAAGAGCACCTTACAGATGCCCTCCGCTGGGTATTGGGAATAGTTTTCAACTAGCAATAACCACGCCTCGGATAAACCTCATTGGCCATGGTACCGCCTCTGCGCAAAGCTGTCGGTAACCCATCACACCTGTTTATTTAAGGTAATATGAAAAATATTCATTCACTCATTCGTCTTTGCAGTTTATAGTTTATAATTAATTCCTATCATTCATTTCCATTAATCTTAAAATTCAGCTACTTCTACTTTGTTATGTTTAATAATTGTTTCTACTGTTGGCACAAGGCCAGCAAATATTCCAGTGTATTACTGGTACTTTATTTTATCGACCCCGTAAGGATGAAAGGCAAAGTCAACCTTGGCGGGAAATAATAATCTCATTACAGAAATATACAGGCCCACATATTTTGTAAACAGAATAATAAATTAATTCGGTGTATCGTCTTTCTCAAGAATATTATTGACGTCACTACATAACTAATTTAATCCTTCGGTGATTGGTTGTTTTTGTTGTCACTTATGGCCCTTCATTTCTGTTAGTTTTAGCTGGTTTCCTTTTCCTATTGCATTTTATAAGACTTTTCCATGTTTTTTTATTATTTTTGTGACATCCTGCCTTAAATTTTAAACTTAATTCATATATATTTTAATACTATTTTCATAAAATAATGAAAAATCAGTCTTAAAAGATTTGCCATGCATTTCGAGTTAGGGGACCATACATACATAAATGTATGTATGTATGTTTGTATGTATTATGTCAGGTCACCAGTTGGTGCTACTGGTAACATGTATCCCAGTACAGCCTGTTTCATGGTCGGGTCGTTGGCGACTAAACTGGCAACCTGACCAAGGTTTCTTGGTGAAGAGGGTGACTTTGGACATCCTGCAGGACTAAAAACAAAACCTGTCAAAGGGCAAAGGAGCTCTTAAGAGTTAATGGCCATCCAAACTCACCGGGAGAGATGACCCCTTAGCCTTTGTCAAGGCAGAATTCTAGGAGAAGGAAAACTCTGATATAACACCTGCAACCCTCATAGTATCCAATGATGTTGACTTGTTCTTCTTTTTGGTAAATATCATCTTGGTTAAGAGAGTGGGACTGGCTTTGTGCAATGCTTTTTCTCACTATAAAAGCTTCACGGCACAGCCATTGCTTTATGTCTGGAGATCTCTCTGCACGTCTCGTCACATGGTACCATGGGCCCAGCACTATGTGTCAATAATTGTCACAAGTGTAGTGTTTGTGCCAGAGTTTTCAAGTCGCTGGCTGGACTAGATAGTCACACTCGTTCAGAGCATCGGTAGGAGTTCTCCTACATGGATATAAAGTAGTGGCCATACTCGAAAACGAGTTGGCAGCCACCATGTATGTATGTATGTATGTATGTATGTATGTATGTTAGGGTGGTGAAATGGCAGAGTCGTTAGAACGTCGAATAAAAGTGTTTGTGATATTTGTCCCGGTGGTGGTCACCTTTGCCTTTCATCAATTCGAAGTCGATAAATAAAGTACCAGTCTAGTACTGGGTTGGATTCTTCACCTATATCTCTTTCTCATTTCCTCTCTCTCACTTTCTAACTTTCTCTGTACTCGAGTGTAATATTCCCTGGTTACGCGTTCCTTGGTACAGATACCATCATAGGATATATTTTCATCTATCCCTTAGGTATCTGTAGCAGTCCTCCTCGGATATCGGTGAAACAGTTAGGCCATTGATAAAAATGTTGCTAGATTAGCTTGTAGTTTTTCCCCGCTTTACAATGGTATATGAACATTTATCCTGTAAAGCCTGGTGTAGTCGAAGGGGCACCGTTGCCACATACGATGTGTTTGGGCATTATAAATCTGGTGGAGCCCATCCCCTCTCCGGATCTAACACAACCGATTTCCTCTAAAGAGAGAAAGAGGTGGGTATAAAGAGAAAGACATTTCAATATAAATAATCGACTCCAAAGGACGACAGTCAAAGTTGACATTGACGGCGTTTGAACTAAGAGAGCCGAAACAACACGAAATACAAGAGGGTTACTGAGTATATTACTTCCTTTACAATTTGCAAGGCCTACAAGTGAAGAGATAGGTCCAGTCAGTACATCGCTCGGAGAATCAAGGCGGTGCCACCTAAATATCTAACACTAATCACATCGTAGCTCCTTTTAAATGGTGTAAAGAACACACCTCCCTCCAACAGGTCTACTTTTTTTGATACTGAAAGCAACTTTGTACCGGCCATCTCGCACAAGTTTACGCATCTAATGGCAGTTTTTCTTTCTCCGCTCAAGATCGTTTGTACGTTTATCTATTGGACATGATCTATTGTTTATTTTTCTACTAAAGATGATCGATAGTATATTTTTCTTTTGACATGCTGGATTGAACGTTTTTTCCACTGGTCATCATCGATTGTATCTTTTCCCACAGAAAATGATCGATTCTCCATTCTTTTGTTCGCCAACTTATGTACGAGCTTGTAATTCCTGGCGAAGCCCACGGCGTTCGTCTGTACACAACTGATTTCTTCCAGCGAAAGTGAGAGGGACAGTCTGAAAGATGGAAAAAAGTTTGGCATCGGCGACATTTGAACTAAAATCGCTAAACGCCAAGACATTTCTGCTTTCTACCAACTATGCCAGTGTGGCGTCTAAATTTGTATATCGAATTCTACCTATATTTCTCAGCTTAATAAAATTATAGAAATTGTCTATTTTTGTATTTAAATACCAACTTCGTGTGAAGGTTGTAAAAATTGCGTCTAGCACCTTATAGGTGGCCCTTCATTTCTGTTAGTTTTAGCTGGGGGGGTTTTTTCTATTGCACTTTATAAGACTTTTCCATGCTTTTGTCACATTTCCTTAAATTTTACATTTAACATATATATAATGCTTTCATAAAGTAATGAAAAATCAGAGTTAATTCGTATCCGAAATGTTTCAGTGTTGTCGTGCATTTGTATATATGTATGTATCTAACCCCTCGTGTATTGGTCGTGGTGTCATGACATACAGAATGCCGTGAGCATTTCATACATGGCGGAGTCATGGGGTAGGAAATGTATTTTGTGTGTAAATGTTAAACAGTTACAAAGGGAGTTATGTATTAATATAAACAAACATAGATTGGGAGGGTTCGAAATCCATATCTGATCGAGCAGCCTCTAAATGTTTTCAGCCAATATACTAAAAATAACAGTAAAATCTCCTCCTAATAATTAGTAGTGGTACAGTAAATAATGTTTCCGGCCGCTTCTCGCTGCACAGCCCTCCGTGGGGACCTCTAGTGTCCTTGCTCCCTACACTTCAGATTTCCTCGATAAATTCAGAAAGACGGTGACCCGCTTGAGGAAGGAGCCCGTAGGGTGGGGTAGCTGCTGCAGCCGATGTCTCTGGTCATTTTCCGTGGTAATGCCTTTGCAATTTTACCTGCTGCTGAGGCACCGCTCAGACTGAGGTGTAGTGCCTGCCCCTCCCTTTAGTTCCATTAAATGTTTTGATTTTGTATTCACTACCATCAATATAACTACAACTAAATCTCATAGTTAGACAATAGCAATAGCTGTAACGTCTAATACCTCAGAATTAAGCAGTCTGTGTTGCCTATGTACAATCTAATCTTTGATTCATTTTACCACCTCCTGAGAGGCGTGAAAAAATTGCGAAGAGCACCTTACAGGTGCCCTCCGCTGGGTATTGGGAATAGTTTTCAACTAGCAATAACCACGCCTCGGATAAACCTCATTGGCCATGGTACCGCCTCTGCGCAAAGCTGTCGGTAACCCATCACACCTGTTTATTTAAGGTAATATGATAAATATTCATTCACTGATTCGTCTTCGCAGTTTATAGTTTATAATTAATTCCTATCATTCATTTCCATTAATCTTAAAATTCAGCTACTTCTACTTTGTTATGTTTAATAATTGTTTCTACTTTAGGCACGAGGCCAGCAAAGATTCAAGTGTATCACTGGTACTTTATTTTATCGACCCCGTAAGGATGAAAGGCAAAGTCAACCTTGGCGGGAAATAATAATCTCATAACAGAAATATACAGGCCCACATATCTTGTAAACAGAATAATAAATTAATTCGGTGTATCGTCTTTCTCAAGAATATTATTGACGTCACTACATAACTAATTTAATCCTTCGGTGATTGGTTGTTTTTGTTGGCCCTTATGGCCCTTCATTTCTGTTAGTTTTAGCTGGTTTCCTTTTCCTATTGCATTTTATAAGACTTTTCCATGGTTTTTTAATGAGTTTTGTGACAACCTGCCTTAAATTTTAAACTTAATTCATATATATTTTAATACTATTTTCATAAAATAATGAAAAATCAGTCTTAAAAGATTTGGCATGCATTTGGAGTTAGGGGACCATACATACATAAATGTATGTATGTATGTATTATGTATGTATGTATGTATGTATGTATGTATGTATGTATGTATGTATGTATTATGTCAGGTCACCAGTTGGTGCTACTGGTAACATGTATCCTGTACAACCTGTCTCATGGTCGGGTCGTTGGCGACTAAACTGGCGACCCCACCAAGGTTTCTTGGTGAGGACGGTGACTTTGGACATCCTGCAGGACTAAAAACAAAACCTGTCAAAGGGCAAAGGAGCTCTTAAGAGTTAATGGCCATCCAAACTCACCGGGAGAGATGACCCCTTAGCCTTTGTCAAGGCAGAATTCTAGGAGGAGGAAAACTCTGATATAACACCTGCAAACCTGATGGTATCCAATGATGTTGACTTGTTCTTCTTTTTGGTAAATATCATCTTGGTTAAAAGAGTGGGACTGGCTTTGTGCAGTGCCTTGCTCACTATTAAAGCTTCACGGCACAGACATTGCTTTATATCTGGAGATCTCTCTGCACTTGTCACATGGTACCATGGGCCCAGCACTATGTGTCAATAATTGTCACAAGTGTAGTGTTTGTACCAGAGTTTTCAAGTCGCTGGCTGGACTAAAAAGTCACACTTGTTCAACGCATCGGTAGGGGTTCTCCTACATGGATATAAAGTAGTGGCCGTACTCGAAAACGAGTTGGCAGCCACCATGTGTGTATGTATATATGTATGTATGTATGTATGTATGTATGTATGTATGTATGTATGTATGTATGTATGTATGTATGTACGTATGTATGTATGTTAGGGTGGTGAATTGGCAGAATCGTTAGAACGTCGAATAAAAGTGTTTGTGATATTTGTCCCGGTGGTGGTCACCTGTGCCTTTCATCAATTCGAAGTCGATAAATAAAGTACCAGTCTAGTACTGGGTTGGATTCTTCCCCTATATCTCTTTCTCATTTCCTCTCTCTCACTTTCTAACTTCCTCTGTACCCGGGTGTAATATTCCCTGGTTACGCGTTCCTTGGTACAGATACCATCATAGGATATATTTTCATCTATCCCTTAGGTATCTGTAGCAGTCCTCCTCGGATATCGGTGAAACAGTTAGGCCATTGATAAAAATGTTGCTAGATTAGCTTGTAGTTTTTCCCCGCTTTACAATCATATATGAACATTTATCCTGTAAAGCCTGGTGTAGTCGAAGGGGCACCGTTGCGACATACGATGTGTTTGGGCATTGTAAATCTGGTGGAGCCCATCCCCTCTCCGGATCTAACACAACCGATTTCCTCTAAAGAGAGAAAGAGGTGGGTATAAAGAGAAAGACATTTCAATATAAATAATCGACTCCAAAGGACGACAGTCAAAGTTGACATTGACGGGGTTTGAACTAAGAGAGCCGAAACAACACGAAATACAAGAGGGTTACTGAGTATATTACCTCCTTTACAATTTGCAAGGCCTACAAGTGAAGAGATAGGTCCAGTCAGTACATCGCTCGGAGAATCAAGGCGGTGCCACCTAAATATCTAACACTAATCACATCGTAGCTCCTTTTAAATGGTGTAAAGAACACACCTCCCTCCAACAGGTCTACTTTTTTTGATACTGAAAGCAACTTTGTACCGGCCATCTCGCACAAGTTTACGCATCTAATGGCAGTTTTTCTTTCTCCGCTCAAGATCGTTTGTACGTTTATCTATTGGACATGATCTATTGTTTATTTTTCTACTAAAGATGATCGATAGTATATTTTTCTTTTGACATGCTGGATTGAACGTTTTTTCCACTGGTCATCATCGATTGTATCTTTTCCCACAGAAAATGATCGATTCTCCATTCTTTTGTTCGCAAACTTATGTACGAGCTTGTAATTCCTGGCGAAGCCCACAGCGTTCGTCTGTACACAACTGATTTCTTCCAGCGAAAGTGAGAGGGACAGTCTGAAAGGTGGAAAAAAGTTTGGCATCGGCGACATTTGAACTAAAATCGCTAAACGCCAAGACATTTCTGCTTTCTACCAACTATGCCAGTGTGGCGTCTAAATTTGTATATCGAATTCTACCTATATTTCTCAGCTTAATAAAATTATAGAAATTGTCTATTTTTGTATTTAAATACCAACCTCGTGTGAAGGTTGTAAAAATTGCGTCTAGCACCTTATAGGTGGCCCTTCATTTCTGTTAGTTTTAGCTGGGGGGGGTTTTCTATTGCACTTTATAAGACTTTTCCATGCTTTTGCCACATTCCTTAAATTTTACATTTAACATATATATATAATGCTTTCATAAAGTAATGAAAAATCAGATTTAATTCATATCCGAAATGTTTCAGTGTTGTGAATTTGTATATATGTATGTATCTAACCCCTCGTGTATTGGTCGTGGTGTCATGACATACAGAATGCCGTGAGCATTTCATACATGGCGGAGTCATGGGGTAGGAAATGTATTTTGTGTGTAAATGTTAAACAGTTACAAAGGGAGTTATGTATTAATATAAACAAACATAGATTGGGAGGGTTCGAAATCCATATCTGATCGAGCAGCCTCTAAATGTTTTCAGCCAATATACTAAAAATAACAGTAAAATCTCCTCCTAATAATTAGTAGTGGTACAGTAAATAATGTTTCCGGCCGCTTCTCGCTGCACAGCCCTCCGTGGGGACCTCTAGTGTCCTTGCTCCCTACACTTCTGATTTCCTCGATAAATTCAGAAAGACGGTGACCCGCTTGAGGAAGGAGCCCGTAGGGTGGGGTAGCTGCTGCAGCCGATGTCTCTGGTCATTTTCCGTGGTAATGCCTTTGCAATTTTACCTGCTGCTGAGGCACCGCTCAGACTGAGGTGTAGTGCCTGCCCCTCCCTTTAGTTCCATTAAATGTTTTGATTTTGTATTCACTACCATCAATATAACTACAACTAAATCTCATAGTTAGACAATAGCAATAGCTGTAACGTCTAATACCTCAGAATTAAGCAGTCTGTGTTGCCTATGTACAATCTAATCTTTGATTCATTTTACCACCTCCTGAGAGGCGTGAAAAAATTGCGAAGAGCACCTTACAGGTGCCCTCCGCTGGGTATTGGGAATAGTTTTCAACTAGCAATAACCACGCCTCGGATAAACCTCATTGGCCATGGTACCGCCTCTGCGCAAAGCTGTCGGTAACCCATCACACCTGTTTATTTAAGGTAATATGATAAATATTCATTCACTGATTCGTCTTCGCAGTTTATAGTTTATAATTAATTCCTATCATTCATTTCCATTAATCTTAAAATTCAGCTACTTCTACTTTGTTATGTTTAATAATTGTTTCTACTTTAGGCACGAGGCCAGCAAAGATTCAAGTGTATCACTGGTACTTTATTTTATCGACCCCGTAAGGATGAAAGGCAAAGTCAACCTTGGCGGGAAATAATAGTCTCATAACAGAAATATACAGGCCCACATATCTTGTAAACAGAATAATAAATTAATTCGGTGTATCGTCTTTCTCAAGAATATTATTGACGTCACTACATAACTAATTTAATCCTTCGGTGATTGGTTGTTTTTGTTGGCCCTTATGGCCCTTCATTTCTGTTAGTTTTAGCTGGTTTCCTTTTCCTATTGCATTTTATAAGACTTTTCCATGGTTTTTTAATGAGTTTTGTGACAACCTGCCTTAAATTTTAAACTTAATTCATATATATTTTAATACTATTTTCATAAAATAATGAAAAATCAGTCTTAAAAGATTTGGCATGCATTTGGAGTTAGGGGACCATACATACATAAATGTATGTATGTATGTATTATGTATGTATGTATGTATGTATGTATGTATGTATGTATGTATGTATGTATGTATGTATGTATTATGTCAGGTCACCAGTTGGTGCTACTGGTAACATGTATCCTGTACAACCTGTCTCATGGTCGGGTCGTTGGCGACTAAACTGGCGACCCCACCAAGGTTTCTTGGTGAGGACGGTGACTTTGGACATCCTGCAGGACTAAAAACAAAACCTGTCAAAGGGCAAAGGAGCTCTTAAGAGTTAATGGCCATCCAAACTCACCGGGAGAGATGACCCCTTAGCCTTTGTCAAGGCAGAATTCTAGGAGGAGGAAAACTCTGATATAACACCTGCAAACCTGATGGTATCCAATGATGTTGACTTGTTCTTCTTTTTGGTAAATATCATCTTGGTTAAAAGAGTGGGACTGGCTTTGTGCAGTGCCTTGCTCACTATTAAAGCTTCACGGCACAGACATTGCTTTATATCTGGAGATCTCTCTGCACTTGTCACATGGTACCATGGGCCCAGCACTATGTGTCAATAATTGTCACAAGTGTAGTGTTTGTACCAGAGTTTTCAAGTCGCTGGCTGGACTAAAAAGTCACACTTGTTCAACGCATCGGTAGGGGTTCTCCTACATGGATATAAAGTAGTGGCCGTACTCGAAAACGAGTTGGCAGCCACCATGTGTGTATGTATATATGTATGTATGTATGTATGTATGTATGTATGTATGTATGTATGTATGTATGTACGTATGTATGTATGTTAGGGTGGTGAATTGGCAGAATCGTTAGAACGTCGAATAAAAGTGTTTGTGATATTTGTCCCGGTGGTGGTCACCTGTGCCTTTCATCAATTCGAAGTCGATAAATAAAGTACCAGTCTAGTACTGGGTTGGATTCTTCCCCTATATCTCTTTCTCATTTCCTCTCTCTCACTTTCTAACTTCCTCTGTACCCGGGTGTAATATTCCCTGGTTACGCGTTCCTTGGTACAGATACCATCATAGGATATATTTTCATCTATCCCTTAGGTATCTGTAGCAGTCCTCCTCGGATATCGGTGAAACAGTTAGGCCATTGATAAAAATGTTGCTAGATTAGCTTGTAGTTTTTCCCCGCTTTACAATCATATATGAACATTTATCCTGTAAAGCCTGGTGTAGTCGAAGGGGCACCGTTGCGACATACGATGTGTTTGGGCATTGTAAATCTGGTGGAGCCCATCCCCTCTCCGGATCTAACACAACCGATTTCCTCTAAAGAGAGAAAGAGGTGGGTATAAAGAGAAAGACATTTCAATATAAATAATCGACTCCAAAGGACGACAGTCAAAGTTGACATTGACGGGGTTTGAACTAAGAGAGCCGAAACAACACGAAATACAAGAGGGTTACTGAGTATATTACCTCCTTTACAATTTGCAAGGCCTACAAGTGAAGAGATAGGTCCAGTCAGTACATCGCTCGGAGAATCAAGGCGGTGCCACCTAAATATCTAACACTAATCACATCGTAGCTCCTTTTAAATGGTGTAAAGAACACACCTCCCTCCAACAGGTCTACTTTTTTTGATACTGAAAGCAACTTTGTACCGGCCATCTCGCACAAGTTTACGCATCTAATGGCAGTTTTTCTTTCTCCGCTCAAGATCGTTTGTACGTTTATCTATTGGACATGATCTATTGTTTATTTTTCTACTAAAGATGATCGATAGTATATTTTTCTTTTGACATGCTGGATTGAACGTTTTTTCCACTGGTCATCATCGATTGTATCTTTTCCCACAGAAAATGATCGATTCTCCATTCTTTTGTTCGCAAACTTATGTACGAGCTTGTAATTCCTGGCGAAGCCCACAGCGTTCGTCTGTACACAACTGATTTCTTCCAGCGAAAGTGAGAGGGACAGTCTGAAAGGTGGAAAAAAGTTTGGCATCGGCGACATTTGAACTAAAATCGCTAAACGCCAAGACATTTCTGCTTTCTACCAACTATGCCAGTGTGGCGTCTAAATTTGTATATCGAATTCTACCTATATTTCTCAGCTTAATAAAATTATAGAAATTGTCTATTTTTGTATTTAAATACCAACCTCGTGTGAAGGTTGTAAAAATTGCGTCTAGCACCTTATAGGTGGCCCTTCATTTCTGTTAGTTTTAGCTGGGGGGGGTTTTCTATTGCACTTTATAAGACTTTTCCATGCTTTTGCCACATTCCTTAAATTTTACATTTAACATATATATATAATGCTTTCATAAAGTAATGAAAAATCAGATTTAATTCGTATCCGAAATGTTTCAGTGTTGTGAATTTGTATATATGTATGTATCTAACCCCTCGTGTATTGGTCGTGGTGTCATGACATACAGAATGCCGTGAGCATTTCATACATGGCGGAGTCATGGGGTAGGAAATGTATTTTGTGTGTAAATGTTAAACAGTTACAAAGGGAGTTATGTATTAATATAAACAAACATAGATTGGGAGGGTTCGAAATCCATATATGATCGAGCAGGCTCTAAAGGTTTTCAGCCAATATACTAAAAATAACAGTAAAATCTCCTCCTAATAATTAGTAGTGGTACAGTAAATAATGTTTCCGGTTGCTTCTCGCTGCACATCCCACCGTGGGGACCTCTAGTGTCCTTGCTCCCTACACTTCTGATTTCCTCGATAAATTCAGAAAGACGGTGACCCTCTTGAGGAAAGAGCCCGTGGGGTGGGGTAGCTGCTGCAGCCGATGTCTCTGGTCATTTTCCGTGGTAATGCCTTTGTAATTTTACCTACGGTGAGGCACCGCTCAGACTGGGGTGTAGTGTCTGCCTCTCCCTTTAGTTGCATTAAATGTTTTGATTCTGTATATTCACTACCATCAATATAACTACAACTAAATCTCATAGTTAGCCAATAGCAATAACTGTAACGCCTAATACCTCAGAATTAAGCAGTCTGTGTTGCCTATGTACAATCTAATCTTTGATTCATTTTACCACCTCCTTAGAGGCGTGAAAAAATTGCGAAGAGCACCTTACAGGTGCCCTCCGCGGGGTATTGGGAATAGTTTTCAATTAGCAATAACCACGCCTCGGATAAACCTCATTGGCCATGGTACCGCCTCTGCGCAAAGCTGTCGGTAACCCATCACACCTGTTTATTTAAGGTAATATGAAAAATATTCATTCACTGATTCGTCTTCGCAGTTTATAGTTTATAATTAATTCCTATCATTCATTTCCATTAATCTTAAAATTCAGCTACTTCTACTTTGTTATGTTTAATAATTGTTTCTACTTTAGGCACAAGGCCAGCAAATAATCCAGTGTATTACTGGTACTTAATTTTATCGACCCCGTAAGGATGAAAGGCAAAGTCAACCTTGGCGGGAAATAATAATCCCATAACAGAAATATACAGGCCCACATATCTTGTAAACAGAATAATAAATTAATTCGGTGTATCGTCTTTCTCAAGAATATTATTGACGTCACTACATAACTAATTTAATCCTTCGGTGATTGGTTGTTTTTGTTGGCCCTTATGGCCCTTCATTTCTGTTAGTTTTAGCTGGTTTCCTTTTCCTATTGCATTTTATAAGACTTTTCCATGGTTTTTTATTATTTTTGTGACATCCTGCCTTAAATTTTAAAGTTAATTCATATATATTTTAATACTATTTTCATAAAATAATGAAAAATCAGTCTTAAAAGATTTGCCATGCATTTCGAGTTAGGGGACCATACATACATAAATGTATGTATGTAGGTATGTATGTATTATGTCAGGTCACCAGTTGGTGCTACTGGTAACATGTATCCCAGTACAACCTGTTTCATGGTCGGGTCGTTGGCGACTAAACTGGCAACCCGACCAAGGTTTCTTGGTGAAGAGGGTGACTTTGGACATCCTGCAGGACTAAAAACAAAACCTGGCAAAGTGCAAAGGACCTCTTAAGAGTCAATGACCATCCAAAATCAACGTGAGAGATGACCCCTTAGCCTTTGTCAAGGCAGAATTCTAGAAGGAAAACTCTGATATAACACCTGCAACCCTCATGGTATCCAATGGTGTTGACTTGTTCTTCTTTTTGGTAAATATCATCTTGGTTAAGAGAGTGGGACTGGCTTTGTGCAGTGCCTTGCTCACTATTAAAGCTTCACGGCACAGACATTGCTTTATATCTGGAGATCTCTCTGCACTTGTCACATGGTACCATGGGCCCAGCACTATGTGTCAATAATTGTCACAAGTGTAGTGTTTGTACCAGAGTTTTCAAGTCGCTGGCTGGACTAAAAAGTCACACTTGTTCAACGCATCGGTAGGAGTTCTCCTACATGGATATAAAGTAGTGGCCGTACTCGAAAACGAGTTGGCAGCCACCATGTATGTATGTATGTATGTATGTATGTATGTATGTATGTAAGTATGTATGTATGTATGTATGTATGTATGTATGTATGTATGTATGTATGTATGTATTCTCTTTCTCTTAATTTCGAGTATATTGTTTTGACCGGCCACCTTCCTGGTGGCAATGTTGTAAAAGAAAAGAAATTGTCATCCCTTGAATCGCAAGAATGTTTTGCAAATTTTGAAGGTGCCAGCTATCGCAGCCATTTGTAGACTATGAATTAGGGAGCTGCGCTTTTTGTCCGCAAATCCAAGTTCAGTCATACTTTGGTCCAAGCGGGTTAGTATATAACCCGTAGCACCAATAATGATGGGTATGAAGCTAAAGGTGTATCTTGGATACAGGATTTGTAAACTCCTCATCAATGGTCCGTAGATGTCCTCCTTCTCCTGTATTTTTCTGACACCGTTTACATCAAGTGGGCAGCTGATCTCCACAACAGAACACGTTTTCAATGTGTGGTCCCAAACTACAATATCAGGCCGGTTGTGCTTTAATTTGGAGGCAGTTTTTAATTTCAGGTTCCACCAGTATTCCTTAGTGCCATCTGTCTCAATATATTCTTCCTCGTTTGTTGTTAATTTTGTTTTCCGAAGTGCGTTCCAGATGGTTCTAGCTATCCCATCGTGTCTCATGGGGAGGTAGTAGCGAGATGACATTCTTTCGCAGCTGGCAACAATGTGGCTTACATCCTCGATCTTTGTTTTACATAGCCTACATTTATTGTCAGCTGCGGGCCCTCCTCTTTTGTGCAGCAGATATTTGGTAGGGAGTTCTTGTTCCTGTATTGCATAGAGATATCCCTCAAGGTGTGATGTCATAAACTTGTCGGAACTCCATGCCAGGCTTTTTGAGTGGTTTATCCCCTCTATGGTCTGTGTTTTACGCCTCAAGTATCCATGCACAACTTCTTCTGTAAATTGGTCAATTTTTTAATCTTGTTTGAACATTGAATAGGATCTTCCGATTTCTCTGGGTGAGAGATTTATATCAGGCTTTCTTCCATATCTCTCCTCCAGATCAGTCGCTATTCTAATGATATTTCTTTTTTCATGCTCATAAACCTGGGCAAGGTGGTTGCCAACCTTTTTCCTCTGTTGAAGGTGTTGCTTCAGTGTTACTATCCGGGTCTCATATGTTGTTAATATTGATTTTAGACCCCGGCCACCTTCCTTGCGTGAGAAGTATAGCCTATCCACATCACCATTGATGTTAAAGTTCCCAGTAACACTGAGAAGTTTTCGAGTTCTAACATCCATCTCACTTAGTTCTTGCAATGACCAGTTCAGTAGGCCAAATGTTGGCGTTAGAATTGGCACAGCATAAGTATTGTGGGCAATGTATTTGTTGTATGCTGACAGTTCTGATGACCATATTTTCTTTACTCTTCTGAGGTATTCAGTTCTGGTTCTCTCCTTATTTATGGGTCCATCATATCTGACATTCTCATCCTGTCCAAGATATCTGTAGTTGTCACCTGACTGCAGAGGTTGTATTGTCAGGCCGTTCATCTCTAGATTTCTAGAGGAGGACACAGCTCTTCCACGTTTTACTGCCAAATATGCACACTTGGACTCACCAAATTTCATTTTGATGTCGGTTGAAAATTGTGTAATGAGGTCCAATTGTTTCTTGATGTCATTGATATTTGGCCCATACAACTTCAGGTCATCAACAAAGAAAAGATGGGAGATACTTCTGGGCCCACTTCTTTGTCCACCTTGTTTCCTGAGTAGGTAAGATAGTGGATTCAGTGAAAGAACGAAGAGTAGCACTGACAAGCTATCACCCTGAAAGATGCCCTTCTGTTAATGTATCTTATCAGTCTTAACCTGCTCCTTCTCACCTCTAAGGATCAAATTGGTGTACCAGTTCTTGGTCAGGCGTTCAACAGCAGCTACCAATGGTTGTGGGACTTTAGCTAACTGTAAAGCCTTAATAATCCACCCATGAGGTACACTATCGAATGCTTTTTGATAGTCCAGCCACACGACAGTCATGTTTCTGCGATTCTTTGTTGTTTTTTCCTGAATCATTTTGTTAGTTAGTAGGTGATCTATGCAACCCCACACCTCCCTCTTTCCACCAGCTTGCTCAGGTGTTATGATGTTGTTGGTAGCACAGTGATCCTGTAAGAACAGGTTAAGGCACCCAGTATATAATTTATACATGATGTTTTGGCAGGCAATTGGGCGGTAATTTTTAGCAAGGGTGGTTTGGCTATTTTGGGGAATGAGGAGAGTAGTGGCAGTTGATAACCATCTGGGCAGTTCTTGTGTGCCCTTAATGGTTTCTGTAAACAGCCGTATGAGATCTTGCCGATAGAAAGTGAAATTCTTCAACCAGTATCCTGTAATGAGGTCTGGGCCTGGTGATTTCCTATTCGACATTTTCTGTAGAGCTGTTTCCAGTATTGATCCATCTATGTCATATTGTTTTGTCTGGACATGTTGGCAGTAGTCCTGTTCCAGTTCTTTTAGCCAATTAGCTTGTCTGTTGAATCCGTCATCCGTTTCCCATACAGATCTCCAGTAGCTCTCAACCTGTTCTTTTGAAGGGGTGTCGTTTACAGGGATTGAGCTTTTGCCACCTAAGCTGCGATAAACTGATTTAGGATCTCTGGCAAACAATCTATTTAGCACTTGTTGTTTATGTGCTGTTGACTTATATTTTAGTCTTTCTGTTGTAGCTGTGAGTTGTTGTTTCAACTGGTGTAATTTGGAGTTCAAAGTTTTAAATTTTGTATCTCCAAATCGTCTCTCTAACTTTTTCTTTAGGTCTTCCTGGTGTCGTGTGAAGTTGCTCTCTATGTTGCATTTCATAACGACTGCGATGTGTGAGATACTTCGTCTCAGGGACAAAATTTTGGTTTTTAAATTTCGCATCCACGCTGGTTCAGGCTTTCTGTTTGTATCTTGATTGCGTGGTTTTAGATGTGTGTTATATGATAGCAATGTGACATCTGAAACATATAACAAAACATTAAGCGTTTCAAATGTCGTTTCTACACCTTTAGATCGTATAGCCTTCAGATAATTGCCAGCTATTTCGTTCACCGCTTCCAATTCCAATTTAGTGGGTTCTTTACTGACTCTAGTGTTGTATGGTCTGTCACTCACATTAAGGCTGTGTATCTCTTGAAACATATCGTTCGATATCACTTGTAGGGTGCCCACAAGTTTTTGGTGCTCTGTTTGTTCAGTAGAGTCATGAATTTCAGCCTCGTTGTTGATGTGGTGACAATTACTACTAGAGTTAGCTGACCATTCTCGCTGTTCTTCAGTGGAATTGGGATGGATTTCAGCAAAATTGTTGGTGAGCTGTTCACTGTTAGATTTAGCTGGTCATTCTCTTTGTCTGTCAGTGGAGGTGGGGTGGTTGTCTACAAGGGCTGTATTTGTAGTATCACTCAATTCCGTTAGATGTATCAATTTACATCTAATGATACGTTTTGCCTGTTCATTTAGATGCTTTGGAGAAAAGTCTAATTCTGGGTGTTTGGAGTTCCATAGAGTTTTTAGCCTTTGCATAAAACCGAACTTTTGGGGTTCAGATTGTTTGTATGCTTCATATAAAACTTTGTTAAGCTCGTAGCTCCACTGTGTACAACGATTGTAGTTGCGATTTGGTTGAAGGAGACTTGTACTTTTTGCCATGATGAGTTCGTCTATTCACTAATATTTCGTATTTATTTTTCACAATAGTCGATAATCTTTTTTAAAAGTTACGACAAAGTTCTGTCAGAATCAAATTTAAAGTTATTCACAGCTTGGGTAATATTTCTTTTCAGTTAGTTTTTAATTCTACAACTGTGTTTTAAACGTTGTTCTTGAATCGTTTGAATCGAGAACAAAAAGAACCGTTACTTAGTATATTCCTTTATGAATGTAATATGATATAACAACGCTGTATTTATATGTTAAAGTTTATGTATCATTCATATAAATAGGTGTTCTACAACTTATTCACAGTTCAAACACTTATGTTTTTGTTTCTGAATCGAAAACGTTACTTGTATATTTCTTTATAAGTGTAATATAACAACGTTGCATTTATATGTTAAAGTGTATGTATCGTTCATATATCATAAGTGTATGTATCGTTCATATAAATAGGTGTTTCACAACACACAGTTCAAACGCTTATGTAGAATTATTGTATGTAATCTTACCGCGTAATGTAGCTCAACTTTTTCCAATATATGGTATGTTTCCTTCATGTAAGCCGTAATTACACGCGTCCGATTATCGGACACTGACCACAGCGGTCGCCATTGTATGTATGTATGTATGTATGTATGTATGTATGTATGTATGTATGTATGTATGTATGTTAGGGTGGTGAATTGGCAGAGTCGTTAGAACGTCGAATAAAAGTGTTTGTGATATTTGTCCCGGTGGTGGTCACCTTTGCCTTTCATCAATTCGAAGTCGATAAATAAAGTACCAGTCTAGTACTGGGTTGGATTCTTCACCTATATCTCTTTCTCATTTCCTCTCTCTCACTTTCTAACTTTCTCTGTACTCGGGTGTAATATTCCCTGGTTACGCGTTCCTTGGTACAGATACCATCATAGGATATATTTTCATCTATCCCTTAGGTATCTGTAGTAGTCCTCCTCGGATATCGGTGAAACAGTTAGGCCATTGATAAAAATGTTGCTAGATTAGCTTGTAGTTTTTCCCCGCTTTACAATCATATATGAACATTTATCCTGTAAAGCCTGGTGTAGTCGAAGGGGCACCGTTGCGACATACGATGTGTTTGGGCATTGTAAATCTGGTGGAGCCCATCCCCTCTCCGGATCTAACACAACCGATTTCCTCTAAAGAGAGAGAGAGGTAGGTATAAAGAGAAAGACATTTCAATATAAATAATCGACTCCAAAGGACGACAGTCAAAGTTGACATTGACGGGGTTTGAACTAAGAGAGCCGAAACAACACGAAATACAAGAGGGTTACTGAGTATATTACCTCCTTTACAATTTGCAAGGCCTACAAGTGAAGAGATAGGTCCAGTCAGTACATCGCTCGGAGAATCAAGGCGGTGCCACCTAAATATCTATAGCGAGATTACTGAGGTTGTATGAATGTAACAAAACGAGACATGGTTTGTGTGTATAATATTTAATTAACAATGGTAGATAGTATACTTGACATGTCAAAGATGAGGATGTTGTTAGAATGAAGCAAAGTTAGTAGTTACCGTCTTGATTGCCAGGCAAACGCGGCTGGCAGAGGACGCCTGGCTAAGGCCAGGCGCCTGTTGGCCAAATTAATGGCGGAGCCCAATGAGAGGCTCTTGACCTGGTGCCGAAAAGGCAAAGAGAGAAAGGAAGCTTAAAGTTGTTAGTTTTATAGGGCTCTGACCGGAAGTTGCAGAAAGGGTTCCACTTCCCGTCTAGATCCTAATCAAAACAAGGGAGACAACCGCTACATAACCTCCCGCCAGAATTTTAGTGTATAAAAATCGAAATGAAAATATGTAGCAAGTTGGCGAGAATGTTGTAACAGGCATGAAAATTACGACAAAAGAATGTTTGGAAAAATCAATGATAGATATCAAGGTAGCCAACCGCTCTTGGCCAGAGAACGACTGGACATCCATCTATCCATCACCCAAAGATACAATGTAATAAAGTAAAAGTAATAGAAGAGCTCAAGGGTGTATAATGTAAAGGGTTGTTACCCGATGGCAATAATACCATTCTGAAGTTGGTAGAACAGGTCTTGGCGCTCTAATCTCAGGCTGGTGAGCTGCATGGTGCTTGGTAACAAAAGGGTCGTCCAGCAAGGATCACCAGCTATGGTCGAAGATGTTACCACTTCAGGAATCAGGAGGCGAGAGAGAGATTTCGCGGTTAATCGCTCCTTTTATCTCTGTTGACCGGAAGTGACCACTAGGGAGTTTGGTCAATCCCAAAGGGAAGCAACTCCACCTACTTCCTGTCTAGAGAACAGCGATTCGATTGTCGTGGCAGGGGAAGCAACTCTTACTACATATCTAACACTAATCACATCGTAGCTCCTTTTAAATGGTGTAAAGAACACACCTCCCTCCAACAGGTCTACTTTTTTGATACTGAAAGCAACTTTGTCCCGGCCATCTCGCACAAGTTTACGCATCTAATGGCAGTTTTTCTTTCTCCGCTCAAGATCGTTTGTACGTTTATCTATTGGTCATGATCTATTGTTTATTTTTCTACTAAAGATGATCGATAGTATATTTTTCTTTTGACATGCTGGATTTAACGTTTTTTCCACTGGTCATCATCGATTGTAGCTTTTCCCACAGAAAATGATCGATTCTCCATTCTTTTGTTCGCCAACTTATGTACGAGCTTGTAATTCCTGGCGAAGCCCACAGCGTTCGTCTGTACACAACTGATTTCTTCCAGCGAAAGTGTGAGGGACAGTCTGAAAGATGGAAAAAAGTTTGGCATCGGCAACAATTGAACTAAAATTCGCTAAACGCCAAGACATTTCTGCGTTCTAACAACTATGCCAGTGTGGCGTCTAAATTTGTATATCGAATTCTACCTATATTTCTCAGCTTAATAAAATTATAGAAGTTGTCTATTTTGGTTAGTTTTAGCTGGGGGTTTTTTTCTATTGCACTTTATAAGACTTTTCCATGCTTTTGTCACATTCCTTAAATTTTACATTTAACATATATATAATGCTTTCATAAAGTAATGAAAAA
This sequence comes from Eledone cirrhosa, assembly GCA_964016885.1. Taxonomy (NCBI): domain Eukaryota; kingdom Metazoa; phylum Mollusca; class Cephalopoda; order Octopoda; family Eledonidae; genus Eledone; species Eledone cirrhosa. The sequence continues at coordinate 136,432,286 of OZ024740.1, forward strand.
TCAGATTTGATTCGTATCCGAAATGTTTCAGTGTTGTCGTGCATTTGTATATATGTATGTATCTAACCCCTCGTGTATTGGTAGTGGTGTCATGACATACAGAATGTCGTGAGCATTTCATACATGGCGGAGTCATGGGGTAGGAAATGTATTTTGTGTGTAAATGTTAAACAGTTACAAAGGGAGTTATGTATTAATATAAACAAACATAGATTGGGAGGGTTCGAAATCCATATATGATCGAGCAGGCTCTAAAGGTTTTCAGCCAATATACTAAAAATAACAGTAAAATCTCCTCCTAATAATTAGTAGTGGTACAGTAAATAATGTTTCCGGCCGCTTCTCGCTGCACAGCCCTCCGTGGGGACCTCTAGTATCCTTGCTCCCTACACTTCTGATTTCCACGATAAATTCAGAAAGACGGTGACCCGCTTGAGGTAGGAGCCCGTAGGGTGGGGTAGCTGCTGCAGCCGATGTCTCTGGTCATTTTCCGTGGTAATGCCTTTGCAGTTTTACCTGCGGCTGAGGCACCGCTCAGACTGGGGTGTAGTGTCTGCCCCTCCCTTTAGTTGCATTAAATGTTTTGATTTTGTATACACTACCATCAATATAACTACAACTAAATCTCATAGTTAGACAATAGCAATAACTGTAACGCCTAATACCTCAGAATTAAGCAGTCTGTGTTGCCTATGTACAATCTAATCTTCGATTCATTTTACCACCTCCTTAGAGGCGTGAAAAAATTGCGAAGAGCACCTTACAGGTGCCCTCCGCGGGGTATTGGGAATAGTTTTCAACTAGCAATAACCACGCCTCGGATAAACCTCATTGGCCATGGTACCGCCTCTGCGCAAAGCTGTCGGTAACCCATCACACCTGTTTATTTAAGGTAATATGAAAAATATTCATTCACTGATTCGTCTTCGCAGTTTATAGTTTATAATTAATTCCTATCATTCATTTCCATTAATCTTAAAATTCAGCTACTTCTACTTTGTTATGTTTAATAATTGTTTCTACTGTTGGCACAAGGCCAGCAAATACACAGTGCATTACTGGTACTTTATTTTATCGACCCCGTAAGGATGAAAGGCAAAGTCAACCTCGGCGGCAAATAATAATCTCATAACAGAAATATACAGGCCCACATATTTTGTAAACAGAATAATAAATTAATTCGGTGTATCGTCTTTCTCAAGAATATTATTGACGTCACTACATAACTAATTTAATCCTTCGGTAATTGGTTGTTTTTGTTGTCCCTTATGGCCCTTCATTTCTGTTAGTTTTAGCTGGTTTCCTTTTCCTATTGCATTTTATAAGACTTTTCCATGGTTTTTTAATGATTTTTGTGACAACCTGCCTTAAATTTTAAAGTTAATTCATATATATTTTAATACTATTTTCATAAAATAATGAAAAATCAGTCTTAAAAGATTTGCCATGAATTTGGAGTTAGGGGACCATACATACATAAATGTATGTATGTATGTATGTATGTATGTATGTATGTATGTATGTATGTATGTATGTATGTATGTATTATGTCAGGTCACCAGTTAGTGCTACTGGTAACATGAATCCCAGTACAACCTGTCTCATGGTCGGGTCGTTGGCGACTAAACTGACAACCCCACCAAGGTTTCTTTGTGAGGACGGTGACTTTGGACATCCTGCAGGACTAAAAAAAAACCTGTCAAAGGGCAAAGGACCTCTTAAGAGTCAATGGCCATCCAAAATCACCGGGAGAGATGACCCCTTAGCCTTTGTCAAGGCAGAATTCTAGGAGGAGGAAAACTCTGATATAACACCTGCAAACCTGATGGTATCCAATGATGTTGACTTGTTCTTCTTTTTGGTAAATATCATCTTAGTTAAAAGAGTGGGACTGGCTTTGTGCAGTGCCTTGCTCACTATTAAAGCTTCACGGCACAGACATTGCTTTATATCTGGAGATCTCTCTGCACTTGTCACATGGTACAATGAGCCCAGCACTATGTGTCAATAATTGTCACAAGTGTAGTGTTTGTACCAGAGTTTTCAAGTCGCTGGCTGGACTAAAAAGCCACACTTGTTCAACGCATTGGTAGGGGTTCTCCTACATGGATATAAAGTAGTGGCCGTACTCGAAAACGAGTTGGCAGCCACCATGCATGTATGTATGTATGTATGTATGTATGTATGTATGTATGTATGTATGTATGTATGTATGTATGTATGTATGTTAGGGTGGTGAATTGGCAGAGTCGTTAGAACGTCGAATAAAAGTGTTTGTGATATTTGTCCCGGTCGTGGTCACCTTTGCGTTTCATCAATTCGAAGTCGATAAATAAAGTACCAGTCTAGTACTGGGTTGGATTCTTCACCTATATCTCTTTCTCATTTCCTCTCTCTCACTTTCTAACTTTCTCTGTACTCGGGTGTAATATTCCCTGGTTACGCGTTCCTTGGTACAGATACCATCATAGGATATGTTTTCATCTATCCCTTAGGTATCTGTAGCAGTCCTCCTCGGATATCGGTGAAACAGTTAGGCCATTGATAAATATGTTGCTAGATTAGCTTGTAGTTTTTCCCCGCTTTACAATCATATATGAACATTTATCCTGTAAAGCCTGGTGTAGTCGAAGGGGCACTGTTGCGACATACGATGTGTTTGGGCATTGTAAATCTGGTGGAGCCCATCCCCTCTCCGGATCTAACACAACCGATTTCCTCTAAAGAGAGAAAGAGGTGGGTATAAAGAGAAAGACATTTCAATATGAATAATCGACTCCAAAGGACGACAGTCAAAGTTGACATTGACGAGGTTTGAACTAAGAGAGCCGAAACAACACGAAATACAAGAGGGTTACTGAGTATATTACCTCCTTTACAATTTGCAAGGCCTACAAGTGAAGAGATAGGTCCAGTCAGTACATCGCTCGGAGAATCAAGGCGGTGCCAACTAAATATCTAACACTAATCACATCGTAGCTCCTTTTAAATGGTGTAAAGAACACACCTCCCTCCAACAGGTCTACTTTTTTTGATACTGAAAGCAACTTTGTCCCGGCCATCTCGCACAAGTTTACGCATCTAATGGCAGTTTTTCTTTCTCCGCTCAAGATCGTTTGTACGTTTATCTATTGGACATGATCTATTGTTTATTTTTCTACTAAAGATGATCGATAGTATATTTTTCTTTTGACATGCTGGATTGAACGTTTTTTCCACTGGTCATCATCGATTGTATCTTTTCCCACAGAAAATGATCGATTCTCCATTCTTTTGTTCGCCAACTTATGTACGAGCTTGTAATTCCTGGCGAAGCCCACAGCGTTCGTCTGTACACAACTGATTTCTTCCAGCGAAAGTGAGAGGGACAGTCTGAAAGATGGAAAAAAGTTTGGCATCGGCGACAATTGAACTAAAATTCGCTAAACGCCAAGACATTTCTGCTTTCTACCAACTATGCCAGTGTGGCGTCTAAATTTGTATATCGAATTCTACCTATATTTCTCAGCTTAATAAAATTATAGAAGTTGTCTATTTTTGTATTTAAATACCAACCTCGTGTGAGGTTTGTAAAAATTGCGTCTAGCACCTTATAGGTGGCCCTTCATTTCTGTTAGTTTTAGCTGGGAGTTTTTTTCTATTGCACTTTATAAGACTTTTCCATGCTTTTGTCACATTCCTTAAATTTTACATTTAACATATATATAATGCTTTCATAAAGTAATGAAAAATCAGATTTAATTCGTATCCGAAATGTTTCAGTGTTGTCGTGCATTTGTATATATGTATGTATCTAACCCCTCGTGTATTGGTAGTGGTGTCATGACATACAGAATGCCGTGAGCATTTCATACATGGCGGAGTCATGGGGTAGGAAATGTATTTTGTGTGTAAATGTTAAACAGTTACAAAGGGAGTTATGTATTAATATAAACAAACATAAATTGGGAGGGTTCGAAATCCATATATGATCGAGCAGGCTCTAAATGTTTTCAGCCAATATACTAAAAATAACAGTAAAATCTCCCCCTAATTATTAGTAGTGGTACAGTAAATGTTTACGGCCGCTTCTCGCTGCACAACCCTCCGTGGGGACCTCTAGTTTCCTTGCTCCCTACACTTCTGATTTCCACGATAAATTCAGAAGGACGGTGACCCACTTGAGGAAGGAGCCCGTAGGGTGGGGTAGCTGCTACAGCCGATGTCTCTGGTCATTCTCCGTGGTAATGCCTTTGCAATTTTACCTACGGTGAGGCACCGCTCAGACTGGGGTGTAGTGTCTGCCTCTCCCTTTAGTTGCATTAAATGTTTTGATTCTGTATATCCACTACCATCAATATAACTACAACTAAATCTCATAGTTAGACAATAGCACTAACTGTAACGCCTAATACCTCAGAATTAAGCAGTCTGTGTTGCCTATGTACAATCTAATCTTTGATTCATTTTACCACCTCCTTAGAGGCGTGAAAAAATTGCGAAGAGCACCTTACAGGTGCCCTCCGCTGGGTATTGGGAATAGTTTTCAACTAGCAATAACCACGCCTCGGATAAACCTCATTGGCCATGGTACCGCCTCTGCGCAAAGCTGTCGGTAACCCATCACACCTGTTTATTTAAGGTAATATGAAAAATATTCATTCACTGATTCGTCTTCGCAGTTTATAGTTTATAATTAATTCCTATCATTCATTTCCATTAATCTTAAAATTCAGCTACTTCTACTTTGTTATGTTTAATAATTGTTTCTACTTTAGGCACAAGGCCAGCAAATATTCCAGTGTATTACTGGTACTTTATTTTATCGACCCCGTAAGGATGAAAGGCAAAGTCAACCTTGGCGGGAAATAATAATCTCATAACAGAAATATACAGGCCCACATATTTTGTAAACAGAATAATAAATTAATTCGGTGTATCGTCTTTCTCAAGAATATTATTGACGTCACTACATAACTAATTTAATCCTTCGGTGATTGGTTGTTTTTGTTGTCCCTTATGGCCCTTCATTTCTGTTAGTTTTAGCTGGTTTCCTTTTCCTATTGCATTTTATAAGACTTTTCCATGGTTTTTTAATGAGTTTTGTGACAACCTGCCTTAAATTTTAAACATAATTCATATATATTTTAATACTATTTTCATAAAATAATGAAAAATCAGTCTTAAAAGATTTGGCATGCATTTGGAGTTAGGGGACCATACATACATAAATGTATGTATGTATGTATTATGTATGTATGTATGTATGTATGTATGTATGTATGTATGTATGTATGTATGTATGTATGTATGTATGTATTATGTCAGGTCACCAGTTGGTGCTACTGGTAACATGTATCCTGTACAACCTGTCTCATAGTCGGGTCGTTGGCGACTAAACTGGCAACCCCACCAAGGTTTCTTGGTGAGGACGGTGACTTTGGACATCCTGCAGGACTAAAAGCAAAACCTGTCAAATGGCAAAGGACCTCTTAAGAGTCAATGGCCATCCAAAATCACCGGGAGAGATGACCCCTTAGCCTTTGTCAAGGCAGAATTCTAGGAGGAGGAAACCTCTGATATAACACCTGCAAACCTGATGGTATCCAATGATGTTGACTTGTTCTTCTTTTTGGTAAATATCATCTTGGTTAAAAGAGTGGGACTGGCTTTGTGCAGTGCCTTGCTCACTATTAAAGCTTCACGGCACAGACATTGCTTTATAACTGGAGATCTCTCTGCACTTGTCACATGGTACCATGGGCCCAGCACTATGTGTCAATAATTGTCACAAGTGTAATGTTTGTACCAGAGTTTTCAAGTCGCTGGCTGGACTAAAAATTCACACTTGTTCAACGCATCAGTAGGGGTTCTCCTACATGGATATAAAGTAGTGGCCGTATTCGAAAACGAGTTGGCAGCCACCATGTATGTATTTATGTATGTATGTATGTATGTATGTATGTATGTATGTATGTATGTATGTATGTATGTATGTATGTATGTATGTATGTATGTTAGGGTGGTGAATTGGCAGAATCGTTAGAACGTCGAATAAAAGTGTTTGTGATATTTGTCCCGGTGGTGGTCACCTTTGCCTTTCATCAATTCGAAGTCGATAAATAAAGTACCAGTCTAGTACTGGGTTGGATTCTTCACCTATATCTCTTTCTCATTTCCTCTCTCTCACTTTCTAACTTTCTCTGTACTCGGGTGTATTATTCCCTGGTTACGCGTTCCTTGGTACAGATACCATCATAGGATATATTTTCATCTATCTCTTAGGTATCTGTAGCAGTCCTCCTCGGATATCGGTGAAACAGTTAGGCCATTGATAAATATGTTGCTAGATTAGCTTGTAGTTTTTCCCCGCTTTACAATGGTATATGAACATTTATCCTGTAACGCCTGGTGTAGTCGAAGGGGCACCGTTGCGACATACTATGTGTTTGGGCATTGTAAATCTGGTGGAGCCCATCCCCTCTCCGGATCTAGCACAACCGATTTCCTCTAAAGAGAGAGAGAGGTAGGTATAAAGAGAAAGACATTTCAATATGAATAATCGACTCCAAAGGACGACAGTCAAAGTTGACATCGACGGGGTTTGAACTAAGAGAGCCGAAACAACACGAAATACAAGAGGGTTACTGAGTATATTACCTCCTTTACAATTTGCAAGGCCTACAAGTGAAGAGATAGGTCCAGTCAGTACATCGCTCGGAGAATCAAGGCGGTGCCACCTAAATATCTAACACTAATCACATCGTAGCTCCTTTTAAATGGTGTAAAGAACACACCTCCCTCCAACAGGTCTACTTTTTTTGATACTGAAAGCAACTTTGTACCGGCCATCTCGCACAAGTTTACGCATCTAATGGCAGTTTTTCTTTCTACGCTCAAGATCGTTTGTACGTTTATCTATTGGACATGATCTATTGTTTATTTTTCTACTAAAGATGATCGATAGTATATTTTTTTTTTGACATGCTGGATTGAACGTTTTTTTCCACTGGTCATCATCGATTGTATCTTTTCCCACAGAAAATGATCGATTCTCCATTCTTTTGTTCGTCAACTTATGTACGAGCTTGTAATTCCTGGCGAAGCCCACAGCGTTCGTCTGTACACAACTGATTTCTTCCAGCGAAAGTGAGAGGGACAGTCTGAAAGATGGAAAAAAGTTTGGCATCGGCGACAATTGAACTAAAATTCGCTAAACGCCAAGACATTTCTGCTTTCTACCAACTATGCCAGTGTGGCGTCTAAATTTGTATATCGAATTCTACCTATATTTCTCAGCTTAATAAAATTATAGAAGTTGTCTATTTTTGTATTTAAATACCAACCTCGTGTGAGGTTTGTAAAAATTGCGTCTAGCACCTTATAGGTGGCCCTTCATTTCTGTTAGTTTTAGCTGGGGTTTTTTTTCTATTGCACTTTATAAGACTTTTCCATGCTTTTGTCACATTCCTTAAATTTTACATTTAACATATATATAATGCTTTCATAAAGTAATGAAAAATCAGATTTAATTCGTATCCGAAATGTTTCAGTGTTGTCGTGCATTTGTATATATGTATGTATCTAACCCCTCGTGTATTGGTAGTGGTGTCATGACATACAGAATGTCGTGAGCATTTCATACATGGCGGAGTCATGGGGTAGGAAATGTATTTTGTGTGTAAATGTTAAACAGTTACAAAGGGAGTTATGTATTAATATAAACAAACATAGATTGGGAGGGTTCGAAATCCATATCTGATCGAGTAGGCTCTAAAGGTTTTCAGCCAATATACTAAAAATAACAGTAAAATCTCCCCCTAATTATTAGTAGTGGTACAGTAAATGTTTCCGGCCGCTTCTCGCTGCACAACCCTCCGTGGGGACCTCTAATTTCCTTGCTCCCTACACTTCTGATTTCCACGATAAATACAGAAGGACGGTGACCCACTTGAGGAAGGGGCACGTAGGGTGGGGTAGCTGCTACAGCCGATGTCTGTGGTCATTCTCCGTGGTAATGCCTTTGTAATTTTACCTACGGTGAGGCACCGCTCAGACTGGGGTGTAGTGTCTGCCCCTCCCTTTAGTTGCATTAAATGTTTTGATTTTGTATATCCACTACCATCAATATAACTACAACTAAATCTCATAGTTAGCCAATAGCACTAACTGTAGCGCCTAATACCTAAGAATTATGCAGTCTGTGTTGCCTATATATAATCTAATCTTTGATTCATTTTACCACCTCCTTAGAGGCGTGAAAAAATTGCGAAGAGCACCTTACAGGTGCCCTCCGCGGGGTATTGGGAATAGTTTTCAACTAGCAATAACCACGCCTCGGATAAACCTCATTGGCCATGGTACCGCCTCTGCGCAAAGCTGTCGGTAACCCATCACACCTGTTTATTTAAGGTAATATGAAAAATATTCATTCACTGATTCGTCTTCGCAGTTTATAGTTTATAATTAATTCCTATCATTCATTTCCATTAATCTTAAAATTCAGCTACTTCTACTTTGTTATGTTTAATAATTGTTTCTACTTTTGGCACAAGGCCAGCAAATAATCCAGTGTATTACTGGTACTTTATTTTATCGACCCCGTAAGGATGAAAGGCAAAGTTAACCTCGGAGGTATTTTGAACAGAGTCCGTAAAGGGGAGTAACTGTGCTGCAAAGCATGATTTGCAGCACAGTTACACCCCTTTACATACTGTGTTACGTCCGATGCATTTGTTATGTTTAATAATTGTTTCTACTTTAGGCACAAGGCCAGCAAATACACAGTGCATTACTGGTACTTTATTTTATCGACCACGTAAGTATGAAAGGCAAAGTCAACCTCGGCGGGAAATAATAATCTCATAACAGAAATATACAGGCCCACATATTTTGTAAACAGAATAATAAATTAATTCGGTGTATCGTCTTTCTCAAGAATATTATTGACGTCACTACATAACTAATTTAATCCTTCGATGATAGGTTGTTTTTGTTGTCCCTTATGGCCCTTTATTTCTGTTAGTTTTAGCTGGTTTCCTTTTCCTATTGCATTTTATAAGACTTTTCCATTGTTTTTTAATGATTTTTGTGACAACCTGCCTTAAATTTTAAAGTTAATTCATATATATTTTAATACTATTTTCATAAAATAATGAAAAATCAGTCTTAAAAGATTTGCCATGTATTTGGAGTTAGGAGACCATACATACATAAATGTATGTATGTATGTATGTATGTATTATATCAGGTCACCAGTTGGTGCTACTGGTAACATGTATCCCAGTACAACCTGTCTCATAGTCGGGTCGTTGGCGACTAAACTGGCAACCCCACCAAGGTTTCTTGGTGAGGAGGGTGACTTTGGACATCCTGCAGGACTAAAAACAAAACCTGTCAAAGGGCAAAGGAGCTCTTAAGAGTCAATGGCCATCCAAAATCACCGGGAGAGATGACCCCTTAGCCTTTGTCAAGGCAGAATTCTAGGAGAAGGAAAACTCTGATATAACACCTGCAGCCCTCATGGTATCCAATGATGTTGACTTGTTCTTTTTGGTAAATATCATCTTGGTTAAGAGAGTGGGACTGGCTTTGTGCAGTGCCTTTGCTCACTATAAAAGCTTCATGGCACAGGCATTGCTTTATATCTGGAGATCTCTCTGAACTTGTCGTCACATGGTACCATGGGCCTAGCACTGTGTCAATAATTGTCACAAGTGTAGTGTTAGTACCAGAGTTTTCAAGTCGCTGGCTGGACTAAAAAGTCACACTCGTTCAGCGCATCGGTAGGAGTTCTCCTACATGGATATAAAGTAGTGGCCGTACTCGAAAACGAGTTGGCAGCCACCACCATGTGTGTATATATGTATGCATGTGTATATGTGTGTATATATGTATGTGTGTATATGTATATGTTAGGTCATCAGTTGGTGCTATATTGCCCGTACATGTATTCAAAGTATGTATACATTTTTTTGGTGACACCTGCATTCATTTTTACAATAAATCCTGTATGATAAGAGCTTATAAATTATTCAACTTAATTCTGTGTATGTTTAAGAAATGAACCCCATGACCCTTACAATATACAACAATACAGGTACATTTACTGTTTTTCATGCTTTAATGAAGGACGGTGAATTGGCAGTATTGGTTGTACCTGTATGTATGTTTGTATCTATGTTTGTATGTTTGTGTGTGTGTATGTATGTATGTATGTATGTATGTATGTATGTATGTATGTATGTATGTATGTATGTATGTATGTATGTATGTATGTATGTGTTTGTATGTGTGTTTATATATATATATATGTGCATGTGTGAGGTATGTATGTATGTATGTATGTATGTATGTATGTATGTATGTATGTATGTGTCAGGTCACCAGTTGGTGCTACTGGTAACATGTATCCCAGTACAACCTGTCTCATGGTCGGGTCGTTGGCGACTAAACTGACAACCCCACCAAGGTTTCTTGGTGAGGACGGTGACATTGGACATCCTGCAGGACTAAAAACAAAACCTGTCAAAGGGCAAAGGACCTCTTAAGAGTCAATGGCCATCCAAAATCACCGGGAGAGATGACCCCTTAGCCTTTGTCAAGGCAGAATTCTAGGAGAAGGAAAACTCTGATACAACACCTGAAACCCTGATGGTATCCAATGATGTTGACTTGTTCTTCTTTTTGGTAAATATCATCTTGGTTAAGAGAGTGGGACTGGCTTTGTGCAATGCCTTTGCTCACTATAAAAGCTTCACGGCACAGACATTGCTTTATAACTGGAGATCTCTCTGCACTTGTCACATGGTACCATGGGCCCAGCACTATGTGTCAATAATTGTCACAAGTGTAGTGTTTGTACCAAAGTTTTCAAGTCGCTGGCTGGACTAAAAATTCACACTTGTTCAACGCATCAGTAGGGGTTCTCCTACTTGGATATAAAGTAGTGGCCGTATTCGAAAACGAGTTGGCAGCCACCATGTATGTATGTATGTATGTATGTATGTATGTATGTATGTATGTATGTATGTATGTATGTATGTATGTATGTATGTATGTTAGGGTGGTGAATTGGCAGAATCGTTAGAACGTTGAATAAAAGTGTTTGTGATATTTGTCCCGGTCGTGGTCACCTTTGCCTTTCTTCAATTCGAAGTCGATAAATAAAGTACCAGTCTAGTACTGGGTTGGATTCTTCACCTATATCTCTTTCTCATTTCCTCTCTCTCACTTTCTAACTTTCTCTGTACCCGGGTGTATTATTCCCTGGTTACGCGTTCCTTGGTACAGATACCATCATAGGATATATTTTCATCTATCCCTTAGGTATCTGTAGCAGTCCTCCTCGGATATCGGTGAAACAGTTAGGCCATTGATAAAAATGTTGCTAGATTAGCTTGTAGTTTTTCCCCGCTTTACAATGGTATATGAACATTTATCCTGTAAAGCCTGGTGTAGTCGAAGGGGCACCGTTGCCACATACGATGTGTTTGGACATTATAAATCTGGTGGAGCCCATCCCCTCTCCGGATCTAACACAACCGATTTCCTCTAAAGAGAGAAAGAGGTGGGTATAAAGAGAAAGACATTTCAATATAAATAATCGACTCCAAAGGACGACAGTCAAAGTTGACATCGACGGGGTTTGAACTAAGAGAGCCGAAACAACACGAAATACAAGAGGGTTACTGAGTATATTACCTCCTTTACAATTTGCAAGGCCTACAAGTGAAGAGATAGGTCCAGTCAGTACATCGCTCGGAGAATCAAGGCGGTGCCACCTAAATATCTAACACTAATCACATCGTAGCTCCTTTTAAATGGTGTAAAGAACACACCTCCCTCCAACAGGTCTATTTTTTTTGATACTGAAAGCAACTTTGTACCGGCCATCTCGCACAAGTTTACGCATCTAATGGCAGTTTTTCTTTCTACGCTCAAGATCGTTTGTACGTTTATCTATTGGACATGATCTATTGTTTATTTTTCTACTAAAGATGATCGATAGTATATTTTTCTTTTGACATGCTGGATTGAACGTTTTTTCCACTGGTCATCATCGATTGTATCTTTTCCCACAGAAAATGATCGATTCTCCATTCTTTTGTTCGCCAACTTATGTACGAGCTTGTAATTCCTGGCGAAGCCCACAGCGTTCGTCTGTACACAACTGATTTCTTCCAGCGAAAGTGAGAGGGACAGTCTGAAAGATGGAAAAAAGTTTGGCATCGGCGACAATTGAACTAAAATTCGCTAAACGCCAAGACATTTCTGCTTTCTACCAACTATGCCAGTGTGGCGTCTAAATTTGTATATCGAATTCTACCTATATTTCTCAGATTAATAAAATTATAGAAGTTGTCTATTTTTGTATTTAAATACCAACCTCGTGTGAGGTTTGTAAAAATTGCGTCTAGCACCTTATAGGTGGCCCTTCATTTCTGTTAGTTTTAGGTGGGGGTTTTTTTCTATTGCACTTTATAAGACTTTTCCATGCTTTTGTCACATTCCTTAAATTTTACATTTAACATATATATAATGCTTTCATAAAGTAATGAAAAATCAGATTTAATTCGTATCCGAAATGTTTCAGTGTTGTCGTGCATTTGTATATATGTATGTATCTAACCCCTCGTGTATTGGTAGTGGTGTCATGACATACAGAATGTCGTGAGCATTTCATACATGGCGGAGTCATGGGGTAGGAAATGTATTTTGTGTGTAAATGTTAAACAGTTACAAAGGGAGTTATGTATTAATATAAACAAACATAGATTGGGAGGGTTCGAAATCCATATATGATCGAGCAGGCTCTAAAGGTTTTCAGCCAATATACTAAAAATAACAGTAAAATCTCCCCCTAATTATTAGTAGTGGTACAGTAAATGTTTCCGGCCGCTTCTCGCTGCACAACCCTCCGTGGGGACCTCTAGTATCCTTGCTCCCTACACTTCTGATTTCCACGATAAATTCAGAAGGACGGTGACCCACTTGAGGAAGGGGCCCGTAGGGTGGGGTAGCTGCTACAGCCGATGTCTCTAGTCATTCTCCGTGGTAATGCCTTTGTAATTTTACCTACGGTGAGGCACCGCTCAGACTGGGGTGTAGTGTCTGCCTCTCCCTTTAGTTGCATTAAATGTTTTGATTCTGTATATCCACTACCATCAATATAACTACAACTAAATCTCATAGTTAGACAATAGCACTAACTGTAACGCCTAATACCTCAGAATTAAGCAGTCTGTGTTGCCTATGTACAATCTAATCTTTGCTTCATTTTACTACCTCCTTAGAGGCGTGAAAAAATTGCGAAGAGCACCTTACAGGTGCCCTCCGCGGGGTATTGGGAATAGTTTTCAACTAGCAATAACCACGCCTCGGATAAACCTCATTGGCCATGGTGCCGCCTCTGCGCAAAGCTGTCGGTAACCCATCACACCTGTTTATTTAAGGTAATATGAAAAATATTCATTCACTGATTCGTCTTCGCAGTTTATAGTTTATAATTAATTCCTATCATTCATTTCCATTAATCTTAAAATTCAGCTACTTCTACTTTGTTATGTTTAATAATTGTTTCTACTGTTGGCACAAGGCCAGCAAATATTCCAGTGTATTACTGGTACTTTATTTTATCGACCCCGTAAGGATGAAAGGCAAAGTTAACCTCGGAGGTATTTTGAACAGAGTCCGTAAAGGGGAGTAACTGTGCTGCAAAGCATGATTTGCAGCACAGTTACACCCCTTTACATACTGTGTTACGTCCGACGCATTTGTTATGTTTAATAATTGTTTCTACTTTAGGCACAAGGCCAGCAAATACACAGTGCATTACTGGTACTTTATTTTATCGACCACGTAAGTATGAAAGGCAAAGTCAACCTCGGCGGGAAATAATAATCTCATAACAGAAATATACAGGCCCACATATTTTGTAAACAGAATAATAAATTAATTCGGTGTATCGTCTTTCTCAAGAATATTATTGACGTCACTACATAACTAATTTAATCCTTCGATGATAGGTTGTTTTTGTTGTCCCTTATGGCCCTTTATTTCTGTTAGTTTTAGCTGGTTTCCTTTTCCTATTGCATTTTATAAGACTTTTCCATTGTTTTTTAATGATTTTTGTGACAACCTGCCTTAAATTTTAAAGTTAATTCATATATATTTTAATACTATTTTCATAAAATAATGAAAAATCAGTCTTAAAAGATTTGCCATGTATTTGGAGTTAGGGGACCATACATACATAAATGTATGTATGTATGTATGTATGTATTATGTCAGGTCACCAGTTGGTGCTACTGGTAACATGTATCCCAGTACAACCTGTCTCATAGTCGGGTCGTTGGCGACTAAACTGGCAACCCCACCAAGGTTTCTTGGTGAGGAGGGTGACTTTGGACATCCTGCAGGACTAAAAACAAAACCTGTCAAAGGGCAAAGGAGCTCTTAAGAGTCAATAGCCATCCAAAATCACCGGGAGAGATGACCCCTTAGCCTTTGTCAAGGCAGAATTCTAGGAGAAGGAAAACTCTGATATAACACCTGCAGCCCTCATGGTATCCAATGATGTTGACTTGTTCTTTTTGGTAAATATCATCTTGGTTAAGAGAGTGGGACTGGCTTTGTGCAGTGCCTTTGCTCACTATAAAAGCTTCATGGCACAGGCATTGCTTTATATCTGGAGATCTCTCTGAACTTGTCGTCACATGGTACCATGGGCCTAGCACTGTGTCAATAATTGTCACAAGTGTAGTGTTAGTACCAGAGTTTTCAAGTCGCTGGCTGGACTAAAAAGTCACACTCGTTCAGCGTATCGGTAGGAGTTCTCCTACATGGATATAAAGTAGTGGCCGTACTCGAAAACGAGTTGGCAGCCACCACCATGTGTGTATATATGTATGCATGTGTATATGTGTGTATATATGTATGTGTGTATATGTATATGTTAGGTCATCAGTTGGTGCTATATTGCCCGTACATGTATTCAAAGTATGTATACATTTTTTTGGTGACACCTGCATTCATTTTTACAATAAATCCTGTATGATAAGAGCTTATAAATTATTCAACTTAATTCTGTGTATGTTTAAGAAATAAACCCCATGACCCTTACAATATACAACAATACAGGTACATTTACTGTTTTTCATGCTTTAATGAAGGACGGTGAATTGGCAGTATTGGTTGTACCTGTATGTATGTTTGTATGTATGTTTGTATGTTTGTGTGTGTGTATGTATGTATGTATGTATGTATGTATGTATGTATGTATGTATGTATGTATGTATGTATGTGTTTGTATGTGTGTTTATATATATATATATATGTGCATGTGTGAGGTATGTATGTATGTATGTATGTATGTATGTATGTATGTATGTATGTATGTATGTATGTATGTATGCATGTATGTATGTATGTATGTATGTATGTATGTATTTATGTATGTATGTATGTATGTATGTATGTATGTATGTATGTGTCAGGTCACCAGTTGGTGCTACTGGTAACATGTATCCCAGTACAACCTGTCTCATGGTCGGGTCGTTGGCGACTAAACTGACAACCCCACCAAGGTTTCTTGGTGAGGACGGTGAATTTGGACATCCTGCAGGACTAAAAACAAAACCTGTCGAAGGGCAAAGGACCTCTTAAGAGTCAATGGCCATCCAAAATCACCGGGAGAGATGACCCCTTAGCCTTTGTCAAGGCAGAATTCTAGGAGAAGGAAAACTCTGATACAACACCTGCAACCCTGATGGTATCCAATGATGTTGACTTGTTCTTCTTTTTGGTAAATATCATCTTGGTTAAGAGAGTGGGACTGGCTTTGTGCAATGCCTTTGCTCACTATAAAAGCTTCACGGCACAGACATTGCTTTATAACTGGAGATCTCTCTGCACTTGTCACATGGTACCATGGGCCCAGCACTATGTGTCAATAATTGTCACAAGTGTAGTGTTTGTACCAGAGTTTTCAAGTCGCTGGCTGGACTAAAAATTCACACTTGTTCAACGCATCAGTAGGGGTTCTCCTACATGGATATAAAGTAGTGGCCGTATTCGAAAACGAGTTGGCAGCCACCATGTATGTATGTATGTATGTATGTATGTATGTATGTATGTATGTATGTATGTATGTATGTATGTATGCATGTAGGGAGCTTATAGATAGGACAACACACGCTGTCTCTTCGTGGGGTAAGTTTTTAATTAATTTTTGTATTCTGAAACATCAAAATACAACAATTTGTTGGTTACTGGACTCGGGAATGTCACGACAGAAGTTTGTGGAAGTTACACAAATATTTTAGTATATTTTAGCAGAGCAATCCTTATTTATATTTTACATTTACTTACATCTCAATATAACATGGCTAGAATTCAAATTTTGCTAAGAGAAGAAAACGGTCAAATGAACTAGATACATCTCACTGTCCACACCACCACAATAACGTCTACACTCTCTCCCCACCATCACATGTCATTACCATACCATACCCTATCGAGACTAAAGTCATCGACCTGTTGTCAAACCCTCTACTCTCTGATGAATGTATATATATATATGTGTGTGTATGTATATGTGTGTATATACATCACTCATATGTGTGTGTATGTATATGTGTGTATATACATCACTCAGTCAAACAACCAGATTTCAACCCCAACATCTACAACAACAACAACACCGGCACTAATGTTTACAGCAACAACAGCTTCAGAATGAACTGAAATGAACATTTACAACAATTACAACAACAACAACAACAGCGGCATCAAAACATAAAAAAAGGAAGGGAAAAGAAAAAAGAAAAGGGAAGGGGAAAAAAAAAAAAAAAAAAAAAAGGGAGAAAAAAAGAAAGGAAAAGAAAAACTCAAAATAACAAAACACACACACACACACACACACACACACACACACACAACAGAACAACAACATCAACTGCCACCACCGCCACCGCCGTCGCCATCACCATCACCAGCGACCTTAAGAACAACTTTAATAATAATTTTTCTGCTTTTGGCACGGATCCAGCGACTGGCCAGCGCATCACTGGTACTCTCTTTTGTTGACTCCGTGGAGAGCCATAACTCTATGCTGTAAAGCAATTATAGTAATACTGGACTGTAATACGATCGGCTTCAACTATACAAACTCTTGAAAGTCAACAGTTGACATAATCTGGTAATCTTGTATCAGTAATGACGGTAATATATATATATATATGTGTGTGTGCGTGTAAGTGAGTAGAGTAGCGTGTGTGTGTGTTTGTTGTGTGTGTGAGTGTTGCTGTGTGCACGCATATGTATGCGTGTGTGTGTATGTCGTACGTATAAGTGTCAATAAGTAATTTTTTTTTTTTTTTTTTTTTTTTTTTTTTGCGCGGGGACATAGAAATAATCGGGCTGGATGCCCGATCGCGCAGTTAAACCACTGGGAGTGAAGAACCCCTAGCCCATGTCAGGGTATTCTTCTAGGAGAAGGCATCTCAGGAAACTGGGTTAACTCCGATATAAAACCTGCGGCTCAGTAGTTACCGATGATGTTGATCTTTTCTTCTTTTCGGGTTATAGCTACTGTCGCTCAGAGAGTGGGATTGGTTCAGTGCACAGTCTTTCCTCACTTTAAAAATATTCGTCACGCACAGGCATTGCACGAGTGCATTAATAATTATTAATAGTGTAGTATTATTATTATTATTATTATTATTATTACTATTATTATTACTTTTTTTTTTTTTTTTTTTTTTTTTTTTTCCAATTCAATGATGTTCCAGAACAATGTAAACGAGATAATTGCCAATTTGGGTTCTGGAACAAAAGAGATCATTGGCAATAAGGGCAGGGGCCCCAAGTTATCACAACCTGGGCCCGCCCGTCATCGTGCCATTGTAATAGAGCCAAACAGGGCATTTAGTCTTGGCTGCTGGAACGTACGGACGCTGCTTGACGGGGATTCTTTGGAGCGTCCTGAACGAAGGACCGCTCTTGTTGCGAAGGAGCTTCGACGTTACGATCTTGACATCGTGGCTTTGTCTGAGACGAGGTTAGCTGGAGATGGTCATCTTGCGGAATTTTGTGGAGAATATACATTCTTCTGGAAAGGAAGAGATGAAGGAACCAGAAGAGAGGCTGGGGTGGGATTTGCTGTTAAGACTGTACTGGTGAATAAATTAGAAGAATTCCCAGTGGGGATTAGTGAGCGTCTTATGTCCATGAGAGTTCCGCTGGACAAGGGAAGATATGCTACCCTGGTGAGTGTGTATGCTCCAACTATGAATTCTGTCGATGAAGAAAAACTGTCCTTTTACCATGCCTTGAAAGGTGTTTTAAGAAATATCCCTCAGGCAGACAAAGTCATCGTGCTTGGTGACTTTAATGCTAGAGTGGGTAGGGATTTTAACACATGGAATGTAATCGGAAGGCATGGGGTGGGAAAGTGTAACAGCAATGGTATGCTCTTGCTGCAGATGTGTGAGGAGCTAGATCTGTGTGTTACCAACACCATGTTCCAACAAAAGAACAAATTCAAGACCACATGGATGCATCCTGCATCTAAGGAATGGCATCTTTTGGACTACGTCCTAGTCAGGATGCGTGACAGACAGGATGTGCAGTGTGTTCGTGTTCTTCGTGGAGCTGAGTGCTGGACGGACCACCGCCTGGTGCGCGCAAAAGTGAATCTAATCACCAAACGTAAAATCCGGGCTCCTGGTGTTACCCTGCCCAAAAGATTGAATGCTGCTCGTCTTAAGGATAAAAATGTGAAGAGGACATTGGAAGAAGAGATGCAGGCTGCAGATCTTGGTGAGGATTGGCCGACCCTTAAAAAGTCGGTTTATGATGTAGGCAGGCGTGTTCTGGGATTGGTGCAGAGAAAACATCAGGACTGGTTTAATGAGAATGATGTACATATAGAAGACTTGTTGGCTGATAAGAGGCGTGCTCTGTCACGCTACTTGACGGCAAAACCACAGGAGAGGAATACGTTGCATGAGGAGCTCAGGGATGTAAAATCACGTGTTAGGCGGAGTCTTTCTCAGATGAAGGATCAGTGGTGGAGTGAGAAGGCTGGTGAGATACAAACTGCGTCTGATTGCAATAACACAAAGCTGTTGTACAGTCTCTTGCGTGAGGTTTATGGACCGTCTTCTTCTCTGGTGACACCGATTCGCAGCAGGGATGGCAAAGAACTTCTTCGTGACTCACAGGGAATTCTACGAAGGTGGCGAGAGCACTTTGATGATCTTTTGAATCAGCCGTCTGTCGTCAGTGAAGATTTCCTCAATCTCATTCCGGAAAGTCCTGTGAAAGTAGCTCTCGCAGAACCTCCGACACTTGTGGAGGTTGCAGTGGCTATTTCGAAGCTGAACAGTGGAAGATCTCCAGGTATGGATGGCATACATGCTGAGCTCCTACAATATGGTGGTGAGAGACTCCTGCAACATCTTCACTCTCTGTTTGGAAGGATATGGGCTAATGAATCCGTGCCTGAGGACTGGAGAGATGCAGTAATGGTGGTCTTGTACAAGGGAAAGGGTAACAGGAATGATTGTGGGAACTACAGAGGTATATCATTGCTTTCTGTCGTGGGGAAAGTTTTATGTAGGGTGCTTCTGGACCGTCTGCTGACACACATTGCAGATTGTGTCCTTCCTGAAAGTCAATCTGGTTTTCGTGTTGGACGCGGCACTACTGATATGATCTTCTCAGCTAGACAGCTCCAGGAGAAGTGCATTGAACAGGGCTTGGATCTGTATCAGGTTTTTGTCGATCTGACAAAGGCTTTCGATACTGTCAACAGAGATGCATTATGGAAGATTCTCCAGAAACTTGGTTGCCCTGATAAGTTCCTTGCTTTAGTTAGGTCTTTCCATGACGACATGAGGGCTTGGGTTAATGTCGGAGGTAACATGTCGGAGCCTATCTCAGTAAAAAATGGAGTGAAACAGGGGGATATTCCAGCACCGACCCTGTTTGCCATATACTTTGCAATGGTTTTCTGTGTTGCATTCAGGAATTGCGAGCATGGTGTTTACATCCGATATCGAACCTCAGGCAGCATATTTAACATCAGGCGCTTTGCTGCGAAGACAAAGGTATTTACATCGGTCATAAGAGACCTCTTGTATGCAGATGATTGCGATCTTGTAGCGCACACAGAGAGTGATATGCAGCACATTTTGAATGTATTTTCTGACGCTTGCACTGCCCTGGGTTTGACTGTCAGTCTCAAGAAAACCGTCGTCATGTACCAACCTGCACCTGGTAGGCAGTACACTGAACCAAACATCTATGTGTATGGCAAACGACTTGGAGTGGTTGATCAGTTTGTCTACCTGGGAAGCACTGTCAATCGATACGGCAACCTTGACAGTGAAATCTCACTTAGGATTAGGAAAGCAAGTGATGCTTTCGGAAAGCTAGAAAGGCGACTCTGGGGTCGGCGAGACATATGCAGGAGGACAAAGGTAAGGGTGTACAGGGCATGTGTACTCTCTTGTCTTCTTTATGCCTGCGAGACCTGGGTCACATATCGACGCCACCTTAGGCAATTGGAGCGTTTCCATCAGATGTGTCTCAGACGGATACATGGCGTTCGCTGGAGGGACCACATCAGTGATGTCGAGATTTTGGAAAGCTCTATGTGTGACAGTATAGAAGCTCTTGTGCTTAAGCAGCGACTCCGTTGGAGTGGTCACCTTGCCAGGATGAAGGATTCTAGAATACCAAAACAACTCTTCTATGGAGAGTTGGTTAAAGGAAAACGACCGCCACATAAACCAAAAAAGAGGTATAAGGATTCCTTGAAGGCCTCTCTGAAAGACGCTAACATCTCTGCTGATACATGGGAAAATATTGCTGCTGATCGTAATAAATGGAGAAAGACTGTATATGAGGGAAAAGTTGCCTTTGAGGCATCTCGAATCGCACACGAGAAAGTAAAGCGGGACGTGAGGAAGGGTATTGCTGTTGCACTTCCAGACGGCGAGGGTCCTCCTATGTTTCTGACATGCAGCGTCTGTGCGAGACTCTGCCTAAGCAAAGCTGGACTCGAAAGTCATCTTCGCAGTCATAAAGTAAGACCAGTGGTTGACTACCAGGCTGCTGTTGGAGATGCTACTCATCATGCTTGCCAAACATGTGGTAGAGAATGTAAATCAGCAGGAGGACTCAAGCGACATGCAAAAGTACACGAACTCCAACCACAGCCGACTATTCCCAGTAAATGTTTTGGTTGCCGACTCTGTGCAAGACATTTTAGATCATTGGCTGGGCTAAAAAGCCACATTCGATCGCAGCACTGTTAGTTGCTATCGTGTGTTTGTGTGTGTGTGTGTGTGTGTGTGTAGATATGCTTATGTGCGTGCGTGTGTGTGTATATATATATGAATATGTATATTATTGTTGTTGTTGTCGTTATTAATATTATTGCTATTATTATTATTATTATTATTATTATTATTATTATTATTATTATTGTTATTAATGTATGTGTGTATATATGTGTGAGTGTATGTGTATGTATGTGTGTGTGTATATATGTATGTATGTGTATGTATGTGTGTGTATATATGTGTATGTATATATATATGTATATATATGTGTGTATATATATATATATATATATATCTTTTCCCTTTTTTTTTTTTTTTTTTTTTTTTTTCTATTTATTTATTATTATTATTATTATTATTATTATTATTTTTTTTTTTTTTTTTTTTTTTTTTTTTATTGTGCAATGGCCATACTCGATAACGAGGGGGCAGCCATCATGTATGTATGTATGTATGTATGTATGTATGTATGTTAGGGTGGTGAATTGGCAGAATCGTTAGAACGTTGAATAAAAGTGTTTGTGATATTTGTCCCGGTCGTGGTCACCTTTGCCTTTCATCAATTCGAAGTCGATAAATAAAGTACCAGTCTAGTACTGGGTTGGATTCTTCACCTATATCTCTTTCTCATTTCCTCTCTCTCACTTTCTAACTTTCTCTGTACCCGGGTGTATTATTCCCTGGTTACGCGTTCCTTGGTACAGATACCATCATAGGATATATTTTCATCTATCCCTTAGGTATCTGTAGCAGTCCTCCTCGGATATCGGTGAAACAGTTAGGCCATTGATAAAAATGTTGCTAGATTAGCTTGTAGTTTTTCCCCGCTTTACAATGGTATATGAACATTTATCCTGTAAAGCCTGGTGTAGTCGAAGGGGCACCGTTGCCACATACGATGTGTTTGGGCATTATAAATCTGGTGGAGCCCATCCCCTCTCCGGATCTAACACAACCGATTTCCTCTAAAGAGAGAAAGAGGTTGGTATAAAGAGAAAGACATTTCAATATAAATAATCGACTCCAAAGGACGACAGTCAAAGTTGACATCGACGGGGTTTGAACTAAGAGAGCCAAAACAACACGAAATACAAGAGGGTTACTGAGTATATTACCTCCTTTACAATTTGCAAGGCCTACAAGTGAAGAGATAGGTCCAGTCAGTACATCGCTCGGAGAATCAAGGCGGTGCCACCTAAATATCTAACACTAATCACATCGTAGCTCCTTTTAAATGGTGTAAAGAACACACCTCCCTCCAACAGGTCTATTTTTTTTGATACTGAAAGCAACTTTGTACCGGCCATCTCGCACAAGTTTACGCATCTAATGGCAGTTTTTCTTTCTACGCTCAAGATCGTTTGTACGTTTATCTATTGGACATGATCTATTGTTTATTTTTCTACTAAAGATGATCGATAGTATATTTTTCTTTTGACATGCTGGATTGAACGTTTTTTCCACTGGTCATCATCGATTGTATCTTTTCCCACAGAAAATGATCGATTCTCCATTCTTTTGTTCGCCAACTTATGTACGAGCTTGTAATTCCTGGCGAAGCCCACAGCGTTCGTCTGTACACAACTGATTTCTTCCAGCGAAAGTGAGAGGGACAGTCTGAAAGATGGAAAAAAGTTTGGCATCGGCGACAATTGAACTAAAATTCGCTAAACGCCAAGACATTTCTGCTTTCTACCAACTATGCCAGTGTGGCGTCTAAATTTGTATATCGAATTCTACCTATATTTCTCAGATTAATAAAATTATAGAAGTTGTCTATTTTTGTATTTAAATACCAACCTCGTGTGAGGTTTGTAAAAATTGCGTCTAGCACCTTATAGGTGGCCCTTCATTTCTGTTAGTTTTAGGTGGGGGTTTTTTTCTATTGCACTTTATAAGACTTTTCCATGCTTTTGTCACATTCCTTAAATTTTACATTTAACATATATATAATGCTTTCATAAAGTAATGAAAAATCAGATTTAATTCGTATCCGAAATGTTTCAGTGTTGTCGTGCATTTGTATATATGTATGTATCTAACCCCTCGTGTATTGGTAGTGGTGTCATGACATACAGAATGTCGTGAGCATTTCATACATGGCGGAGTCATGGGGTAGGAAATGTATTTTGTGTGTAAATGTTAAACAGTTACAAAGGGAGTTATGTATTAATATAAACAAACATAGATTGGGAGGGTTCGAAATCCATATATGATCGAGCAGGCTCTAAATGTTTTCAGCCAATATACTAAAAATAACAGTAAAATCTCCCCCTAATTATTAGTAGTGGTACAGTAAATGTTTCCGGCCGCTTCTCGCTGCACAACCCTCCGTGGGGACCTCTAGTTTCCTTGCTCCCTACACTTCTGATTTCCACGATAAATTCAGAAGGACGGTGACCCACTTGAGGAAGGGGCCCGTAGGGTGGGGTAGCTGCTACAGCCGATGTCTCTAGTCATTCTCCGTGGTAATGCCTTTGTAATTTTACCTACGGTGAGGCACCGCTCAGACTGGGGTGTAGTGTCTGCCTCTCCCTTTAGTTGCATTAAATGTTTTGATTCTGTATATCCACTACCATCAATATAACTACAACTAAATCTCATAGTTAGACAATAGCACTAACTGTAACGCCTAATACCTCAGAATTAAGAATTATGCAGTCTGTGTTGCCTATATATAATCTAATCTTTGATTCATTTTACCACCTCCTTAGAGGCGTGAAAAAATTGCGAAGAGCACCTTACAGGTGCCCTCCGCGGGGTATTGGGAATAGTTTTCAACTAGCAATAACCACGCCTCGGATAAACCTCATTGGCCATGGTACCGCCTCTGCGCAAAGCTGTCGGTAACCCATCACACCTGTTTATTTAAGGTAATATGAAAAATATTCATTCACTGATTCGTCTTCGCAGTTTATAGTTTATAATTAATTCCTATCATTCATTTCCATTAATCTTAAAATTCAGCTACTTCTACTTTGTTATGTTTAATAATTGTTTCTACTGTTGGCACAAGGCCAGCAAATATTCCAGTGTATTACTGGTACTTTATTTTATCGACCCCGTAAGGATGAAAGGCAAAGTTAACCTCGGAGGTATTTTGAACAGAGTCCGTAAAGGGGAGTAACTGTGCTGCAAAGCATGATTTGCAGCACAGTTACACCCCTTTACATACTGTGTTACGTCCGACGCATTTGTTATGTTTAATAATTGTTTCTACTTTAGGCACAAGGCCAGCAAATACACAGTGCATTACTGGTACTTTATTTTATCGACCACGTAAGTATGAAAGGCAAAGTCAACCTCGGCGGGAAATAATAATCTCATAACAGAAATATACAGGCCCACATATTTTGTAAACAGAATAATAAATTAATTCGGTGTATCGTCTTTCTCAAGAATATTATTGACGTCACTACATAACTAATTTAATCCTTCGATGATAGGTTGTTTTTGTTGTCCCTTATGGCCCTTTATTTCTGTTAGTTTTAGCTGGTTTCCTTTTCCTATTGCATTTTATAAGACTTTTCCATTGTTTTTTAATGATTTTTGTGACAACCTGCCTTAAATTTTAAAGTTAATTCATATATATTTTAATACTATTTTCATAAAATAATGAAAAATCAGTCTTAAAAGATTTGCCATGTATTTGGAGTTAGGGGACCATACATACATAAATGTATGTATGTATGTATGTATGTATTATGTCAGGTCACCAGTTGGTGCTACTGGTAACATGTATCCCAGTACAACCTGTCTCATAGTCTCATGTTTATATATATATATATATATGTGCATGTGTGAGGTATGTATGTATGTATGTATGTATGTATGTATGTATGTATGTATGTATGCATGTATGTATGTATGTATGTATGTATGTATGTATGTATTTATGTATGTATGTATGTATGTATGTATGTATGCATGTGTCAGGTCACCAGTTGGTGCTACTGGTAACATGTATCCCAGTACAACCTGTCTCATGGTCGGGTCGTTGGCGACTAAACTGACAACCCCACCAAGGTTTCTTGGTGAGGAGGGTGACTTTGGACATCCTGCAGGACTAAAAACAAAACCTGTCAAAGGGCAAAGGAGCTCTTAAGAGTCAATAGCCATCCAAAATCACCGGGAGAGATGACCCCTTAGCCTTTGTCAAGGCAGAATTCTAGGAGAAGGAAAACTCTGATATAACACCTGCAGCCCTCATGGTATCCAATGATGTTGACTTGTTCTTTTTGGTAAATATCATCTTGGTTAAGAGAGTGGGACTGGCTTTGTGCAGTGCCTTTGCTCACTATAAAAGCTTCATGGCACAGGCATTGCTTTATATCTGGAGATCTCTCTGAACTTGTCGTCACATGGTACCATGGGCCTAGCACTGTATCAATAATTGTCACAAGTGTAGTGTTAGTACCAGAGTTTTCAAGTCGCTGGCTGGACTAAAAAGTCACACTCGTTCAGCGTATCGGTAGGAGTTCTCCTACATGGATATAAAGTAGTGGCCGTACTCGAAAACGAGTTGGCAGCCACCACCATGTGTGTATATATGTATGCATGTGTATATGTGTGTATATATGTATGTGTGTATATGTATATGTTAGGTCATCAGTTGGTGCTATATTGCCCGTACATGTATTCAAAGTATGTATACATTTTTTTGGTGACACCTGCATTCATTTTTACAATAAATCCTGTATGATAAGAGCTTATAAATTATTCAACTTAATTCTGTGTATGTTTAAGAAATGAACCCCATGACCCTTACAATATACAACAATACAGGTACATTTACTGTTTTTCATGCTTTAATGAAGGACGGTGAATTGGCAGTATTGGTTGTACCTGTATGTATGTTTGTGTGTATGTTTGTATGTTTGTGTGTGTGTATGTATGTATGTATGTATGTATGTATGTATGTATGTATGTATGTATGTATGTCCGGGAGAGATGACCCCTTAGCCTTTGTCAAGGCAGAATTCTAGGAGAAGGAAAACTCTGATATAACACCTGCAACCCTGATGGTATCCAATGATGTTGACTTGTTCTTCTTTTTGGTAAATATCATCTTGGTTAAGAGAGTGGGACTGGCTTTGTGCAGTGCCTTTGCTCACTATAAAAGCTTCACGGCACAGGCATTGCTTTATATCTGGAGATCTCTCTGCACTTGTCGTCACATGGTACCATGGGCCCAGCACTATGTGTCAGTAATTGTCACAAGTGTAGTGTTTGTACCAGAGTTTTCAAGTCGCTGGCTGGACTAAAAAGTCACACTCGTTCAGCGCATCGGTAGGGGTTCTCCTACATGGATATAAAGTAGTGGCCGTACTCGAAAACGAGTTGGCAGCCACCATGTATGTATGTATGTATGTATGTATGTATGTATGTATGTATGTATGTGTTTGTATGTGTGTTTATATATATATATATATGTGCATGTGTGAGGTATGTATGTATGTATGTATGTATGTATGTATGTATGCATGTATGTATGTATGTATGTATGTATGTATGTATTTATGTATGTATGTATGTATGTATGTATGTATGTATGCATGTGTCAGGTCACCAGTTGGTGCTACTGGTAACATGTATCCCAGTACAATCTGTCTCATGGTCGGGTCGTTGGCGACTAAACTGACAACCCCACCAAGGTTTCTTGGTGAGGACGGTGACTTTGGACATCCTGCAGGACTAAAAACAAAACCTGTCAAAGGGCAAAGGACCTCTTAAGCGTCAATGGCCATCCAAAATCACCGGGAGAGATGACCCCTTAGCCTTTGTCAAGGCAGAATTCTAGGAGAAGGAAAACTCTGATACAACACCTGCAACCCTGATGGTATCCAATGATGTTGACTTGTTCTTCTTTTTGGTAAATATCATCTTGGTTAAGAGAGTGGGACTGGCTTTGTGCAATGCCTTTGCTCACTATAAAAGCTTCACGGCACAGACATTGCTTTATAACTGGAGATCTCTCTGCACGTGTCACATGGTACCATGGGCCCAGCACTATGTGTCAATAATTGTCACAAGTGTAGTGTTTGTACCAGAGTTTTCAAGTCGCTGGCTGGACTAAAAATTCACACTTGTTCAACGCATCAGTAGAGGTTCTCCTACATGGATATAAAGTAGTGGCCGTATTCGAAAACGAGTTGGCAGCCACCATGTATGTATGTATGTATGTATGTATGTATGTATGTATGTATGTATGTATGTATGTATGTTAGGGTGGTGAATTGGCAGAATCGTTAGAACGTTGAATAAAAGTGTTTGTGATATTTGTCCCGGTCGTGGTCACCTTTGCCTTTCATCAATTCGAAGTCGATAAATAAAGTACCAGTCTAGTACTGGGTTGGATTCTTCACCTATATCTCTTTCTCATTTCCTCTCGCTCACTTTCTAACTTTCTCTGTACCCGGGTGTATTATTCCCTGGTTACGCGTTCCTTGGTACAGATACCATCATAGGATATATTTTCATCTATCCCTTAGGTATCTGTAGCAGTCCTCCTCGGATATCGGTGAAACAGTTAGGCCATTGATAAAAATGTTGCTAGATTAGCTTGTAGTTTTTCCCCGCTTTACAATGGTATATGAACATTTATCCTGTAAAGCCTGGTGTAGTCGAAGGGGCACCGTTGCCACATACGATGTGTTTGGACATTATAAATCTGGTGGAGCCCATCCCCTCTCCGGATCTAACACAACCGATTTCCTCTAAAGAGAGAAAGAGGTGGGTATAAAGAGAAAGACATTTCAATATAAATAATCGACTCCAAAGGACGACAGTCAAAGTTGACATCGACGGGGTTTGAACTAAGAGAGCCGAAACAACACGAAATACAAGAGGGTTACTGAGTATATTACCTCCTTTACAATTTGCAAGGCCTACAAGTGAAGAGATAGGTCCAGTCAGTACATCGCTCGGAGAATCAAGGCGGTGCCACCTAAATATCTAACACTAATCACATCGTAGCTCCTTTTAAATGGTGTAAAGAACACACCTCCCTCCAACAGGTCTATTTTTTTTGATACTGAAAGCAACTTTGTACCGGCCATCTCGCACAAGTTTACGCATCTAATGGCAGTTTTTCTTTCTACGCTCAAGATCGTTTGTACGTTTATCTATTGGACATGATCTATTGTTTATTTTTCTACTAAAGATGATCGATAGTATATTTTTCTTTTGACATGCTGGATTGAACGTTTTTTCCACTGGTCATCATCGATTGTATCTTTTCCCACAGAAAATGATCGATTCTCCATTCTTTTGTTCGCCAACTTATGTACGAGCTTGTAATTCCTGGCGAAGCCCACAGCGTTCGTCTGTACACAACTGATTTCTTCCAGCGAAAGTGAGAGGGACAGTCTGAAAGATGGAAAAAAGTTTGGCATCGGCGACAATTGAACTAAAATTCGCTAAACGCCAAGACATTTCTGCTTTCTACCAACTATGCCAGTGTGGCGTCTAAATTTGTATATCGAATTCTACCTATATTTCTCAGATTAATAAAATTATAGAAGTTGTCTATTTTTGTATTTAAATACCAACCTCGTGTGAGGTTTGTAAAAATTGCGTCTAGCACCTTATAGGTGGCCCTTCATTTCTGTTAGTTTTAGCTGGGGTTTTTTTTCTATTGCACTTTATAAGACTTTTCCATGCTTTTGTCACATTCCTTAAATTTTACATTTAACATATATATAATGCTTTCATAAAGTAATGAAAAATCAGATTTAATTCGTATCCGAAATGTTTCAGTGTTGTCGTGCATTTGTATATATGTATGTATCTAACCCCTCGTGTATTGGTAGTGGTGTCATGACATACAGAATGTCGTGAGCATTTCATACATGGCGGAGTCATGGGGTAGGAAATGTATTTTGTGTGTAAATGTTAAACAGTTACAAAGGGAGTTATGTATTAATATAAACAAACATAGATTGGGAGGGTTCGAAATCCATATATGATCGAGCAGGCTCTAAAGGTTTTCAGCCAATATACTAAAAATAACAGTAAAATCTCCCCCTAATTATTAGTAGTGGTACAGTAAATGATTCCGGCCGCTTCTCGCTGCACAACCCTCCGTGGGGACCTCTAGTTTCCTTGCTCCCTACACTTCTGATTTCCACGATAAATTCAGAAGGACGGTGACCCACTTGAGGAAGGGGCCCGTAGGGTGGGGTAGCTGCTACAGCCGATGTCTCTAGTCATTCTCCGTGGTAATGCCTTTGTAATTTTACCTACGGTGAGGCACCGCTCAGACTGGGGTGTAGTGTCTGCCTCTCCCTTTAGTTGCATTAAATGTTTTGATTCTGTATATCCACTACCATCAATATAACTACAACTAAATCTCATAGTTAGACAATAGCACTAACTGTAACGCCTAATACCTCAGAATTAAGCAGTCTGTGTTGCCTATGTACAATCTAATCTTTGATTCATTTTACCACCTCCTTAGAGGCGTGAAAAAATTGCGAAGAGCACCTTACAGGTGCCCTCCGCGGGGTATTGGGAATAGTTTTCAACTAGCAATAACCACGCCTCGGATAAACCTCATTGGCCATGGTACCGCCTCTGCGCAAAGCTGTCGGTAACTCATCACACCTGTTTATTTAAGGTAATATGAAAAATATTCATTCACTGATTCGTCTTCGCAGTTTATAGTTTATAATTAATTCCTATCATTCATTTCCATTAATCTTAAAATTCAGCTACTTCTACTTTGTTATGTTTAATAATTGTTTCTACTGTTGGCACAAGGCCAGCAAATATTCCAGTGTATTACTGGTACTTTATTTTATCGACCCCGTAAGGAAGAAAGGCAAAGTTAACCTCGGAGGTATTTTGAACAGAGTCCGTAAAGGGGAGTAACTGTGCTGCAAAGCATGATTTGCAGCACAGTTACACCCCTTTACATACTGTGTTACGTCCGACGTATTTGTTATGTTTAATAATTGTTTCTACTTTAGGCACAAGGCCAGCAAATACACAGTGCATTACTGGTACTTTATTTTATCGACCACGTAAGTATGAAAGGCAAAGTCAACCTCGGCGGGAAATAATTGTTTCTACTTTTGGCACAAGGCCAGTAATTACCCAGTGCATTACTGGTACTTTATTTTATCGACCCCGTAAGGATGAAAGGCAAAGTTAACCTAATCTCATAACAGAAATATACAGGCCCACATATTTTGTAAACAGAATAATAAATTAATTCGGTGTATCGTCTTTCTCAAGAATATTATTGACGTCACTACATAACTAATTTAATCCTTCGATGATAGGTTGTTTTTGTTGTCCCTTATGGCCCTTTATTTCTGTTAGTTTTAGCTGGTTTCCTTTTCCTATTGCATTTTATAAGACTTTTCCATTGTTTTTTAATGATTTTTGTGACAACCTGCCTTAAATTTTAAAGTTAATTCATATATATTTTAATACTATTTTCATAAAATAATGAAAAATCAGTCTTAAAAGATTTGCCATGTATTTGGAGTTAGGGGACCATACATACATAAATGTATGTATGTATGTATATATGTATTATGTCAGGTCACCAGTTGGTGCTACTGGTAACATGTATCCCAGTACAACCTGTCTCATAGTCGGGTCGTTGGCGACTAAACTGGCAACCCCACCAAGGTTTCTTGGTGAGGAGGGTGACTTTGGACATCCTGCAGGACTAAAAACAAAACCTGTCAAAGGGCAAAGGACCTCTTAAGAGTCAATGGCCATCCAAAATCACCGGGAGAGATGACCCCTTAGCCTTTGTCAAGGCAGAATTCTAGGAGAAGGAAAACTCTGATATAACACCTGCAGCCCTCATGGTATCCAATGATGTTGACTTGTTCTTTTTGGTAAATATCATCTTGGTTAAGAGAGTGGGACTGGCTTTGTGCAGTGCCTTGCTCACTATTAAAGCTTCACGGCACAGACATTGCTTTATATCTGGAGATCTCTCTGCACTTGTCACATGCTACCATGGGCCCAGCACTATGTGTCAATAATTGTCACAAGTGTAGTGTTTGTACCAGAGTTTTCAAGTCGCTGGCTGGACTAAAAAGTCACACTCGTTCAGCGCATCGGTAGGGGTTCTCCTACATGGATATAAAGTAGTGGCCGTACTCGAAAACGAGTTGGCAGCCACCATGTATGTATGTATGTAAGTATGTATGTATGTATGTATGTATGTATGTATGTATGTATGTATGTATGTATGTATGTATGTATGTATGGTAACATGTATCCCAGTACAACCTGTCCCATGGTCGGGTCGTTGGCGACTAAACTGGCAACCCCACCAAGGTTTCGTGGTGAGGACGGTGACTTTGGACATCCTACCGGACTAAAAGCAAAGCCTGTCAAATGGCAAAGGACCTCTTAAGAGTCAATAGCCATCCAAAATCACCGGGAGAGATGACCCCTTAGCCTTTGTCAAGACAGAATTCTAGGAGAAGGAAAACTCTGATATAACACCTGCAACCCTGATGGTATCCAATGATGTTGACTTGTTCTTCTTTTTGGTAAATATTATCTTGGTTAAGAGAGTGGGACTGGCTTTGTGCAGTGCCTTTGCTCACTACAAAAGCTTCATGGCACAGGCATTGCTTTATATCTGGAGATCTCTCTGAACTTGTCGTCACATGGTACCATGGGCCCAGCACTATGTGTCAATAATTGTCACAAGTGTAGTGTTAGTACCAGAGTTTTCAAGTCGCTGGCTGGACTAAAAAGTCACACTCGTTCAGCGCATCGGTAGGAGTTCTCCTACATGGATATAAAGTAGTGGCCGTACTCGAAAACGAGTTGGCAGCCACCACCATGTGTGTATATATGTATGCATGTGTATATGTGTATATATATGTATGTGTGTATATGTATATGTTAGGTCATCAGTTGGTGCTATATTGCCCGTACATGTATTCAAAGTATGTATACATTTTTTTGGTGACACCTGCATTCATTTTTACAATAAATCCTGTATGATAAGAGCTTATAAATTATTCAACTTAATTCTGTGTATGTTTAAGAAATGAACCCCATGACCCTTACAATATACAACAATACAGGTACATTTACTGTTTTTCATGCTTTAATGAAGGACGGTGAATTGGCAGTATTGGTTGTACCTGTATGTATGTTTGTATGTATGTTTGTATGTTTGTGTGTGTGTATGTATGTATGTATGTATGTATGTATGTATGTATGTATGTATGTATGTATGTATGTATGTATGTATGTATGTATGTATGTATGTGTCAGGTCACCAGTTGGTGCTACTGGTAACATGTATCCCAGTACAACCTGTCTCATGGTCGGGTCGTTGGCGACTAAACTGACAACCCCACCAAGGTTTCTTGATGAGGACGGTGACTTTGGACATCCTGCAGGACTAAAAACAAAACCTGTCAAAGGGCAAAGGAGCTCTTAAGAGTCAATGGCCATCCAAAATCACCGGGAGAGATGACCCCTTAGCCTTTGTCAAGGCAGAATTCTAGGAGAAGGAAAACTCTGATACAACACCTGCAACCCTGATGGTATCCAATGATGTTGACTTGTTCTTCTTTTTGGTAAATATCATCTTGGTTAAGAGAGTGGGACTGGCTTTGTGCAATGCCTTTGCTCACTATAAAAGCTTCACGGCACAGGCGTTGCTTTATATCTGGAGATCTCTCAGCACTTGTCATCACATGGTACCATGGACCCAGCACTATGTGTCAATAATTGTCACAAGTGTAGTGTTTGTACCAGAGTTTTCAAGTCGCTGGCTGGACTAAAAAGCCACACTCGTTCAGCGCATCGGTAGGGTTCTCCTACATGGATATAAAGTAGTGGCCGTACTCGAAACCGAGTTGGCAGCCACCATGTATGTATGTATGTATGTTAGGGTGGTGAATTGGCAGAGTCGTTAGAACGTCGAATAAAAGTGTTTGTGATATTTGTCCCGGTCGTGGTCACCTTTGCCTTTCATCAATTCGAAGTCGATAAATAAAGTACCAGTCTAGTACTGGGTTGGATTCTTCACCTATATCTCTTTCTCATTTCCTCTCTCTCACTTTCTAACTTTCTCTGTACCCGGGTGTATTATTCCCTGGTTACGCGTTCCTTGGTACAGATACCATCATAAGATATATTTTCATCTATCCCTTAGGTATCTGTAGCAGTCCTCCTCGGATATCGGTGAAACAGTTAGGCCATTGATAAAAATGTTGCTAGATTAGCTTGTAGTTTTTCCCCGCTTTACAATCATATATGAACACTTATCCTGTAAAGCCTGGTGTAGTCGAAGGGGCACTGTTGCGACATACGATGTGTTTGGGCATTGTAAATCTGGTGGAGCCCATCCCCTCTCCGGATCTAACACAACCGATTTCCTCTAAAGAGAGAGAGGTGGGTATAAAGAGAAAGACATTTCAATATGAATAATCGACTCCAAAGGACGACAGTCAAAGTTGACATTGACGGGGTTTGAACTAAGAGAGCCGAAACAACACGAAATACAAGAGGGTTACGGAGTATATTACCTCCTTTACAATTTGCAAGGCCTACAAGTGACGAGATAGGTCCAGTCAGTACATCGCTCGGAGAATCAAGGCGGTGCCTCCTAAATATCTAACACTAATCACATCGTAGCTCCTTTTAAATGGTGTAAAGAACACACCTCCCTCCAACATGTCTATTTTTTTTGATACTGAAAGCAACTTTGTACCGGCCATCTCGCACAAGTTTACGCATCTAATGGCAGTTTTTCTTTCTACGCTCAAGATCGTTTGTACGTTTATCTATTGGACATGATCTATTGTTTATTTTTCTACTAAAGATGATCGATAGTATATTTTTCTTTTGACATGCTGGATTGAACGTTTTTTCCACTGGTCATCATCGATTGTATCTTTTCCCACAGAAAATGATCGATTCTCCATTCTTTTGTTCGCCAACTTATGTACGAGCTTGTAATTCCTGGCGAAGCCCACAGCGTTCGTCTGTACACAACTGATTTCTTCCAGCGAAAGTGAGAGGGACAGTCTGAAAGATGGAAAAAAGTTTGGCATCGGCGACAATTGAACTAAAATTCGCTAAACGCCAAGACATTTCTGCTTTCTACCAACTATGCCAGTGTGGCGTCTAAATTTGTATATCGAATTCTACCTATATTTCTCAGATTAATAAAATTATAGAAGTTGTCTATTTTTGTATTTAAATACCAACCTCGTGTGAGGTTTGTAAAAATTGCGTCTAGCACCTTATAGGTGGCCCTTCATTTCTGTTAGTTTTAGCTGGGGTTTTTTTTCTATTGCACTTTATAAGACTTTTCCATGCTTTTGTCACATTCCTTAAATTTTACATTTAACATATATATAATGCTTTCATAAAGTAATGAAAAATCAGATTTAATTCGTATCCGAAATGTTTCAGTGTTTACGTGCATTTGTATATATGTATGTATCTAACCCCTCGTGTATTGGTAGTGGTGTCATGACATACAGAATGTCGTGAGCATTTCATACATGGCGGAGTCATGGGGTAGGAAATGTATTTTGTGTGTAAATGTTAAACAGTTACAAAGGGAGTTATGTATTAATATAAACAAACATAGATTGGGAGGGTTCGAAATCCATATATGATCGAGCAGGCTCTAAATGTTTTCAGCCAATATACTAAAAATAACAGTAAAATCTCCCCCTAATTATTAGTAGTGGTACAGTAAATGTTTCCGGCCGCTTCTCGCTGCACAACCCACCGTGGGGACCACTAGTTTCCTTGCTCCCTACACTTCTGATTTCCACGATAAATTCAGAAGGACGGTGACCCACTTGAGGAAGGGGCCCGTAGGGTGGGGTAGCTGCTACAGCCGATGTCTCTAGTCATTCTCCGTGGTAATGCCTTTGTAATTTTACCTACGGTGAGGCACCGCTCAGACTGGGGTGTAGTGTCTGCCTCTCCCTTTAGTTGCATTAAATGTTTTGATTCTGTATATCCACTACCATCAATATAACTACAACTAAATCTCATAGTTAGACAATAGCACTAACTGTAACGCCTAATACCTCAGAATTAAGCAGTCTGTGTTGCCTATGTACAATCTAATCTTTGCTTCATTTTACCACCTCCTTAGAGGCGTGAAAAAATTGCGAAGAGCACCTTACAGGTGCCCTCCGCGGGGTATTGGGAATAGTTTTCAACTAGCAATAACCACGCCTCGGATAAACCTCATTGGCCATGGTACCGCCTCTGCGCAAAGCTGTCGGTAACCCATCACACCTGTTTATTTAAGGTAATATGAAAAATATTCATTCACTGATTCGTCTTCGCAGTTTATAGTTTATAATTAATTCCTATCATTCATTTCCATTAATCTTAAAATTCAGCTACTTCTACTTTGTTATGTTTAATAATTGTTTCTACTGTTGGCACAAGGCCAGCAAATATTCCAGTGTATTACTGGTACTTTATTTTATCGACCACGTAAGGATGAAAGGCAAAGTTAACCTCGGAGGTATTTTGAACAGAGTCCGTAAAGGGGAGTAACTGTGCTGCAAAGCATGATTTGCAGCACAGTTACACCCCTTTACATACTGTGTTACGTCCGACGCATTTGTTATGTTTAATAATTGTTT
This sequence comes from Eledone cirrhosa, assembly GCA_964016885.1. Classification (NCBI taxonomy): domain Eukaryota; kingdom Metazoa; phylum Mollusca; class Cephalopoda; order Octopoda; family Eledonidae; genus Eledone; species Eledone cirrhosa. The sequence goes on from OZ024740.1 coordinate 136,468,233, forward strand.
CTACTTTAGGCACAAGGCCAGCAAATACACAGTGCATTACTGGTACTTTATTTTATCGACCACGTAAGTATGAAAGGCAAAGTCAACCTCGGCGGGAAATAATAATCTCATAACAGAAATATACAGGCCCACATATTTTGTAAACAGAATAATAAATTAATTCGGTATATCGTCTTTCTCAAGAATATTATTGACGTCACTACATAACTAATTTAATCCTTCGATGATAGGTTGTTTTTGTTGTCCCTTATGGCCCTTTATTTCTGTTAGTTTTAGCTGGTTTCCTTTTCCTATTGCATTTTATAAGACTTTTCCATTGTTTTTTAATGATTTTTGTGACAACCTGCCTTAAATTTTAAAGTTAATTCATATATATTTTAATACTATTTTCATAAAATAATGAAAAATCAGTCTTAAAAGATTTGCCATGTATTTGGAGTTAGGGGACCATACATACATAAATGTATGTATGTATGTATGTATGTATGTATTATGTCAGGTCACCAGTTGGTGCTACTGGTAACATGTATCCCAGTACAACCTGTCTCATAGTCGGGTCGTTGGCGACTAAACTGGCAACCCCACCAAGGTTTCTTGGTGAGGAGGGTGACTTTGGACATCCTGCAGGACTAAAAACAAAACCTGTCAAAGGGCAAAGGAGCTCTTAAGAGTCAATGGCCATCCAAAATCACCGGGAGAGATGACCCCTTAGCCTTTGTCAAGGCAGAATTCTAGGAGAAGGAAAACTCTGATATAACACCTGCAGCCCTCATGGTATCCAATGATGTTGACTTGTTCTTTTTGGTAAATATCATCTTGGTTAAGAGAGTGGGACTGGCTTTGTGCAGTGCCTTTGCTCACTATAAAAGCTTCATGGCACAGGCATTGCTTTATATCTGGAGATCTCTCTGAACTTGTCGTCACATGGTACCATGGGCCTAGCACTGTGTCAATAATTGTCACAAGTGTAGTGTTAGTACCAGAGTTTTCAAGTCGCTGGCTGGACTAAAAAGTCACACTCGTTCAGCGTATCGGTAGGAGTTCTCCTACATGGATATAAAGTAGTGGCCGTACTCGAAAACGAGTTGGCAGCCACCACCATGTGTGTATATATGTATGCATGTGTATATGTGTGTATATATGTATGTGTGTATATGTATATGTTAGGTCATCAGTTGGTGCTATATTGCCCGTACATGTATTCAAAGTATGTATACATTTTTTTGGTGACACCTGCATTCATTTTTACAATAAATCCTGTATGATAAGAGCTTATAAATTATTCAACTTAATTCTGTGTATGTTTAAGAAATGAACCCCATGACCCTTACAATATACAACAATACAGGTACATTTACTGTTTTTCATGCTTTAATGAAGGACGGTGAATTGGCAGTATTGGTTGTACCTGTATGTATGTTTGTGTGTATGTTTGTATGTTTGTGTGTGTGTATGTATGTATGTATGTATGTATGTATGTATGTATGTATGTATGTATGTATGTGTTTGTATGTGTGTTTATATATATATATATATGTGCATGTGTGAGGTATGTATGTATGTATGTATGTATGTATGTATGTATGTATGTATGTATGTATGTATGTATGCATGTATGTATGTATGTATGTATGTATGTATGTATGTATGTGTGTATGTATTTATGTATGTATGTATGTATGTATGTATGTATGCATGTGTCAGGTCACCAGTTGGTGCTACTGGTAACATGTATCCCAGTACAACCTGTCTCATGGTCGGGTCGTTGGCGACTAAACTGACAACCCCACCAAGGTTTCTTGGTGAGGACGGTGACTTTGGACATCCTGCAGGACTAAAAACAAAACCTGTCAAAGGGCAAAGGACCTCTTAAGAGTCAATGGCCATCCAAAATCACCGGGAGAGATGACCCCTTAGCCTTTGTCAAGGCAGAATTCTAGGAGAAGGAAAACTCTGATACAACACCTGCAACCCTGATGGTATCCAATGATGTTGACTTGTTCTTCTTTTTGGTAAATATCATCTTGGTTAAGAGAGTGGGACTGGCTTTGTGCAATGCCTTTGCTCACTATAAAAGCTTCACGGCACAGACATTGCTTTATAACTGGAGATCTCTCTGCACTTGTCACATGGTACCATGGGCCCAGCACTATGTGTCAATAATTGTCACAAGTGTAGTGTTTGTACCAGAGTTTTCAAGTCGCTGGCTGGACTAAAAATTCACACTTGTTCAACGCATCAGTAGGGGTTCTCCTACATGGATATAAAGTAGTGGCCGTATTCGAAAACGAGTTGGCAGCCACCATGTATGTATGTATGTATGTATGTATGTATGTATGTATGTATGTATGTATGTATGTATGTTAGGGTGGTGAATTGGCAGAATCGTTAGAACGTTGAATAAAAGTGTTTGTGATATTTGTCCCGGTCGTGGTCACCTTTGCCTTTCATCAATTCGAAGTCGATAAATAAAGTACCAGTCTAGTACTGGGTTGGATTCTTCACCTATATCTCTTTCTCATTTCCTCTCTCTCACTTTCTAACTTTCTCTGTACCCGGGTGTATTATTCCCTGGTTACGCGTTCCTTGGTACAGATACCATCATAGGATATATTTTCATCTATCCCTTAGGTATCTGTAGCAGTCCTCCTCGGATATCGGTGAAACAGTTAGGCCATTGATAAAAATGTTGCTAGATTAGCTTGTAGTTTTTCCCCGCTTTACAATGGTATATGAACATTTATCCTGTAAAGCCTGGTGTAGTCGAAGGGGCACCGTTGCCACATACGATGTGTTTGGACATTATAAATCTGGTGGAGCCCATCCCCTCTCCGGATCTAACACAACCGATTTCCTCTAAAGAGAGAAAGAGGTGGGTATAAAGAGAAAGACATTTCAATATAAATAATCGACTCCAAAGGACGACAGTCAAAGTTGACATCGACGGGGTTTGAACTAAGAGAGCCGAAACAACACGAAATACAAGAGGGTTACTGAGTATATTACCTCCTTTACAATTTGCAAGGCCTACAAGTGAAGAGATAGGTCCAGTCAGTACATCGCTCGGAGAATCAAGGCGGTGCCACCTAAATATCTAACACTAATCACATCGTAGCTCCTTTTAAATGGTGTAAAGAACACACCTCCCTCCAACAGGTCTATTTTTTTTGATACTGAAAGCAACTTTGTACCGGCCATCTCGCACAAGTTTACGCATCTAATGGCAGTTTTTCTTTCTACGCTCAAGATCGTTTGTACGTTTATCTATTGGACATGATCTATTGTTTATTTTTCTACTAAAGATGATCGATAGTATATTTTTCTTTTGACATGCTGGATTGAACGTTTTTTCCACTGGTCATCATCGATTGTATCTTTTCCCACAGAAAATGATCGATTCTCCATTCTTTTGTTCGCCAACTTATGTACGAGCTTGTAATTCCTGGCGAAGCCCACAGCGTTCGTCTGTACACAACTGATTTCTTCCAGCGAAAGTGAGAGGGACAGTCTGAAAGATGGAAAAAAGTTTGGCATCGGCGACAATTGAACTAAAATTCGCTAAACGCCAAGACATTTCTGCTTTCTACCAACTATGCCAGTGTGGCGTCTAAATTTGTATATCGAATTCTACCTATATTTCTCAGATTAATAAAATTATAGAAGTTGTCTATTTTTGTATTTAAATACCAACCTCGTGTGAGGTTTGTAAAAATTGCGTCTAGCACCTTATAGGTGGCCCTTCATTTCTGTTAGTTTTAGCTGGGGTTTTTTTTCTATTGCACTTTATAAGACTTTTCCATGCTTTTGTCACATTCCTTAAATTTTACATTTAACATATATATAATGCTTTCATAAAGTAATGAAAAATCAGATTTAATTCGTATCCGAAATGTTTCAGTGTTGTCGTGCATTTGTATATATGTATGTATCTAACCCCTCGTGTATTGGTAGTGGTGTCATGACATACAGAATGTCGTGAGCATTTCATACATGGCGGAGTCATGGGGTAGGAAATGTATTTTGTGTGTAAATGTTAAACAGTTACAAAGGGAGTTATGTATTAATATAAACAAACATAGATTGGGAGGGTTCGAAATCCATATATGATCGAGCAGGCTCTAAAGGTTTTCAGCCAATATACTAAAAATAACAGTAAAATCTCCCCCTAATTATTAGTAGTGGTACAGTAAATGATTCCGGCCGCTTCTCGCTGCACAACCCTCCGTGGGGACCTCTAGTTTCCTTGCTCCCTACACTTCTGATTTCCACGATAAATTCAGAAGGACGGTGACCCACTTGAGGAAGGGGCCCGTAGGGTGGGGTAGCTGCTACAGCCGATGTCTCTAGTCATTCTCCGTGGTAATGCCTTTGTAATTTTACCTACGGTGAGGCACCGCTCAGACTGGGGTGTAGCGCCTGCCCCTCCCTTTAGTTGCATTAAATGTTTTGATTCTGTATATCCACTACCATCAATATAACTACAACTAAATCTCATAGTTAGACAATAGCAATAACTGTAACGCCTAATACCTAAGAATTAAGCAGTCTGTGTTGCCTATGTACAATCTAATCTTCGATTCATTTTACCACCTCCTTAGAGGCGTGAAAAAATTGCGAAGAGCACCTTACAGGTGCCCTCCGCGGGGTATTGGGAATAGTTTTCAACTAGCAATAACCACGCCTCGGATAAACCTCATTGGCCATGGTACCGCCTCTGCGCAAAGCTGTCGGTAACCCATCACACCTGTTTATTTAAGGTAATATGAAAAATATTCATTCACTGATTCGTCTTCGCAGTTTATAGTTTATAATTAATTCCTATCATTCATTTCCATTAATCTTAAAATTCAGCTACTTCTACTTTGTTATGTTTAATAATTGTTTCTACTGTTGGCACAAGGCCAGCAAATATTCCAGTGTATTACTGGTACTTTATTTTATCGACCCCGTAAGGATGAAAGGCAAAGTCAACCTCGGCGGGAAATAATTGTTTCTACTTTAGGCACAAGGCCAGCAAATACACAGTGCATTACTGGTACTTTATTTTATCGACCCCGTAAGGATGAAAGGCAAAGTTAACCTAATCTCATAACAGAAATATACAGGCCCACATATTTTGTAAACAGAATAATAAATTAATTCGGTGTATCGTCTTTCTCAAGAATATTATTGACGTCACTACATAACTAATTTAATCCTTCGATGATAGGTTGTTTTTGTTGTCCCTTATGGCCCTTTATTTCTGTTAGTTTTAGCTGGTTTCCTTTTCCTATTGCATTTTATAAGACTTTTCCATTGTTTTTTAATGATTTTTGTGACATCCTGCCTTAAATTTTAAAGTTAATTCATATATATTTTAATACTATTTTCATAAAATAATGAAAAATCAGTCTTAAAAGATTTGCCATGTATTTGGAGTTAGGGGACCATACATACATAAATGTATGTATGTATGTATGTATGTATTATGTCAGGTCACCAGTTGGTGCTACTGGTAACATGTATCCCAGTACAACCTGTCTCATAGTCGGGTCGTTGGCGACTAAACTGGCAACCCCACCAAGGTTTCTTGGTGAGGAGGGTGACTTTGGACATCCTGCAGGACTAAAAACAAAACCTGTCAAAGGGCAAAGGAGCTCTTAAGAGTCAATGGCCATCCAAAATCACCGGGAGAGATGACCCCTTAGCCTTTGTCAAGGCAGAATTCTAGGAGAAGGAAAACTCTGATATAACACCTGCAGCCCTCATGGTATCCAATGATGTTGACTTGTTCTTTTTGGTAAATATCATCTTGGTTAAGAGAGTGGGACTGGCTTTGTGCAGTGCCTTGCTCACTATTAAAGCTTCACGGCACAGACATTGCTTTATATCTGGAGATCTCTCTGCACTTGTCACATGCTACCATGGGCCCAGCACTATGTGTCAATAATTGTCACAAGTGTAGTGTTTGTACCAGAGTTTTCAAGTCGCTGGCTGGACTAAAAAGTCACACTCGTTCAGCGCATCGGTAGGGGTTCTCCTACATGGATATAAAGTAGTGGCCGTACTCGAAAACGAGTTGGCAGCCACCATGTATGTATGTATGTATGTATGTATGTATGTATGTATGTATGTATGTATGTATGTATGGTAACATGTATCCCAGTACAACCTGTCCCATGGTCGGGTCGTTGGCGACTAAACTGGCAACCCCACCAAGGTTTCGTGGTGAGGACGGTGACTTTGGACATCCTACCGGACTAAAAGCAAAGCCTGTCAAATGGCAAAGGACCTCTTAAGAGTCAATAGCCATCCAAAATCACCGGGAGAGATGACCCCTTAGCCTTTGTCAAGACAGAATTCTAGGAGAAGGAAAACTCTGATATAACACCTGCAACCCTGATGGTATCCAATGATGTTGACTTGTTCTTCTTTTTGGTAAATATTATCTTGGTTAAGAGAGTGGGACTGGCTTTGTGCAGTGCCTTTGCTCACTACAAAAGCTTCATGGCACAGGCATTGCTTTATATCTGGAGATCTCTCTGAACTTGTCGTCACATGGTACCATGGGCCCAGCACTATGTGTCAATAATTGTCACAAGTGTAGTGTTAGTACCAGAGTTTTCAAGTCGCTGGCTGGACTAAAAAGTCACACTCGTTCAGCGCATCGGTAGGAGTTCTCCTACATGGATATAAAGTAGTGGCCGTACTCGAAAACGAGTTGGCAGCCACCACCATGTGTGTATATATGTATGCATGTGTATATGTGTATATATATGTATGTGTGTATATGTATATGTTAGGTCATCAGTTGGTGCTATATTGCCCGTACATGTATTCAAAGTATGTATACATTTTTTTGGTGACACCTGCATTCATTTTTACAATAAATCCTGTATGATAAGAGCTTATAAATTATTCAACTTAATTCTGTGTATGTTTAAGAAATGAACCCCATGACCCTTACAATATACAACAATACAGGTACATTTACTGTTTTTCATGCTTTAATGAAGGACGGTGAATTGGCAGTATTGGTTGTACCTGTATGTATGTTTGTATGTATGTTTGTATGTTTGTGTGTGTGTATGTATGTATGTATGTATGTATGTATGTATGTATGTATGTATGTATGTATGTATGTATGTATGTATGTATGTATGTGTCAGGTCACCAGTTGGTGCTACTGGTAACATGTATCCCAGTACAACCTGTCTCATGGTCGGGTCGTTGGCGACTAAACTGACAACCCCACCAAGGTTTCTTGATGAGGACGGTGACTTTGGACATCCTGCAGGACTAAAAACAAAACCTGTCAAAGGGCAAAGGAGCTCTTAAGAGTCAATGGCCATCCAAAATCACCGGGAGAGATGACCCCTTAGCCTTTGTCAAGGCAGAATTCTAGGAGAAGGAAAACTCTGATACAACACCTGCAACCCTGATGGTATCCAATGATGTTGACTTGTTCTTCTTTTTGGTAAATATCATCTTGGTTAAGAGAGTGGGACTGGCTTTGTGCAATGCCTTTGCTCACTATAAAAGCTTCACGGCACAGGCGTTGCTTTATATCTGGAGATCTCTCAGCACTTGTCATCACATGGTACCATGGACCCAGCACTATGTGTCAATAATTGTCACAAGTGTAGTGTTTGTACCAGAGTTTTCAAGTCGCTGGCTGGACTAAAAAGCCACACTCGTTCAGCGCATCGGTAGGGTTCTCCTACATGGATATAAAGTAGTGGCCGTACTCGAAACCGAGTTGGCAGCCACCATGTATGTATGTATGTATGTTAGGGTGGTGAATTGGCAGAGTCGTTAGAACGTCGAATAAAAGTGTTTGTGATATTTGTCCCGGTCGTGGTCACCTTTGCCTTTCATCAATTCGAAGTCGATAAATAAAGTACCAGTCTAGTACTGGGTTGGATTCTTCACCTATATCTCTTTCTCATTTCCTCTCTCTCACTTTCTAACTTTCTCTGTACCCGGGTGTAATATTCCCTGGTTACGCGTTCCTTGGTACAGATACCATCATAAGATATATTTTCATCTATCCCTTAGGTATCTGTAGCAGTCCTCCTCGGATATCGGTGAAACAGTTAGGCCATTGATAAAAATGTTGCTAGATTAGCTTGTAGTTTTTCCCCGCTTTACAATCATATATGAACACTTATCCTGTAAAGCCTGGTGTAGTCGAAGGGGCACTGTTGCGACATACGATGTGTTTGGGCATTGTAAATCTGGTGGAGCCCATCCCCTCTCCGGATCTAACACAACCGATTTCCTCTAAAGAGAGAGAGGTGGGTATAAAGAAAAAGACATTTCAATATGAATAATCGACTCCAAAGGACGACAGTCAAAGTTGACATTGACGGGGTTTGAACTAAGAGAGCCGAAACAACACGAAATACAAGAGGGTTACTGAGTATATTACCTCCTTTACAATTTGCAAGGCCTACAAGTGAAGAGATAGGTCCAGTCAGTACATCGCTCGGAGAATCAAGGCGGTGCCACCTAAATATCTAACACTAATCACATCGTAGCTCCTTTTAAATGGTGTAAAGAACACACCTCCCTCCAACAGGTCTATTTTTTTTGATACTGAAAGCAACTTTGTACCGGCCATCTCGCACAAGTTTACGCATCTAATGGCAGTTTTTCTTTCTACGCTCAAGATCGTTTGTACGTTTATCTATTGGACATGATCTATTGTTTATTTTTCTACTAAAGATGATCGATAGTATATTTTTCTTTTGACATGCTGGATTGAACGTTTTTTCCACTGGTCATCATCGATTGTATCTTTTCCCACAGAAAATGATCGATTCTCCATTCTTTTGTTCGCCAACTTATGTACGAGCTTGTAATTCCTGGCGAAGCCCACAGCGTTCGTCTGTACACAACTGATTTCTTCCAGCGAAAGTGAGAGGGACAGTCTGAAAGATGGAAAAAAGTTTGGCATCGGCGACAATTGAACTAAAATTCGCTAAACGCCAAGACATTTCTGCTTTCTACCAACTATGCCAGTGTGGCGTCTAAATTTGTATATCGAATTCTACCTATATTTCTCAGATTAATAAAATTATAGAAGTTGTCTATTTTTGTATTTAAATACCAACCTCGTGTGAGGTTTGTAAAAATTGCGTCTAGCACCTTATAGGTGGCCCTTCATTTCTGTTAGTTTTAGCTGGGGTTTTTTTTCTATTGCACTTTATAAGACTTTTCCATGCTTTTGTCACATTCCTTAAATTTTACATTTAACATATATATAATGCTTTCATAAAGTAATGAAAAATCAGATTTAATTCGTATCCGAAATGTTTCAGTGTTGTCGTGCATTTGTATATATGTATGTATCTAACCCCTCGTGTATTGGTAGTGGTGTCATGACATACAGAATGTCGTGAGCATTTCATACATGGCGGAGTCATGGGGTAGGAAATGTATTTTGTGTGTAAATGTTAAACAGTTACAAAGGGAGTTATGTATTAATATAAACAAACATAGATTGGGAGGGTTCGAAATCCATATATGATCGAGCAGGCTCTAAAGGTTTTCAGCCAATATACTAAAAATAACAGTAAAATCTCCCCCTAATTATTAGTAGTGGTACAGTAAATGTTTCCGGCCGCTTCTCGCTGCACAACCCTCCGTGGGGACCTCTAGTTTCCTTGCTCCCTACACTTCTGATTTCCACGATAAATTCAGAAGGACGGTGACCCACTTGAGGAAGGGGCCCGTAGGGTGGGGTAGCTGCTACAGCCGATGTCTCTAGTCATTCTCCGTGGTAATGCCTTTGTAATTTTACCTACGGTGAGGCACCGCTCAGACTGGGGTGTAGCGCCTGCCCCTCCCTTTAGTTGCATTAAATGTTTTGATTCTGTATATCCACTACCATCAATATAACTACAACTAAATCTCATAGTTAGACAATAGCAATAACTGTAACGCCTAATACCTAAGAATTAAGCAGTCTGTGTTGCCTATGTACAATCTAATCTTCGATTCATTTTACCACCTCCTTAGAGGCGTGAAAAAATTGCGAAGAGCACCTTACAGGTGCCCTCCGCGGGGTATTGGGAATAGTTTTCAACTAGCAATAACCACGCCTCGGATAAACCTCATTGGCCATGGTACCGCCTCTGCGCAAAGCTGTCGGTAAACCATCACACCTGTTTATTTAAGGTAATATGAAAAATATTCATTCACTGATTCGTCTTCGCAGTTTATAGTTTATAATTAATTCCTATCATTCATTTCCATTAATCTTAAAATTCAGCTACTTCTACTTTGTTATGTTTAATAATTGTTTCTACTGTTGGCACAAGGCCAGCAAATATTTCAGTGTATTACTGGTACTTTATTTTATCGACCACGTAAGGATGAAAGGCAAAGTTAACCTCGGAGGTATTTTGAACAGAGTCCGTAAAGGGGAGTAACTGTGCTGCAAAGCATGATTTGCAGCACAGTTACACCCCTTTACATACTGTGTTACGTCCGACGCATTTGTTATGTTTAATAATTGTTTCTACTTTAGGCACAAGGCCAGCAAATACACAGTGCATTACTGGTACTTTATTTTATCGACCACGTAAGTATGAAAGGCAAAGTCAACCTCGGCGGGAAATAATAATCTCATAACAGAAATATACAGGCCCACATATTTTGTAAACAGAATAATAAATTAATTCGGTGTATCGTCTTTCTCAAGAATATTATTGACGTCACTACATAACTAATTTAATCCTTCGATGATAGGTTGTTTTTGTTGTCCCTTATGGCCCTTTATTTCTGTTAGTTTTAGCTGGTTTCCTTTTGCTATTGCATTTTATAAGACTTTTCCATTGTTTTTTAATGATTTTTGTGACAACCTGCCTTAAATTTTAAAGTTAATTCATATATATTTTAATACTATTTTCATAAAATAATGAAAAATCAGTCTTAAAAGATTTGCCATGTATTTGGAGTTAGGGGACCATACATACATAAATGTATGTATGTATGTATGTATGTATTATGTCAGGTCACCAGTTGGTGCTACTGGTAACATGTATCCCAGTACAACCTGTCTCATAGTCGGGTCGTTGGCGACTAAACTGGCAACCCCACCAAGGTTTCTTGGTGAGGAGGGTGACTTTGGACATCCTGCAGGACTAAAAACAAAACCTGTCAAAGGGCAAAGGAGCTCTTAAGAGTCAATGGCCATCCAAAATCACCGGGAGAGATGACCCCTTAGCCTTTGTCAAGGCAGAATTCTAGGAGAAGGAAAACTCTGATATAACACCTGCAGCCCTCATGGTATCCAATGATGTTGACTTGTTCTTTTTGGTAAATATCATCTTGGTTAAGAGAGTGGGACTGGCTTTGTGCAGTGCCTTTGCTCACTATAAAAGCTTCATGGCACAGGCATTGCTTTATATCTGGAGATCTCTCTGAACTTGTCGTCACATGGTACCATGGGCCTAGCACTGTGTCAATAATTGTCACAAGTGTAGTGTTAGTACCAGAGTTTTCAAGTCGCTGGCTGGACTAAAAAGTCACACTCGTTCAGCGTATCGGTAGGAGTTCTCCTACATGGATATAAAGTAGTGGCCGTACTCGAAAACGAGTTGGCAGCCACCACCATGTGTGTATATATGTATGCATGTGTATATGTGTGTATATATGTATGTGTGTATATGTATATGTTAGGTCATCAGTTGGTGCTATATTGCCCGTACATGTATTCAAAGTATGTATACATTGTTTTGGTGACACCTGCATTCATTTTTACAATAAATCCTGTATGATAAGAGCTTATAAATTATTCAACTTAATTCTGTGTATGTTTAAGAAATGAACCCCATGACCCTTACAATATACAACAATACAGGTACATTTACTGTTTTTCATGCTTTAATGAAGGACGGTGAATTGGCAGTATTGGTTGTACCTGTATGTATGTTTGTGTGTATGTTTGTATGTTTGTGTGTGTGTATGTATGTATGTATGTATGTATGTATGTATGTATGTATGTATGTATGTATGTATGTATGTGTTTGTATGTGTGTTTATATATATATATATATGTGCATGTGTGAGGTATGTATGTATGTATGTATGTATGTATGTATGTATGTATGTATGTATGTATGTATGTATGCATGTATGTATGTATGTATGTATGTATGTATGTATGTATTTATGTATGTATGTATGTATGTATGTATGTATGCATGTGTCAGGTCACCAGTTGGTGCTACTGGTAACATGTATCCCAGTACAACCTGTCTCATGGTCGGGTCGTTGGCGACTAAACTGACAACCCCACCAAGGTTTCTTGGTGAGGACGGTGACTTTGGACATCCTGCAGGACTAAAAACAAAACCTGTCAAAGGGCAAAGGACCTCTTAAGAGTCAATGGCCATCCAAAATCACCGGGAGAGATGACCCCTTAGCCTTTGTCAAGGCAGAATTCTAGGAGAAGGAAAACTCTGATACAACACCTGCAACCCTGATGGTATCCAATGATGTTGACTTGTTCTTCTTTTTGGTAAATATCATCTTGGTTAAGAGAGTGGGACTGGCTTTGTGCAATGCCTTTGCTCACTATAAAAGCTTCACGGCACAGACATTGCTTTATAACTGGAGATCTCTCTGCACTTGTCACATGGTACCATGGGCCCAGCACTATGTGTCAATAATTGTCACAAGTGTAGTGTTTGTACCAGAGTTTTCAAGTCGCTGGCTGGACTAAAAATTCACACTTGTTCAACGCATCAGTAGGGGTTCTCCTACATGGATATAAAGTAGTGGCCGTATTCGAAAACGAGTTGGCAGCCACCATGTATGTATGTATGTATGTATGTATGTATGTATGTATGTATGTATGTATGTATGTATGTATGTATGTATGTATGTATGTATGTATGTATGTATGTTAGGGTGGTGAATTGGCAGAATCGTTAGAACGTTGAATAAAAGTGTTTGTGATATTTGTCCCGGTCGTGGTCACCTTTGCCTTTCATCAATTCGAAGTCGATAAATAAAGTACCAGTCTAGTACTGGGTTGGATTCTTCACCTATATCTCTTTCTCATTTCCTCTCTCTCACTTTCTAACTTTCTCTGTACCCGGGTGTATTATTCCCTGGTTACGCGTTCCTTGGTACAGATACCATCATAGGATATATTTTCATCTATCCCTTAGGTATCTGTAGCAGTCCTCCTCGGATATCGGTGAAACAGTTAGGCCATTGATAAAAATGTTGCTAGATTAGCTTGTAGTTTTTCCCCGCTTTACAATGGTATATGAACATTTATCCTGTAAAGCCTGGTGTAGTCGAAGGGGCACCGTTGCCACATACGATGTGTTTGGACATTATAAATCTGGTGGAGCCCATCCCCTCTCCGGATCTAACACAACCGATTTACTCTAAAGAGAGAAAGAGGTGGGTATAAAGAGAAAGACATTTCAATATAAATAATCGACTCCAAAGGACGACAGTCAAAGTTGACATCGACGGGGTTTGAACTAAGAGAGCCGAAACAACACGAAATACAAGAGGGTTACTGAGTATATTACCTCCTTTACAATTTGCAAGGCCTACAAGTGAAGAGATAGGTCCAGTCAGTACATCGCTCGGAGAATCAAGGCGGTGCCACCTAAATATCTAACACTAATCACATCGTAGCTCCTTTTAAATGGTGTAAAGAACACACCTCCCTCCAACAGGTCTATTTTTTTTGATACTGAAAGCAACTTTGTACCGGCCATCTCGCACAAGTTTACGCATCTAATGGCAGTTTTTCTTTCTACGCTCAAGATCGTTTGTACGTTTATCTATTGGACATGATCTATTGTTTATTTTTCTACTAAAGATGATCGATAGTATATTTTTCTTTTGACATGCTGGATTGAACGTTTTTTCCACTGGTCATCATCGATTGTATCTTTTCCCACAGAAAATGATCGATTCTCCATTCTTTTGTTCGCCAACTTATGTACGAGCTTGTAATTCCTGGCGAAGCCCACAGCGTTCGTCTGTACACAACTGATTTCTTCCAGCGAAAGTGAGAGGGACAGTCTGAAAGATGGAAAAAAGTTTGGCATCGGCGACAATTGAACTAAAATTCGCTAAACGCCAAGACATTTCTGCTTTCTACCAACTATGCCAGTGTGGCGTCTAAATTTGTATATCGAATTCTACCTATATTTCTCAGATTAATAAAATTATAGAAGTTGTCTATTTTTGTATTTAAATACCAACCTCGTGTGAGGTTTGTAAAAATTGCGTCTAGCACCTTATAGGTGGCCCTTCATTTCTGTTAGTTTTAGCTGGGGTTTTTTTTCTATTGCACTTTATAAGACTTTTCCATGCTTTTGTCACATTCCTTAAATTTTACATTTAACATATATATAATGCTTTCATAAAGTAATGAAAAATCAGATTTAATTCGTATCCGAAATGTTTCAGTGTTGTCGTGCATTTGTATATATGTATGTATCTAACCCCTCGTGTATTGGTAGTGGTGTCATGACATACAGAATGTCGTGAGCATTTCATACATGGCGGAGTCATGGGGTAGGAAATGTATTTTGTGTGTAAATGTTAAACAGTTACAAAGGGAGTTATGTATTAATATAAACAAACATAGATTGGGAGGGTTCGAAATCCATATATGATCGAGCAGGCTCTAAAGGTTTTCAGCCAATATACTAAAAATAACAGTAAAATCTCCCCCTAATTATTAGTAGTGGTACAGTAAATGTTTCCGGCCGCTTCTCGCTGCACAACCCTCCGTGGGGACCTCTAGTTTCCTTGCTCCCTACACTTCTGATTTCCACGATAAATTCAGAAGGACGGTGACCCACTTGAGGAAGGGGCCCGTAGGGTGGGGTAGCTGCTACAGCCGATGTCTCTAGTCATTCTCCGTGGTAATGCCTTTGTAATTTTACCTACGGTGAGGCACCGCTCAGACTGGGGTGTAGCGCCTGCCCCTCCCTTTAGTTGCATTAAATGTTTTGATTCTGTATATCCACTACCATCAATATAACTACAACTAAATCTCATAGTTAGACAATAGCAATAACTGTAACGCCTAATACCTAAGAATTAAGCAGTCTGTGTTGCCTATGTACAATCTAATCTTCGATTCATTTTACCACCTCCTTAGAGGCGTGAAAAAATTGCGAAGAGCACCTTACAGGTGCCCTCCGCGGGGTATTGGGAATAGTTTTCAACTAGCAATAACCACGCCTCGGATAAACCTCATTGGCCATGGTACCGCCTCTGCGCAAAGCTGTCGGTAACCCATCACCCCTGTTTATTTAAGGTAATATGAAAAATATTCATTCACTGATTCGTCTTCGCAGTTTATAGTTTATAATTAATTCCTATCATTCATTTCCATTAATCTTAAAATTCAGCTACTTCTACTTTGTTATGTTTAATAATTGTTTCTACTGTTGGCACAAGGCCAGCAAATATTCCAGTGTATTACTGGTACTTTATTTTATCGACCCCGTAAGGATGAAAGGCAAAGTCAACCTCGGCGGGAAATAATTGTTTCTACTTTAGGCACAAGGCCAGCAAATACACAGTGCATTACTGGTACTTTATTTTATCGACCCCGTAAGGATGAAAGGCAAAGTTAACCTAATCTCATAACAGAAATATACAGGCCCACATATTTTGTAAACAGAATAATAAATTAATTCGGTGTATCGTCTTTCTCAAGAATATTATTGACGTCACTACATAACTAATTTAATCCTTCGATGATAGGTTGTTTTTGTTGTCCCTTATGGCCCTTTATTTCTGTTAGTTTTAGCTGGTTTCCTTTTCCTATTGCATTTTATAAGACTTTTCCATTGTTTTTTAATGATTTTTGTGACATCCTGCCTTAAATTTTAAAGTTAATTCATATATATTTTAATACTATTTTCATAAAATAATGAAAAATCAGTCTTAAAAGATTTGCCATGTATTTGGAGTTAGGGGACCATACATACATAAATGTATGTATGTATGTATGTATGTATTATGTCAGGTCACCAGTTGGTGCTACTGGTAACATGTATCCCAGTACAACCTGTCTCATAGTCGGGTCGTTGGCGACTAAACTGGCAACCCCACCAAGGTTTCTTGGTGAGGAGGGTGACTTTGGACATCCTGCAGGACTAAAAACAAAACCTGTCAAAGGGCAAAGGAGCTCTTAAGAGTCAATGGCCATCCAAAATCACCGGGAGAGATGACCCCTTAGCCTTTGTCAAGGCAGAATTCTAGGAGAAGGAAAACTCTGATATAACACCTGCAGCCCTCATGATATCCAATGATGTTGACTTGTTCTTTTTGGTAAATATCATCTTGGTTAAGAGAGTGGGACTGGCTTTGTGCAGTGCCTTGCTCACTATTAAAGCTTCACGGCACAGACATTGCTTTATATCTGGAGATCTCTCTGCACTTGTCACATGCTACCATGGGCCCAGCACTATGTGTCAATAATTGTCACAAGTGTAGTGTTTGTACCAGAGTTTTCAAGTCGCTGGCTGGACTAAAAAGTCACACTCGTTCAGCGCATCGGTAGGGGTTCTCCTACATGGATATAAAGTAGTGGCCGTACTCGAAAACGAGTTGGCAGCCACCATGTATGTATGTATGTATGTATGTATGTATGTATGTATGTATGTATGTATGTATGGTAACATGTATCCCAGTACAACCTGTCCCATGGTCGGGTCGTTGGCGACTAAACTGGCAACCCCACCAAGGTTTCGTGGTGAGGACGGTGACTTTGGACATCCTACCGGACTAAAAGCAAAGCCTGTCAAATGGCAAAGGACCTCTTAAGAGTCAATAGCCATCCAAAATCACCGGGAGAGATGACCCCTTAGCCTTTGTCAAGACAGAATTCTAGGAGAAGGAAAACTCTGATATAACACCTGCAACCCTGATGGTATCCAATGATGTTGACTTGTTCTTCTTTTTGGTAAATATTATCTTGGTTAAGAGAGTGGGACTGGCTTTGTGCAGTGCCTTTGCTCACTACAAAAGCTTCATGGCACAGGCATTGCTTTATATCTGGAGATCTCTCTGAACTTGTCGTCACATGGTACCATGGGCCCAGCACTATGTGTCAATAATTGTCACAAGTGTAGTGTTAGTACCAGAGTTTTCAAGTCGCTGGCTGGACTAAAAAGTCACACTCGTTCAGCGCATCGGTAGGAGTTCTCCTACATGGATATAAAGTAGTGGCCGTACTCGAAAACGAGTTGGCAGCCACCACAATGTGTGTATATATGTATGCATGTGTATATGTGTATATATATGTATGTGTGTATATGTATATGTTAGGTCATCAGTTGGTGCTATATTGCCCGTACATGTATTCAAAGTATGTATACATTTTTTTGGTGACACCTGCATTCATTTTTACAATAAATCCTGTATGATAAGAGCTTATAAATTATTCAACTTAATTCTGTGTATGTTTAAGAAATGAACCCCATGACCCTTACAATATACAACAATACAGGTACATTTACTGTTTTTCATGCTTTAATGAAGGACGGTGAATTGGCAGTATTGGTTGTACCTGTATGTATGTTTGTATGTATGTTTGTATGTTTGTGTGTGTGTATGTATGTATGTATGTATGTATGTATGTATGTATGTATGTATGTATGTATGTATGTATGTATGTATGTGTCAGGTCACCAGTTGGTGCTACTGGTAACATGTATCCCAGTACAACCTGTCTCATGGTCGGGTCGTTGGCGACTAAACTGACAACCCCACCAAGGTTTCTTGATGAGGACGGTGACTTTGGACATCCTGCAGGACTAAAAACAAAACCTGTCAAAGGGCAAAGGAGCTCTTAAGAGTCAATGGCCATCCAAAATCACCGGGAGAGATGACCCCTTAGCCTTTGTCAAGGCAGAATTCTAGGAGAAGGAAAACTCTGATACAACACCTGCAACCCTGATGGTATCCAATGATGTTGACTTGTTCTTCTTTTTGGTAAATATCATCTTGGTTAAGAGAGTGGGACTGGCTTTGTGCAATGCCTTTGCTCACTATAAAAGCTTCACGGCACAGGCGTTGCTTTATATCTGGAGATCTCTCAGCACTTGTCATCACATGGTACCATGGACCCAGCACTATGTGTCAATAATTGTCACAAGTGTAGTGTTTGTACCAGAGTTTTCAAGTCGCTGGCTGGACTAAAAAGCCACACTCGTTCAGCGCATCGGTAGGGTTCTCCTACATGGATATAAAGTAGTGGCCGTACTCGAAACCGAGTTGGCAGCCACCATGTATGTATGTATGTATGTTAGGGTGGTGAATTGGCAGAGTCGTTAGAACGTCGAATAAAAGTGTTTGTGATATTTGTCCCGGTCGTGGTCACCTTTGCCTTTCATCAATTCGAAGTCGATAAATAAAGTACCAGTCTAGTACTGGGTTGGATTCTTCACCTATATCTCTTTCTCATTTCCTCTCTCTCACTTTCTAACTTTCTCTGTACCCGGGTGTAATATTCCCTGGTTACGCGTTCCTTGGTACAGATACCATCATAAGATATATTTTCATCTATCCCTTAGGTATCTGTAGCAGTCCTCCTCGGATATCGGTGAAACAGTTAGGCCATTGATAAAAATGTTGCTAGATTAGCTTGTAGTTTTTCCCCGCTTTACAATCATATATGAACACTTATCATGTAAAGCCTGGTGTAGTCGAAGGGGCACTGTTGCGACATACGATGTGTTTGGGCATTGTAAATCTGGTGGAGCCCATCCCCTCTCCGGATCTAACACAACCGATTTCCTCTAAAGAGAGAGAGGTGGGTATAAAGAAAAAGACATTTCAATATGAATAATCGACTCCAAAGGACGACAGTCAAAGTTGACATTGACGGGGTTTGAACTAAGAGAGCCGAAACAACACGAAATACAACAGGGTTACTGAGTATATTACCTCCTTTACAATTTGCAAGGCCTACAAGTGACGAGATAGGTCCAGTCAGTACATCGCTCGGAGAATCAAGGCGGTGCCACCTAAATATCTAACACTAATCACATCGTAGCTCCTTTTAAATGGTGTAAAGAACACACCTCCCTCCAACAGGTCTACTTTTTTTGATACTGAAAGCAACTTTGTCCCGGCCATCTCGCACAAGTTTACGCATCTAATGGCAGTTTTTCTTTCTACGCTCAAGATCGTTTGTACGTTTATCTATTGGACATGATCTATTGTTTATTTTTCTACTAAAGATGATCGATAGTATATTTTTCTTTTGACATGCTGGATTGAACGTTTTTTCCACTGGTCATCATCGATTGTATCTTTTCCCACAGAAAATGATCGATTCTCCATTCTTTTGTTCGCCAACTTATGTACGAGCTTGTAATTCCTGGCGAAGCCCACAGCGTTCGTCTGTACACAACTGATTTCTTCCAGCGAAAGTGAGAGGGACAGTCTGAAAGATGGAAAAAAGTTTGGCATCGGCGACATTTGAACTAAAATCGCTAAACGCCAAGACATTTCTGCTTTCTACCAACTATGCCAGTGTGGCGTCTAAATTTGTATATCGAATTCTACCTATATTTCTCAGCTTAATAAAATTATAGAAGTTGTCTTTTTTTGTATTTAAATACCAACCTCGTGTGAGGTTTGTAAAAATTGCGTCTAGCACCTTATAGGTGGCCCTTCATTTCTGTTAGTTTTAGCTGGGGTTTTTTTTCTATTGCACTTTATAAGACTTTTCCATGCTTTTGTCACATTCCTTAAATTTTACATTTAACATATATATAATGCTTTCATAAAGTAATGAAAAATCAGATTTAATTCGTATCCGAAATGTTTCAGTGTTGTCGTGCATTTGTATATATGTATGTATCTAACCTCTCGTGTATTGGTAGTGGTGTCATGACATACAGAATGTCGTGAGCATTTCATACATGGCGGAGTCATGGGGTAGGAAATGTATTTTGTGTGTAAATGTTGAACAGTTACAAAGGGAGTTATGTATTAATATAAACAAACATAGATTGGGAGGGTTCGAAATCCATATATGATCGAGCAGGCTCTAAAGGTTTTCAGCCAATATACTAAAAATAACAGTAAATCTCCTCCTAATAATTAGTAGTGGTACAGTAAATAATGTTTCCGGCCGCTTCTCGCTGCACAGCCCTCCGTGGGGACCTCTAGTTTCCTTGCTCCCTACACTTCTGATTTCCTCGATAAATTCAGAAAGACGGTGACCCGCTTGAGGTAGGAGCCCGTAGGGTGGGGTAGCTGCTACAGCCGATGTCTCTGGTCATTCTCCGTGGTAATGCCTTTGCAATTTTACCTACGGTGTGGCACCGCTCAGACTGGGGTGTAGTGTCTGCTTCTCCCTTTAGTTGCATTAAATGTTTTGATTTTGTATATCCACTACCATCAATATAACTACAACTAAATCTCATAGTTAGACAATAGCAATAACTGTAACGCCTAATACCTCAGAATTAAGCAGTCTGTGTTGCCTATGTACAATCTAATCTTTGATTCATTTTACCACCTCCTTAGAGGCGTGAAAAAATTGCGAAGAGCACCTTACAGGTGCCCTCCGCTGGGTATTGGGAATAGTTTTCAACTAGCAATAACCACGCCTCGGATAAACCTCATTGGCCATGGTACCGCCTCTGCGCAAAGCTGTCGGTAACCCATCACACCTGTTTATTTAAGGTAATATGATAAATATTCATTCACTGATTCGTCTTCGCAGTTTATAGTTTATAATTAATTCCTATCATTCATTTCCATTAATCTTAAAATTCAGCTACTTCTACTTTGTTATGTTTAATAATAATCTCATAACAGAAATATACAGGCCCACATATTTTGTAAACACAATAGTAAATTACTTCCGTGTATCGTCATTCTCAAGAGTATTATTGACGTCACTACATAACTAATTTCTTCCTTCGGTGATTGGTTGTCCCTTCATTTCTGTTAGTTTTAGGGGGGGGGGGGTTCTATTGCACTTTATAAGACTTTTCTATGGTGTTTTAATGCTTTTGTCACATTCCTTAAATTTTACATTTAACATATATATAATGCTTTCATAAAGTAATGAAAAATCAGATTTAATTCGTAACCGAAATGTTTCAGTGTTGTGCATTTGTATATATGTATGTATCTAACCCCTCGTGTATTGGTAGTGGTGTCATGACATACAGAATGTCGTGAGCATTTCATACATGGCGGAGTCATGGGGTAGGAAATGTATTTTGTGCGTAAATGTTAAACAGATACAAAGGGAGTTATGTATTAATATAAACAAACATAGATTGGGAGGGTTCGAAATCCATATATGATCGAGCAGGCTCTAAAGGTTTTCAGCCAATATACTAAAAATACAACTAAATCTCATAGTTAGCCAATAACAATAACTGTAGCGCCTAATACCTAAGAATTATGCAGTCTGTGTTGCCTATATATAATCTAATCTTTGATTCATTTTACCACCTCCTTAGAGGTGCGAAAAAATTGCGAAGAGCACCTTACAGGTGCCCTCCGCGGGGTATTGGGAATAGTTTTCAACTAGCAATAACCACGCCTCGGATATACCTCATTGGCCATGGTACCGCCTCTGCGCAAAGCTAAAGTTTAAATTTAGTGTTGTGTATTTAACTTCACAGTATTGTTTATTACATACAGGTCTAAGCTTTTAGTTTTTTTACTTTTATTAATTTTCTTTTGTAGATTACAGACATTTTATCATTGCTTTACATGTATTTTTTTATTTTTAATGATTTTCCCTATATAATATTTTTTGTTATTTAAATGTTCACTATAACTGATTGCAAATGTTTCTAATTACCTATATAACTTTACTCCCTGCGATTTGCTTTCTATATTGTGGGAGTGGGAGGAAGGGCAGTGAATAAAATTAACTTCCTGTTATATAGAAGTTTGTATGAAAACAACATGGACAGAATTTTATCGAAGAACAAAAAGTAGTAAAGAATAATCGCTTAACACTGGTAAAATAGACTAAAATACATATATAGATATCGATACAACTGACGAACACCGGTCCCAAGAATTAAGGTTCATAAAGCGTATATAACTAAGATAAATAACATTTCAAATTGTTCACAATTCTTGCGGAATGAAAATGTGAACACATACAATAAATACAATTAACTATTGTTAGGAACTTTACAAATACAACGCACCAAAATATACGATAAAAATGAGAGAAAGAAAAAAAAGGGGGGGGGGGACAAAAGCGACCATCAATTATGACAATATTATCTTAAAAAATAGGTGTGGGCTGGAATATCATGGAAGGTACTGTGTTGGGCTGTTTCAATCATGCCTGTCACTGATTTATATACCTTCATTGCTTGATTAAATTATTGGTCACTATTTTATAGAGAATATATATTGTAGTATGACAATCGGCCGCACATCATGGTAGTTTTTGATCCCCCCACCCCGTTTTTTTTTTCTCTCCCTTTGATCGTATATTTTGGTGCGTTGTATTTGTTAATTGTATTTATATGTTTATATTTTCATTCTGAAATTCGGTCAAATAATTGTCACATTAACATATCTAAATTTACTAACTTAACATTCATATTCAACCGTATATATTTTATAGATATATCTTTATCTGCGCATCAACCTCGCCATCACTGCGAGTGTGCTGGCTTGCCTCAAAAATCATTAGAGTGGTTGCGACGTTGCTCTGGTGTTGGCTCCGTTGTTCACCCCTTCTTTTACATTTTCTTTAATATGAAGGAATATATCTTTCATTATATCATCCTTTGTAATGTTACCGAGGCATTTGTAATGTTATTTATGTATATATTTAAAACATATTTGTTATGTTATTCTACTGTAAATTTATTTATATGCTCTGTTTATATTTTCATTCTGAAGGAACTTATCCACGTGTGTTGATATAAGTGATTTTATGACTTTCCTGTAAGCATTGTGTCATTATTATATATGTTATTATAAACTTTCTAAATGACACCGTTCTTTATCTGTAAATATATTATTTTGTTTATGAACTTATTAATAAACCTACAGAAAAAATTTCTAGTCATTACTGTTTGTTAATTATGTGTTAATTTAATCGCTACTGACAAGTAAAATAGTTATTTATTTCATTCGAACTTCTCAGAAATTATAAAGTAAAAAGTAAAAACCTTTGAGCAAATTTATGACAAATTAAAGAAAATATATATTTAGAAATAAAATAATCAAGTCAATGTCGCGAATATTGGCCAGTATAATGACTCTTGCGGTATTATGTAAGGGAAATAACTTCAGCAGCTACAACAACGCAATAAAAAATTATTTGTTTTTGTCAAGTCAGTCCTAATCGGATAAAGCTATAAATCAAAGGCGTTTCACCCGAGACGGATTCGGCGAGAGGGGAATATTTATAAGATTATGTGATCTTTAAGTATAACGTACCAGTTTCAATTTCTCAAACTTGTATCATTTTCTTTTTTAGGTTTTATTGACGTCTTGTTGCGTTCAGCTTATTTATAATATTTTAAGTTTTGATTTATGTTGTTGTTTTAAGATGTTGAAGGTGTAACTATCAGATTGTTTAGAATGTTATTATAGATGTTGATGCACTGCTGTTTAAGATGAAATATAAATGTATATAACAGATCACCGTAATTTACAGTAAATCAAAATATGTTTATATATTATGGAACGGTAAAGTCATGAAATAAATAAATAATTGAATAAATTATAATAGAACATATTGTTTACGAATAGCAATCCTAATCTTTTTAAACGATCGACCACCACCATACTCGTATGTGTCATTGCACCATCTCCACTGAAATTCTTACAATTAACTATTGAAAAGTTCTTTAGATGAATCATTCGTCCACTTCTGTGTTTTCTTGGCTTGAGACCAAAAGGACTCAAATACCTTGTCTGTGTATGCGTGGCGATTGGCAGGATTGACAAAATTCCTTTTGAGTATACCTTTCCATTTTGAACAACAATAACCAAATTCAGAGTTTCGCTTTGGGTATATAAAATGAAAATGATTGAAAACGAAATGAACCGGCTTTTTCGTTGTAAATCTTCGACTTTGGCGTATTTTTTATTGATAAATTGAAATGATTTATTTGTGGAAAAAATTCTTCTTCTTCTCGATGGTCTTTCCATCTCAATTTGTAATTTTAATTTTATGTCCAGCTAAATTGTTTTTTGCTTGGAGAGCAGAAGGGCACTGCCAAGCATTTCTAAGGCCCATTGAAATGCCAGTTAAACATCTAGATTGGCACCCTAATGACTGGAAGCACCAGTTACAGTAACTTGATTGATTGAGAATTGTTAATAAATTATTAAAGTATAGAGATTAGTTTCTTAGTGCTGATTTCTTCCAATAACTATACTTGTGTAAGACAAGTGATCATCTATTACAGTAAAGCTGTTGTATATTTTGTGTTAAATGCTAGTCATGCTGGAAATATGATGGTAACAGTGTGTGTGTGTGTTCATGAGAGAGAAAGGACAATGGTGGTAGCAGAAACACAGAACTTTTTATTTAAATCCCATACTGTAACAAATCTTTATGGAAATGTGATAATAAGAGTGTGTATGTGAAAGAGAAAAAGAGAGGTGGTGGCAATACTGGCGGCAGGTACACTGAAAACTTTTTTTATTTGTGTGCGTAACTTTTAAATAAAATATTTTAAATGTCATATAGATCTTTAATGCTTAGTGGTTGTTTCTAACTAACCATGGAATTTTTACAGGGTCAAAAACTGAAAGTCAAACTTAATATTAAAATTGTGATAACAATACTTCAAGATGGCCTTTTCTTATGACAACTAAGAGCTGGTAAACTTATCTAACTGCATCAGAATTTACAGATGGTTTATGTCTTAGTGATACTCAAGCTTCATACCCTTATCTAATTTTCCTACCTTATAAAAAAGCTTAATGAAATGCCTTACTCAAGGACACAATGTTCCAGGTGGCACATTGTGTCCTTGAGCAAGGCACTTCATTTCACATTGCTCCAGTTCATACAATTGAAAAATGAGTATGAGCAATAGCTGGAGGTTAACATTGCATTGAACTAGTGTCCCATTGAAGTACTCTCAATTGCTTAACCCTTTAGCATTCACATTACTCTATATCTACTATTGTATTTTCGCGGTAAAGGTTTTATCTCACATAATTATTCACATCGAATCTATGAGATTTTTATGATTTTATTATTTACTTTGAAAACAAGACCGTAACATCAGTATGAGTGGCTAGTTACAGCTGGTTTTAACAGAAAGAGGTGAGAGAATTCTGGCCGGATATGGCCGCTTTAAATATTAAAGGGTTAATGCCACAAGAAACTAGAATAAGCTCCAGCCTGATGAGCCCCTAGGTTTGAGAAAGACTAACCTTTTAAGTGTAAAAGCAAATAGTTTAGAAAGTGATTTCCTGTTCTATTGAACTGGTTGAGATAATCTTTTTTAAAACTGTGTTTATCAATAAGAATTGTTTCTGTCAAGTATAACTAATCTGTAAACAAGTAACTACCTTGTTTGCCTTGAAGCTAGTTTTTCCTCTCATGGTTAGATGACTGAAATGGAGTTAGGAATAGGTTTGCAATGATAAAATGGCAGATAATCAGTATTGACTATATTGGCCATTTTGCTGATTATCAGCCATTAATGTTTTAGAGTAAGAACCCCATTGGTAACAGAAAAATGGTTCTGTAATACAAAACTGTTTATTTTAAAGTGTTTCTATTTATCTAACGTTGTTAGATTATGTTCCAAACACTAGCTTAATAATGAGAAAGTTAGTTATATTTCTAAATCACTCCAAATTCTTGATTATTTGCAAAATGATTTGAAAATCATAGGTTTCTTTTTCATTAGAAATATAGTAAAAGGTTACAAGCCTGTGTTCTTAAAAAATCAAAATTATGAAAGATTAGATGTAGGACAGCTGGCTTTAACCCTTTAATGTTAAAACCGGCCAGAATTCTCTACCTTTTTCTGTTGAAACTGGCTGTAACTGGTCACTCAAACTAATGTTAAGGTATTGTTCTCAAAATAAATACTTTCAAAATCTCATAGATTCGATATTATGTGAGGTAAAGCCTTTACCATGAAAATATAATAGGATATATAGAGTAATGTGAATGCTAAAGGGTTAAGTACAAATGACAGCTTTCAGTTTTGTCAAATTCATAGTAGTGTTAATTTTATGTCATAACGTTCTGTTCATCTATCTGTCAGTACTTATGTACGTAGGTACATTTGAATGTATGCATGTATGTTTGTATAGTATTTATATGTCTAGGTATATATACACGCACATACACATATCATCATCATCAGGATCATCAACATTTTACGGCCACTTTTTCATGTTTACAAAAATACACCCTGCAACATTTTCTAAAGTAGCTGGCGGGCACCCAACCAAAGAATTAATGCCAAATATGGAATGCATTAAGCAAGATGAAGCTGCTCCAACCTAACTGTTCTGGGACCATGATAAACTGTCCAACCCATGCTAGCATGAAATTTGGATGTAAAATGATGGTAATGATGATGATATACGTCATACCATCATCATCATAATCATTTTCCACACTAACATGGGTTAGACGAAATATATATATATGTGTGTGTATACATGTGTTCTGCCTAATCAGGGCAGGATTTATAAGTTGAGTGTCATCCGTTTTTTGTGGAATGATTATGTAACTTCATAATACTATCAACCTTAAAAAGGAACATTCAGCCTCATTTGTTTCTGAATGAGGCCAGCAGAGAAGATGAGCTTTTTTAAAAGTGATGATAAGGTGTTACATAATCACCATCGGTTAGCCTGCACATTAATATTTGCTCACAGAAACAATCATAAAACAATGGATTAATTACTAACTCATTTTGTTTTTTCTTATTCTTTCATTGTCTAAGATTTTATATATATATATATATATTTAAGAAAAATCTTCGTCCAAGTGAGTTTGTTTCCTGATGATTTCGAAGCTCATGAATTTATCCTTGATCGGATATTTCCAAAAGCGAATGAAACTCCAAGGGTTAGAAACGTTATCTTGGTATGTTTATATACATTTTTTCTTCTAACTTTAATTTTATACCTAATTGTGTATGGTTGACGATATATTTAATCGATTTCCACGTGCTATTGAAATGCTGGGTAAATATTCTATAGCTGTTGATCGCGAATAGATGGTTGTCATTTAATTATCTATTATTTCTTCATAGGTGCTTTTAATCTTATAGCCTGGTTTAATTGTTTTTTTGTGTGGTTGATTATGCTGATTGAGAGAGGAGATGGTGTATATATCTTATCAAATGATTCTATGGACATACTTTATTGTGTGTGTGTGTGTATGTATATATATATATATATATATATATATATATATATATATATATATAGCACATGGCTTAGTGGTTAGAGCATTGGCCTTGCAATCGAAAGGTGAGTTCAATTCTCAGACCGGGTGATGTGTTGTTTCCTTGAGCAAGACACTTTATTTCACATTGCTCCAGTTTACTCAGCTGTAGAAATGAGATGATAGGACTGGGGTCCATATCATTCCACTGCAAATTGGTCGTGTAGGTGCCACAACAAAAAAGCACCCAGCACTCACTGTAAATGAGGTTGGTGTTAGGAAGGGCATCCAGCTGTAGAAATCAAGCCAGAATCAGTTCCTGTCCCACCCTTGCGAGCAGGGAAAAGCAGACGTAAAATGATGATGATGATGATCCAGCTCTATTGAAGAATCGGATGTAATGTGCAAGATAAAAGACTGTGCCAGTATGGACAATGCATATGAACGGTGAACCCTGGGTGAAGAAGCACCAGGTGATGCCAGTGGAGAGGAGTTATGGCAGAGGAAGACCAAGAAAAACCCGGACAGATGCGGTTAGAGTTGATCTGGAAATACTGAACCTTACTGTTGTAATGAGGAAGGATGACTATGAATGGAAGAAAACTGAGCTGGAAAGGACCTATCAAACCCATGCAAGCATAAAATGGCAGATGTAAAAATGATGATGATGCATGATTCAGAGTGATTAGAAACCATCACTTCAAGAATAGGAAATCATCAGGAAAGCTTTCCTGATGATTTCTTTTGAATGAAACAGTTCTAGTCCTGTAGAAGCCATTTCTATATTAATCTTGATGTTTACACTATATTGAGTACCTTACTTACTGTGGTTACCTGCGACACACACACATCTTACACCAAAGATGATTGAATTGCGTCACGTTGAGTGCTTTTCATAATATTGCATCATGGTTAACTGCACAGAATAAAATGTTCTATCCAGTAGTGAACCACCAATTTCAATGAATATATATATATATATATACATGCATTGTGTGTGTATATATATATCATCATCATCATCATCATCGTTTAACGTCCATCTTCCACGCTTGCATGGGTTTGGACGGGAGTTTTCCCACTTGAGGCAAGATTGGTTGTCCTGCTCGTATAGGACTGTCTGGTGGGTTTTCTACGGCTGGATGCCCTTCCTAACACCAACCACGTTTACAGTGTGGACTGGGAGGTTTTTACCGTGTTACCTACATGGCCACATTACAGCATGGACTGTGTTTTTTTGTCGTGACACCTACACGTCTGGTGGGTTTTCTACGGCTGGGTGCCCTTCCTAACACCAACCACGTTTACAATGTGGACTGGCAGGTTTTTACTGTGTTACCTACATGGCAACATTACAGAGTGGACTGTGTTTTTTTGTCGTGACACCTACACGTCTGGCGGGTTTTCTACGGCTGGGTGCCCTTCTCAACACCAACCACATTTACAGTGTGAACTGGGAGGTTTTACCGTGTTACCTACACGGCCACATTACAGCATGGACTGTGTTTTTTTTGTCGTGACACCTACACGACCTCATTTTTTTCGGAACGGATGTTGTAGTACCAACATAACTTCACATTTAAGGGGGTGGTGTGGATGGGGTGGGGGTAGTGGGACGGGGGTGTATTTTGTTAGAGGTGCCTACTGACTGTAGGTTTCGCTTTGTACTTAGGCAAGGCGGGTCTTCTGTATAACTGTGTAGCGCCAAAGATCTCGGTCCAATGACATTGTCTTGGCGAGGTGTAAGTGTGTGAGGTCGGAATTTATCAAGTCGTCCCAGGTTTTTCTGGGTCTACCTACTCCGTGGCTACCATCTATTTTTATCGCCCTGCACTTTTTTATACAGCTGTCGTCTTTCATGCGCATCACGTGACCGTACCAAAGTAGTCTTCTCTCGAGTAAACAACATCTGATCCCTCTTATTCCTAATTTCTCCCTTAGTTCGTTTATGCTTTGCCGTTCACGTATATTACTATTACACATCCAGCGGAGCATTCAAGCTTCGTTTCTCTCCAGACTGCGTATATCCTCTGCACACAATGCCCAGGTCTCACTGCCATGTAACATTGTTGTTCGTATGCAGGCATCATACAGCCTGCCTTTCATTTTTAGAGAGAACCCTTTAGCGGCCAATAGTGGTATAAGCTCTCTGAACTTTTTCCATCCCGTTCTGACTCTAGCTACTGTACTTTCAGAGCACCCTCCCCCACTGCTGATTTTGTCACCCAGGTAACGGAAGATGTCCACTATTTCTATAGAACCATCTGTGCAATGGAATGAGCTAGTATTCTGTGGGCACTTGCTGCTACTTATTGCAACAGAGCACCGGCCACATATAAAATCTATATTCTTAGTTAGCTTACCTGTGATCACACTACATCTTTTATGCACCCAAATTTTGCATTTGGGACATAAAATGGAGTTTCTACCTACTCCTTTCCCACACACTGAGCATGGCCATTTCCCAGATGGGACTGGTGCCCTATTTTCCTTCCTTCAAACTAGAACTTTAGTCTTAGACAAGTTAACTTTAAGGTCTTTTGATTGTAGGCCATGCTTCCATGTTTGGAATTTCTTCTCTAGTTCAGCCATTGATTCAGCTATGAGCGTTA
The DNA here is from genome assembly GCA_964016885.1 of Eledone cirrhosa. Lineage (NCBI taxonomy): Eukaryota > Metazoa > Mollusca > Cephalopoda > Octopoda > Eledonidae > Eledone > Eledone cirrhosa. The sequence goes on from OZ024740.1 coordinate 136,498,212, forward strand.
GATCATTTGCATATAGGAGTTCCCATGGGCAGCCGGTCTTGAACTCCTCTGTTATAGCCTGAAGGGCAATAATAAATAGTAGGGGGCTAAGGACGGAGCCCTGATGAACACCAACTTTTACGCTAAACTCTTCACTATATTCGTTGTTAATTCTAACCTTGCTGACTGTTTCTTTATACATGGCTTGTATAGCTCTCACAAGCCATTCAGATAAGGGCCCACTAGATAATCGAGCGGGGTACTCTGTCAAAGGCTTTCTCCAAGTCAACAAAAGCTAAGTATAGGGGTTTACTTTTAGCTAGGTACTTCTCCTGTAGTTGTCGTACAATGAAAAGAGCGTCTATTGTACAAACCCGAACTGCATTTCGTCTGGATCAATTCACTCTCTGATTAGTTGCGCTATTACTTTTTCTGTGACCTTCATGACCTGGTCAATTTATTTAATGCTTCTATAGTTTCTCCTATCTAGGGCATCACCTTTACCCTTGTAGCAGTTAATGATGCTGCTGCTGCGCCAGTCCTTCGGAACGACCCCATTCTGTATGACTTGGTTTACTATCCAGGTGACCATAGTGTATCCCACCGTTCCAGATGCTTTCAGCATTTCAGCAACTATTTCCGAAGGCCCGGCCACCTTGCCCGTCTAACTGTCTTTGATCGCCTTACTTATTATACTACCTTCAACTTGCACTGCTGGTCCCTCTATTGGGTCGATGTGGGGCAGACTGTCTTTCTCCCAATTATTCTCCTCGTTTAGTAGCCTTTCGTAGTGACACTTCCAAGCTACCTTCTTATCAGCGTCAGTGATGGCAAGTACGCCATCATCATTAAGGACACACTTCTCCTCGACAATATCACTGTTTTCCTTGACACATTGCCTAGCAATCCTGAACACCTCACGTTTTTGGTCCTCGCATTGTAGAACATGCTTGAACTTTCTTTCCTCTGCTTCCCTTCTTACGAAGTACACTTGTCTCTTAGCTTCCCTCCTGGCCACTTGATAGTCTTCTCTACTTCCCCCATCCCGCCATGCTTTCCAAGCCTGCTTTTTGGCCTTGATTGACCCCTCACCTTACTGTTCCACCACCAAGTTACTCTCCTCCTGCCTATAGGTCTGCTCCAGCCACAGGTTTCATCTGTCGCCTTCAGCAGGTTAGCTTTCAGGAAATCCCACTGTTCCTCTATATATATATATATATACATGCATTACGTATATATACAAACAGTGATGATGATGATATATATATATATACAATCTTAAAATAAATATTCATGATGCATTTGATTGGCATGATGTATTGCAGAACTCAAATGAGCTAAATAAACAGCTAAGTATTGAAGGCATTGTGCCAATATATGCACAAGAGATGCAAGATGAGATAAGGAATGCAGGAGAGATGCTGAACAGCATGTAATGCGAATCGGCAATGAATAGGTGAATCAATGCTATGTGCTGCTGTCAGGGGAAGGAACCCATGCTAGAAGAAAAAGGACAGGAATACAAGGTTAGATCTATCTCAAAGATGATGGACCACTGGAGATCAAATGATAAATGATTGAAGTTAGTGGCAGTGAGATATAACAGCAAATAAATATAATCCACACCAGGCATTAAAATTGTAGTGGTGAGGATGAAGATGAGGAGGGTACTGGTGATCATGCCATCCTCCACTTAAATAATTAGACCCTTGAACCAGATTGTTTTGTGATTGATGCCATCCATTCTGATCTCGGTGACATGTCATGTGTCTTTAATAAGTAGAAAATGGCTCAACTTTCTTTTTCCTTATGTATAAAATGTGAGGCCCTGTAACTCCTGATGGAATTGTAGAGGTACCATGATAACCTGGGCACTTTAAACCTCCAGGTCAACACAGCTAATTTCATTATCACCATTTTTATGTCCACTTTTCCAGGTTTGCATGGGTTGGACGAGTCCTTCCAGTACTGGACTGCTACTTTGTTTATCGACCTCAAAATGAAGAAAGGCAAAGTTGACCTTAGTGAGATTTTGAACATAGAGGCTGCAGAGAGCCAAAACGAATACCGTAAAGTATTCTATCTGACATCCTAATGACTACCAATTCACAGCACTCATGCCTAAAATATATCTGGTTTATGGGGTTTTTCCTTCCATCTTCCATTTATTAATTAATTCCTACATTCATATATGTATACATGTAGACATAATATGACCAAATGGTTAAGAAGTTTACTTTACAATAACTAAGTCATGGGTTCAATCCCACTGCGTGACATCTTGCGCAAATGTCTATTGTTATTGTTGTTGTTATTTAGCCTCAGAACAGCTTAGATCCAGCAAAGGCATTTCAGTCTTTTTTTTTCCGAGCATCTTACAAACCTAAAACTAATTTATCTAATGTGACCTATTTTTAAGACGAGTTGGCTGCTATTTCTAGCAGGCCGAGACGGCTATATATAGGCTTTCTCATTAGATTGTTTATCTTAATATCAGCCCTATGATTAAAAGCATTCTAGCCATGACCAACTCGTCCTTTCCTTTGCCGAGAAAATAGAGAATGGTTTGGAGATTTGGCTGCTATTTCTAGCAAACCAGGCGCGATCAAATAGTACGCAAACCCATCGTCTGTTATTGTTGATGGTAGTGGCGAGTGCGGACACTAAACTCTTAGCTAGCTGAGTCAGCAAGCCAAAGCTTTTGACTTTACCAACTCCGGTACAGGAAAAGGCATGAATGTCATGACGACACGATTCTTCTTCTATGTGAATTATGTCCTTCCGAAAAGTGGGTTTGGTTTATGGAATTAATGAAATGGGTTCGTTCGTCGTAACAACCCATATACAATTCTATTCTATCTGAAGCAGCTTGCGTAATTAAAAGAAATATTGTCATTTGTGATGTTATACTAATAGGTGAGTGTACAATACACACATATACGTAGCGTTGAGCCCATCTTCCCGGAGTTGCTGCTACGCTGGGTTAGACATCGTAATTCATATGGATGCTAGTAGGATCCCCTAGGCCGTGCATTATAGTGAACTGAAATGTGAAAACTGTCGACAAGGACGGCCAAAATTCCGTTGTAAGGATGTCATCGGCGTCACCTGAATGAAGCAGGTAGTCTGATTAGGGCAATGAGAGAAAATAGCGACTGCCAACAGTAAAATGAAAGAGCTTTAGCGAAAAGAGTAAAAGTTACAGGAAGAACGAAAGAGAAAGTGGCAGAACAAGATCTACCACATTGGCACTACTGTGTTTTGCAATATATGTGGGCATGGCTGTGCCAGTGCTTTTGGTCTACAGTTTCTTCATTGTTTAAGTATAATAATAGGAAGAAAAAAAATCTAACACCATGTCATACTCTATTAGGGGAGACAGACAAGGATAGGACACATCATAATGTAGTAGTTTGTGGCAGACCGGTTTCAATTTTTAACTGAAAATCGCTTTCCTAGAAAAATAAAATCTTTTGCCTAAGCACGAATAATACATCCTTTTTTTTTTTTCTCTCTCGCAGTGTCCTCCAATCACCAAGACTAAACCGACATTTCCTGCCTTTGTATAAGAAACTATTAACAAGATAATTAACCAGTTTCGTTTATAATTACCGCTTTTCTGCTAAGCAGTTAAATTTAATTAAAGGGAGGTTATCTGTCATTGTTTTGTAGTTGTAATAAAAATAAATAAATATATAAATATAAATAAATATATAAATATATATATATATATATATTTATGTGTATAAAAAAAGTAACCATCGTTTGTGACGTAGCGTGTTTTGATTGGCTCTCTAGATGGTTCTCGAATGTTCTAGAAGCGCACGTCACAGACTATTTATAAATAGCCAGAGCGTCTATCCATATACTTTTCACTCCGCCATTTTACGATGATGTTCTATAGTACCGTGTTGTGAAACTTTCACGTTTTAGGTATTTTTTTTTTAAACCATTATAAGTAAACAGTCTAAGAAATATTTATATATACTAATTGCTACGTGAATATTTGTTTATATAAATTGAGAAGGAAATTAAGCTTGATCTTATTCCCCATTCTTTAAAAATACATATATAATTTGATTTAAAACAAAAAAAAAGACGAAACGATGGGGAAAGATTATTATAAAATCTTAGGTATAAGTAAAAATGCCACGGAAGATGATATTAGAAAAGCTTATCGGAAAATGGCACTCAAATACCATCCAGATAAAAACAAATCTCCTGGTGCCGAAGAGAAGTTCAAGGAGGTTGCTGAGGCATATGAGGTCCTGTCCGACAAAGATAAAAGGAAAGTATACGATTCATATGGAGAAGAAGGGCTTCGAGGAAATATCCCCGGCGGTATGGGTGGTGAACAAAGTGGAAACTATACATACTCATTCCACTGTGACCCGCATGAAACGTTTAGGATGTTTTTCGGTGATGAAGGCCCGTTCAATTCTTTCATGTTCGGTTCATTTCCAGGTGATCAAAGACAACACCAATCTGGCGGCTTTGTTGGTGACGAGATGGATGTAGATGAACCATTCTCACACTTCAGCCGCCAAGGTTTTAACATGGGTGGACCTTCGTTCCGAAGACAGAAAGAACAAGACAAACCAATTGTTAAGGATCTACCTGTTAGTCTTGAGGATATCTGCACGGGTTGCACGAAGAAAATGAAAATCACACGGACAATAATGGTCCAGTCAAACAAACAAGTCAGAGAAGAGAAAATCTTAACTGTGGATATCAAACCCGGTTGGAAAGCCGGCACGAAGATCACATTTCCGAAAGAAGGCGATCAGACCCCTTATAACATACCGGCAGATGTTGTGTTTGTCATTAGGGACAAACGGCACCCTGTCTTCACACGTGATGGAAATGATATCCGATATAAAGCACGAATATCATTGAAAGAGGTAAGTGTCCATTATTTTGTCAGTATTTTTGTCCTTCAGAAAAGGGGGAAAAATAACCATCTGATTAAAATTTGGTTGTATTTTGAGTCATATAATTAAAGGCATTAACGGTCTTGACTATCCAGTTCGGTCACTGATATATATTTCGGACTACATTGGGTAATTCTGGAGTTATAACGCACCGTTTTCAGTTGTCTCTGACATAAGAATGATAGCAATTAAGAATTTTAAACAAATGACAATTATTGTTCGTGTATAAGCAAGAATAGTTGGCCATTGCTCGATCACCATATGTGTAATTTGCATCCAAATCAAACTACTTTTATATTATAACATCAAATCCATATTTTTCACGTACAATAAATTGAGAAAATGTTTACAGGGTCAAGTGAAAACTGTACGCTACTCCTATATGAATTACATTGTCCAGTGCGTCCGTAGAACGTGATTTGTGGGGGCATTTGTCTATTTCTAACCTATTGATCAGCTTGTTGGATCGAGTGTTTGTTTAATGCAAATGAGGGTTGCATTTAACAGTTGAAGTTTTTAAAGTAATCTGTATATAAGTACAGTGAACTATATACATATTTGAACGATTCAGAATTGGTTTAAACGAATTTAATGACAGCTTTTAAATTTTCAAGAAATATTGCATTTTATATTTCGAAATTATAAATCCAACAACCATTTTGGGTAGATAGAATAAAATCATTTGGTTATTTAGTTTCTTGTATCTATCTGATGTTAAAAACTTAAGGCCCACTTCTCCCTTTCATTCAGGTTACTACATTTTACTAATATATCTTGCTTTCGTAATAGCATAATCTGATATAGAATTCATCATTTAATTTTTTTTTGTCCTTATATTGTCTTGATTTTCTTTTTATCAAAGACTAAATCATATCGTGAAAAAAAAATCCCATAACCATTAAAAAATCGTACAAATTTATTTCATGAAGTCAAAGATTTTCGTCGCACACTTTCCGACTTGGTCACTGACAATTCCTATATAAACCAGCCCTCTTTTTTCGATAATTTTTTTGGATTTCTGCATTTTAAATAAATACGAAATTACCATTCTTTTGTGGCCTGTAATGTATATTCTAACCAAGATACGAAACAGTAATATGTACATAATACATTTGAACATCTTAGAAGAAAACGAAACGCCCACAATATAGAGGGGCATCATACTATGAATATATATATATAATGTGCGTGTGTATATATATATATTCGTGTACACATACAGATCCTCGTTGGCTACACATAACCTTGGCAAGCACTCTTTGGTGTAGCGAAAATTCTTACATAATAGTAAAAAGCTAACAATTTTTCTAAATATATTAATAGCTCTTCCTTCCTGTCTATATATACATACATACATATGTAGCGCAAATCGCTATTCTTATTTCATCTAACAACCACTACTAATACCTTTCGTTAAACATATATACACACACAAGGTACAATGTTTCCTGACACTTGAGAAAATAATAGTAACAATCAGCTGCTAGCATGTTTTAGTCTTCTGTCTTTAGCATTCCCCGACAACAGTTGCATTATTCTGGCAAAGTTCTAGCACATTCCTAACTACTCTATTGGAATGTTGGTCTCCTTATCAGAAGTAATTAGCATGTGGGTGTATATGTGTGGTTTAATGTCAATTAAGTTATGCGTGGGTGGGTGGATGTATGTGTGTATGTCTCCTTAATAACGGCGAGTCTGAGATAGAATTGTGACGTTCATGCTTTTCTCAACAGTGGTAATGGCGACTGGATTGGAAGAGGTCGTGTTTGGAATCTTTCTAGAAGCTTTTGTATTTTCTCTGAAATTGTAGGGAAATGTCTGTATGATGAATACTTGGTAAGAAACGACGTAACTATATTGTAAATTTGTTACAATATAGTTTCGCTCTTCTACGTTCTGAGTTAACATTTTTCCTGGGTCGATTCTATTTTTCTCCCTTCTAGTTTCTCAAGTAATGCCTATACATTTACCAACAGTTGTGGTTTGTAGAAAGATCTATGTGGACCTTGTATTTTTTTAAATGGCTGTAAGATGGTTCTAGAATTATTATTTGCTAGCAAACATTGCTGCTACTACTACTACGATGGGCGATTATTTTGGCATTCTACCTCACAATATATATACTAATTAGTGTGTACATATAGATTTTGTATTTTATGCAGATTGTTTAGAGGTATGTATGTAACATACAATCAAATGTTTGTATAGTGCGTGCGCACGCTCTATTGTGTGTGTGTGTATCAGCAGTTATAAACCTGTTGTAATGCTGGGGGAGTTATTAGATTAAGTAGACCTGTAGCAAAATAAATTTTCTTGGTTTGGAACCACTTATGTGTTGTTTAATTTTAACATGATAGTTCAACATATGTAAGAGCAATTACTTTTCTGTACACATTGTGCGTGTGTATAAGATAAACTCCTTGGGAAATGTAAGCATGTTACTTTAATCACAAACCTGGTTTTGTAGCCGACAACCGTATTCATTTTCAGCAACTTTACGTCATGCCGTTTACTGTGTGCGACATCAGTGTTAGCACCACAGGTTGTTAGAACGATTCATCATAGAGTATTAATTTCTGGAACTCACTTTCTTGATTGATGTTTTATATTCTGTTAATGTGTTGAATGGAATTACCAGGTCGTTTGTTGCTTTGGTGTGTGCATCATTCTATGCACACTAATATAAATCAGGTCTAAATTACTTTTCATCCAAAGTTCGGAGTTGGTGGCAACACCCAGTGAAACCCCACCACCATCGCTGTATCTCTTACTCCCACATTATACTCGAGTTATTTTCAGCTCGTTAGTTATTGACTACAGCTCTTCCATATATGTGAATGTAGACGGCAATATACGTCTCTAATAACTTGTGAAACCGAAAGCCAACGAATGAGGAAAACACGTTCAGTGAAAACCTGTTTGTAATATTTGTTGGTGAATCATTTCTCGTGATTTGAATTTCTGTGGGAGAGGGAAAAGAGATTCGTGACTATTTTTCAGTAATTACAGATTGTTGCCAGATATCTGGAAAGCAGTTCCGCTTACCTATCTTCTCTTCCTGTTTTATTAATTTAGTGTGTTTGTGTAACGTCTTGAAATTTGATTTGACATTGCATTTTTTAGTATTTTTAGTACATGAATACGTGTGTGTTAAATCCATGCTTGCATAGAAAAATGTTGTGCGTATGTATAGACACACACACATAGTTATACTTGTAGCATCATCATCTGCCCTGTCTAGGAGGGCAGTAACTCCGAATAATACCTGATTTGGACCGTGACGCTCCATACAAGCCATGGCATGATGAGCAAAAATAGACCTCAGTGACATTTAAATGCGGAAAGTGCACCGAATGGATATATGGATATATATATATATATATATATATATATATATATATATACACACACACACACACAAAACCTGTTAATTCTCTCGTGTCGTACATACGTACACATTTATAGACATACACACATCCATCACAATTTTCATTCGATCGCAATAACAGTCCACCACCACCCGATTGCAACTATCATAATCGTGATTAGGTGTTTAGTTCTCTCCGTTAGTGGTATCTGAACTCAAAACAAATTGCAAGACATCTACCGGGTCCCGATGCCTGATACTTATTTATCGAAACCCAGAAATAATGATTTCTACAATAGGCACAAGGCCTCAGTGCATTACTGGTGCTTATTGACCCCGTAAAGATGAAAGGCAAAGCTAATTTCGGCGCGATTTGAACTCAGAACTTAAAGGGCCATAACTCTATGTTGCAAAGCATGATGTCTGACGTACTACCGGGGGCATTATTCGAGACTGGAGATTATGTAGTAAACAAATCTGGTGATAACATGAAATTGACAATCTTTGTTTAACTACTACCATAGTTTAGATGTCAATATTTAAACAAGATTTCAATTCCTCAGTGCCACAATTGTAGTTAACATAATAGTGTTTGATGATGATGATGATCATCATCATCATTACGTCCACTTTTCCCTGCTTGCAAAGGTGGGACGGGAACTGATTCTGGCTTGATTTCTACAGCTGGATGCCCTTCTTAACACCAACCTCATTTACAGTGAGTGCTGGGTGCTTTTTTGCCGTGGCGCCTACACGACCACTTTGCAGTGGAGTGATATGGACCCCAGTCCCTATCATCTCATTTCTAGAGGTGAGTAAACTGGAGCAAAGTGAAATAAAGTGTCTTGCTCAAGGAAACAACACATCACCCGGTCTGAGAATTGAACTCACAACCTTTCGATTGCAAGGCCAATGCTCTAACCACTAAGTCATGTGCCTCCATTAGATGGGTCGCTAAATATAGTCTCAGAAAAAGGATGTGCTCTCGCACATAAAGCTGAGTTTTCTGTCTTTATTAACTTAGTCTGCCATTGGATTAGTTCTCTAAATCTCTCACAAATTATGATTACATATACTCAGTTATATCATTTTACACCTGCTTTTTATGCTGGCATGAGTTGAAAGTGTTGTGAAGTCATTATATATATATATAGGGTGTGTGTGTGTGTTTATATATATATATATGCACATACATATATAACCATACATCAAGTGTAAAATTGTGTGTATTATATATATACACATGCAAAAGCTTACCTGTAAATAACTCAGATGCTGTTGTTGTTTTTTACATATTTTAGTGGCGAAAGGTAACTTACATGTGAATATATACAGTATGTATAATTGATTGTAGTAACTGAGGTTAACCAAAATCAATAAAGTAGTTAATACATGAAATATGAGTTATGGCTGGATGAGACTTGGAGGCAGATTTTCTATGGCAGGGTGCTCCTTTTGATAACTTACATTCTTTTTTGTTTGGTTTGGAATAGCTTTCTTAATTCCATTAACCTATTGTCTCAAGAGCTTCACAGCATCAACTTCAGAATAAAAATATTTGTAGTAATGGTTGGTGTGGGAGCACTGGCGAAATCTTCAACATACAGTTCAAACTTGAACACAGCTATGTCTTACACACACACCTGCACATATATGTATATATGGATAAGAACTTAACAATTAAAGAGTAGTAAGACAATTAATTGTTCAGCTTTATACTTCTTACTTTTCGTCTTAGTTATTTAATACATGTAAACCATATGGTCAAGCTTAAGCTTAACTGTTGGGTTTGTATATATGTATACACACACATAGACAATAAAATGCTTACTGTACACACTGAAATATGAGCAAGATGTGGAAAATAATTGTTGAATGATGGTCTTAATGATGTTTGCATGTGTGTGATTATATATATATATATATATATATATATATATATATATATATATAAAATTAATGTAGGTATTTAATATACTGGTGCAGTGTGGTCATGAAGTTAACTTTGCAACCATGTGATTCTGGGTTCAATTCTGCTGTGCAGCACCTTATCTAGATAGAGTATTTTGTAGGGAAATAGATAGGTTAGCATAGGCTGTCCACAATTCAAGATAGTCAGCTACATGGACCACAAATTCGTGATGTGTGCTTGACTTAGATAGGCTTCATAGATGAGGACCCGGCTACTGGAAGCTAAACGCGTCCTTACCAGCGCACAAGGCCTACAGAGACCGGATTAGCGAACTAGTTAAGCGGGCGTTGACGGGGGCCATCGTAGGCAAATGTCTTCTACAATAGCTTCAGGTTGACCTATGCCTTCAGTGAAATTTGGCAGATGGAATCTGAAAAAAACCTGCTTATATGTATTCATGCCTGTTAATGTGATTAGCACTTTAACAATAAGAAATCGATAAAGTAACCAGGCTTGATAAGAATGTGCAGGAGCCAATATGATGACCAGATCAAAGCAGTGTTCTAGCATGGCTGCAGTCTAATGATTAAAACCAGTAAAAGAAAAAAATATATATGTAAATAATGTTGGCATTAGGAAGGGCATCTACTTGTAGAAACCAAGCCAGAAACAAGGCAGTCATCTGATCTGATTTGTCTCACGACAGGGCACCTTGTTTAACCCATGTTGGCATGATAAAATGGGTGTTAAACTATGATTTTAAATGAGAAAAAGTAGATTTTATGTATTTCTAGTGTTAAATTCTAAGCCTTGTTTGTTTTAATTACATTGCTAAAAGATTACTTATGTAAATTAGACTAGCCATTTCAGTCCTAGTTTGTTATTATTAGGGACTGCTATAAGTTCACCTAATTAATGGAAAGATTTAAGTATGTCTTCTGATGAGCAACCAACTAGCTGTGTAACATGTAAAGACAATCTCTTACATTTTTCTGTGTACACTTTCATTTTACAGGCTAGCTTATAATTTTAAATTGTAATTATATCTACAGTGAATATGTACATGCTATGTGCATTGCAAGTTTAAAATGCTTTTAAAATATTCACTATGTAAACCCAATGCTTGTAAAGTTTTCGTGAATATTACTCCTAATAAACCCTTTTCATTTTCTTGTAGGCACTTTGTGGTACCACAATACAAATTCCAACCATCAGTAACCGAACAATCCCTTTCCGTCTCACAGAAATCATCAAACCTTCATCAACGAAACGAATACAAGGTGAAGGGCTACCTTTAGCTAAACAACCGATGCGCAGAGGGGACCTAATTGTTGAATTTGACGTCAAATTTCCTGATTCCCTAAGTGTTTATGCTAAACAAGCTTTATCAGAATGTTTGCCATCTTGAAAGCTGGACTTTAGGGGTTGTAAGAATGGCTTTGGGATGGGAAATAGGGGCTTGGCAACCAGTCTTATGTGATATGGCTGTAAAAACGGTCCTTTTGCTATGTGATCTTTCTGAAATAGCTAACAGAAAAAACTAATAATCGAAACATTAGTTGCCTACCAGTTGAATAGGGCAGTTGTTGCCCACCGATATTGTCTAATTGCAAAAGACATGTAATTTCTGCCAGCTGCAATATTATTTATTGGAAGGCAACATGCTGTTGATGCTATGCATCCTAAGGAACTTGTAAATAAATTGGGAAAACTGTAAATAAATTTGATTGTCTGATTAACTCTTTTTGGGTGTTTACATTCTAATTATTTTAGTCTCTCACTTTTGTCTTTTTTACACATGCATATCATCATCATCAGCATCACCGTTTTACGTCCGTTCTTCCATGCTAGCATGGGTTAGACTGGTTGTCCTGTTGTGGGCAGTGTCTGGTCGGCTGACTATGCCTTGCTCATACAGGAACTGATTTTGGCTTGATTTCTACAGCTGGATGCTCTTCTAACACCAACCTCATTTACAGTGAGTGCTGGGTGATTTTTCCGTGTGGGCTGGGTGCTTTTTGCCGTGGCACCTCCACGACCACCTTGCAGTGGGGGGTGTGGGGGCATATTGTCTATATGCTTCAGCTTGTACCCATGGGAGGTCGGGTACTGTATTACTGCGTGACGCCAGAGGTCACGGTCGTGTGTCATCGCCTTTGAGAGGTGTAATTGGGTAAGGTCGGCTTTTATCACATATATATATATATATATATATATATATTTTAAATTGCGTTTGGAGGGTGGGAGCGGTGGGGCGCTGGGGAGATGGGGTTATGTTAGCCATCCGCAGTCGAAACAAAGAGGAGTCCTTGCATTCTCGTCCATGAGGTGAATTTGTCTTTATCTTTGGCATTGTCACTGAGTGTCCAGATTTTTTCTTTTCAAACTCTCCAGAATTCCGTAGTCCATCCATCATATCGAAAGGTAACCAGGTAAGCGATAACAAACGAGACAATCACTTGAAAAAAAAAACGAGACAATCACTTGATTACCTATAGATCGGGGGAACACACAAGCCAGGTAGATTATATCCTTAACAGGAGACGTGACAGTGTCTGTTGTAAACACTAAATCCCTCCCCCATGAAGAATGCACCTCTCAACACGCTCATAATTAGCGACCTCATAGTCAGGACGAGACGTATTCGACAACAGAAGAGGACTATCCTCAGGAGAAAAATATGGAAATTAAAGGACCCCACAGCCATTAATAAATTTAAAAGCATATTACTTGATGCTTTTGATAGTGAGGAAGAGCAATTAGTCGTACGATATAGAGGAACAGAGGGATTTCCTGAAAGCTAACCTGCTGAAGACGACAGATGAAACCTGTGGCTGGAGCAGGCCTATAGGCAGGAGGAGAGTAACTTGGTGGTGGAACAGTAAGGTGGAGAGGTCAATCAAGGCCAAAAAGCAGGCTTGGAAAGCATGGCGGGATGGGGGAAGTAGAGAAGACTATCAAGTGGCCAGGAGGGAAGCTAGGAGACAAGTGTACTTCGCAAGAAGGGAAGCAAAAGAAAGTTCAAGCATGTTCTACAACGTGAGGTGTTCAGGATTGCTAGGCAATGTGTCAAGGAAAACTGATATTGTCGGGGAGAAGTGTGTCCTGAATGATGATAGTGTACTTGCCTTCACTGACGCTGATAAGAAGGTAGCTTGGAAGTGTCACTACGAAAGGCTACTAAACGAGGAGAATAATTGGGAGAAAGACAGTCTCCCCCACATTGACACAAAGGACCAGCAGTGCAAGTTGAAGGTAGTATAATAAGTAAAGCAATCAAAGACGGGCAAGGCGGCCGGGCCTTCGGAAATAGTTGCTGAAATGCTGAAAGCATCTCGAACGGTGGGACACACTATGGTCTCCCGGATAGTAAACCAAGTCACACAGAATGGGGTCGTTCCGAAGGACTGGCGCAGCAGCAGCATCATCATTAACTGCTACAAGGGTAAAGGTGATGCCCTAGATAGGGGAAACTATAGAGGCATTAAATTAATTGAGCAGGTCATGAAGGTCACAGAAAAATTAATAGCGCAACTAATCAGAGAGCGAATTGATCTAGACGAAATGCAGTTCAGGTTGTGTCAGGTAAAAGTACAACAGACGCTCTTTTAATTGTACGACAACTACAGAAGTACCTAGCTAAAAGTAAACCCCTAAACTTAGCTTTTGTTGACTTGGAGAAAGCCTTTGACAGAGTACCCCGCTCGATTATCTAGTGGGCCCTTAGAAAACTAGGTGTTGATGAATGGCTTGTGAGAGCTATACAAGCCATGTATAAAGAAACAGTCAGCAAGGTTAGAATGAACAACGAATATAGTGAAGAGTTTAGCGTAAAAGTTGGTGTTCATCAGGGCTTCGTCCTTAGCCCCCTACTATTTATTATTGCCCTTCAGGCTATAACAGAGGAGTTCAAGACCGGCTGCCCATGGGAACTCCTATATGCAGATGATCTAACGCTCATAGCTGAATCAATGGCTGAACTAGAGAAGAAATTCCAAACATGGAAGCATGGCCTACAATCAAAAGGCCTTAAAGTTAACTTGTCTAAGACTAAAGTTCTAGTTTGTAGGAAGGAAAATAGGGCACCGGTCCCATCTGGGAAATGGCCATGCTCAGTGTGTAGGAAAGGAGTAGGTAGAAACTCCATTTTATGTCCCAAATGCAAAGTATGGGTACATAAAAGATGTAGTGGGATCACAGGTAAGCTAACTAAGAACATAGATTTTATATGTGGCCAGTGCTCTGGTGCAATAAGTAGCAAGTGCCCACAATACTAACTCATTCCATTGCACAGATTGTTCTATAGAAATAGTGAACAGCTTCCGTTACCTGGGTGACAAAATCAACAGTGTGGGAGGGTGCTCCGAAAGTACAGTAGCTAGAGTCAGAACGGGATGGAAAAAGTTCAGAGAGCTTATACCACTATTGGCCGCTAAAGGGTTCTCTCTAAAAATGAAAGGCAGGCTGTATGATGCCTGCATACGAACAACAATATTACATGGCAGTGAGACCTGGGCATTGTGTGCAGAGGATATACGCAGTCTGGAGAGAAACGAAGCTTGCATGCTCCGCTGGATGTGTAATAGTAATATACGTGAACGGCAAAGCATGAACGAACTAAGGGAGAAGTTAGGAATAAGAGGGATCAGATGTTGTTTACTCGAGAGAAGACTACGTTGATATGCTCACGTGATGCACATGAAAGACGACAGCTGTATAAAAAAGTGCAGGGCAATAATTATAGACGGTAGCCACGGCATAGGCAGACCCCAAAAAACCTGGGACGACTTGATAAATTCCGACCTCATACACTTACACCTTTCCAAGACAATGTCACTGGACCGAGATCTTTGGCGCTACACAGTAATAGAGGAAACCCGCCTTACCTAAATACAAAGTAAAACCTACTACAGTCAGTAGGCATCTCTAACAAAATACACCCCCGTCCCACTACCCACACCACCCATTTCAATGTAAAGTTATGTTGGTACCATCGAGCCCGAAACAAATGAGGTTGTGTAGGTGTCACAACAAAAGAACACACAGTCCACGCTGTAGTGTGGCCGTGGAGGTAACACGGTAAAAACCTCCCAGTTCCACACTGTAAATGTGGTTGGTGTTAGGGAGGGCATCCAGCCGGAGAAAGCCTGCCAGACAGTCCTATGCGAGAAAGACAACCACTCTTGCCTCAAGGGGAAAACTCCCGTGCAAACCCATGACAGCGTGGAATATGGACGTTAAATGATGATGATGATATTATATATTTATATATATATTATATTATATATATATTATATTATATATATTATATTATATATATTATATTATATATATATATTATATTATATATATTATATTATATATATTATATTATATATATATATATTATATTATATATATATATTATATTATATATATATATTATATATATATATTATATTATATATATATATTATATTATATATATATATTATATTATATATATATATATATATTATATTATATATATATATTATATTATATATATATATTATATTATATATATATATATTATATTATATATATATATATTATATTATATATTATATTAT
>OZ024740.1:136535980-136545980 GCA_964016885.1 Eledone cirrhosa
ATTTTATATATATATATATTTTATATATATATATATTTTATATATATATATATTTTATATATATATATATTTTATATATATATATTTTATATATATATATATATTTTATATATATATATATATTTTATATATATATATATATATTTTATATATATATATATATATTTTACATATATATATATATTTTACATATATATATATATATTTTACATATATATATATATATTTTATATATATATATATATATTTTATATATATATATATATATTTTATATATATATATATTTTATATATATAGAGAGAGATTTTATATATATATATATACATATATTTTATATATATATATACATCATCATCATCGTTTAACGTCCATGTTCCACGCTTGCATGGGTTTGGACGGGGGTTTTCCCACTTGAGTCAAGAGTGGTTGTCTTGCTCGCAAAGGACTGTCTGGCGGGTTTTCTACAGCTGGATGCCCTTCCTAACACCATATATTTTATATATATATATATACATATTTTATATATATATATATACATATATTTTATATATATATATATATATATATATTTTACATATATATATTTTATATATATATATACATATATTTTATATATATATATACATATATTTTATATATATATATATACATTTTATATATATATATATATACATTTTATATATATATATATATATTTTATATATATATATATATATATTTTATATATATATACATATATTTTATATATATATATACATATACTTTATATATATATACATATATTTTATATATATATACATATATTTTATATATATATATATATTTTATATATATATATATATTTTATATATATATATATATATTTTCTATATATATATATATATATTTTATATATATATACATATACTTTATATATATATACATATACTTTATATATATATACATATATTTTATATATATATACATATATTTTATATATATATACATATATTTTATATATATATACATATATTTTATATATATATATATATATTTTATATATATATATATATATATATTTTATATATATATATATATTTTATATATATATATATATATTTTATATATATCATCATCAACATCATCACTGTTTTACGTCTGTTCTTCCACGCTAGCATGGGTTAGACGGGTTGTCCTGTTGTGGGCAGTGTTTGGTCGGCTGACCATGCCTTGCTCGTACAGGAACTGATCTGGCTTGATTTCTACAGCTGGATGCCCTTCCTAACACCAACCTCATTTACAGTGAGTGCTGGGTGCTTTTTCGTAACGCCTACACGTCCACTTTACAGTGTGGGCTCGGTGCATTTTTGCGTGGCACCTCCACGACCACCTTGTGGTGGGGGCATATTGTCTATATGCTTCAGCTTGTACCCACGGGTACTCTGTATTACTGCGTGACGCCAGAAGTCACGGTCGTGTGTCATTGCCTTTGAGAGGTGTAATTGAGTAAGGTCGGCTTTTATCACCTCATCCCAGGTCATCTTGGGTCTCCCCACTCCGCGGTTTCCATCAACTTCTAGTGCTCTGCACCTTTTTATGCAGCTGTCATCCTTCATACGCATCACCATTCCATACCAGCGCAACCGCCTCTCCTGCACACAGTATTTGATTCCTCTTATGCTCAGTCTCACTCTCAATTCATTTATGCTTTGTCGTTCACGTATATTACTGTTACACATCCATCGGAGCATGCAGGCTTCATTTCTCTCTAATCTACGTAAGTCTTCCACCTTCAGCGCCCAGGTCTCACTACCATGCAACATTGCTGTTCGGATACACGCATCATACAGTCTGCCTTCCATTCTGAGGGAGAAGCCTTTTGCAGCTAGCAGTGGTAGTAGTTCCCTAAACTTCTTCCATCCCGTTCTTACCCTAGTTATTGTACTTGCTGAAAACACACCTCCGCTGCTAATTCGGTCACCTAGGTAGCAGAAATGTCTACTGTTTCTACAGAGCCCTCACAGAGATTGGTGGTACTTGTTTCCTGTGGCTGTTTGCTGCTTGCTGTCTCAGCACAGCTGCTGTATGTGAAGCCTACATTCTTAATTAAACATATATATATATATATATATATTTTATATATATATATATATATTTTATATATATATATATATATATATATATATATATTTTATATATATATATATATATTTTATATATATATATATATATTTTACATATATATATATATATATATATATATTTTATATATATATATATATATATTTTATATATATATATATATATATATATATTTTATATATATATATATATACATTTTATATATATATATATATATATATATTTTATATATATATATATATACATTTTATATATATATATATATATACATATAGACATAGAATATTCGAAAATACTCTGTATGTTTATAATAAACATTTTGAAGACCTAATCGCTATAGAATAGAATACGTCACGTATTACAATTAGATTCTCGATAAAAGCAAGGGAAGTAATCTACGCGTTTCATTCTTGTTAGAATTCATCAGGACTACATATCCAGTGCTTTTATCGAGAATGACACAGCTAGAGACTTATAGAATACTTAGCTGTGTACAGGAACTGGTTTGAAAGAGCGGTTGCCGGTCCGGCAGAAATTAGAAATTGGAATAAATGCTCTGAAATAGCGATATATATGTGAATCTGCCGGACCGGCAACCGCTCTTTCAAACCAGTTCCTGTACACAGCTAAGTATTCTATAAGTCTCTAGCTGTGTCATTCTCGATAAAAGCACTGGATATGTAGTCCTGATGAATTCTAACAAGAATGAAACGCGTAGATTACTTCCCTTGCTTTTATCGAGAATCTAATTGTAATACGTGACGTATTCTATTCTATAGCGATTAGGTCTTCAAAATGTTTATTATAAACATACAGAGTATTTTCGAATATTCTATGTCTATATTCACATATATATCGCTATTTCAGAGCATTTATTCCAATTTCTATATATATATACATTTTATATATATATATATATACATTTTATATATATATATATATATTTTATATATATATATTTCGTTTCTGAATTTGTTTAGCAATAATCTTTATTTGAAAACGTGTGTTGAAACCGATATTGTTATACTTTGGGAGGGTCATCTTGCCAATAAGAAAAACACGCACCAGTTACTTTCACTTCAATTTATTATAATAAATTTATAAATTTAGGAATTTATAAATTTCAGGTTGGTTGGTTGGTTCCACAACCAGATGGTTGTTTGTTTATATATTGTCAAAGTTCTTTTGTCACACATTCTGTGACCTCTTCAGTGACTGGGATTCTTTTCTTTGTTTTTGTGCCTCTCCTTTAGTTCTGTCCTACGCCATCTTGTTTCTGTGTGTGTGTGTTGTGTGCTCAGTCTGCACGTGCGCCACATCCGGGTGTCTGTGTGTGTTGATATTCATTTATTTATTTGTTTATTTACAGGTTGGTTGTTTGTTCTATGTGCATGTGTGTTTTCATTTTGTCCTTAATTATAAGTTGTGATGTTGCTGTTCCACTCATGTTTTCTATTTAATTTTGGTTGTAATTCTTTTATGTTTATTGCCTCTGTGATTTGTCTAAACATTGCGTCTTTTCTGTGTGTAGATTCTATTTTTATTTCTATGTTCTCTAATTTACCATTATGTTCTATTTTAGCATGTTGGTAGAGTACAGATGATTCTTTACTATCTTGAAGGTCTCGCCAGTGTTCATTTATCCGTTCCCCTACACTACGAGCTGTCTCACCTATGTACACTATATTTTTGTCTCTACATTGTCCTTCAGTACATCTTATGCTATATACTACATTTTTAGTTTTACAGTTAATATGGGGGCTTAATTTACTGAGCACACAACACACACACAGAAACAAAATGGCATAGGACAGAACAAAGGAGAGGCACAAAAACAAAGAAAATAATCCCCAGTCACTGAAGAGGTGACAGAATGTGTGACGAAAGAACTTTGACAATATATAAACAACCATCTGGTTCTGGAACCAACCAACCAACCGGAAATTTATAAATTCCTAAATTTATAAATTTATTATAATAAATTGAAGTGAAAGCAACTGGTGCGTGTGTTTCTTATTGGCAACATGACCCTCCCAAAGTATAACAATATATATAAATTTTATATATATATATATATATTTTATATATATATATATATATATATTTTATATATATATATATATATATTTTATATATATATATATATATATTTTATCATCATCAGGTTTAGCGTCCGTGTTCCACGCTTGCATGGGTTTGGACGGGGGTTTTCCCACTTGAGGCAAGAGTGGTTGTCTTGCTCGCATAGGACTGTCTGGCGGGTTTTCTACAGTTGGATGCCCTTCCTAACACCAACCACATTTACAGTGTGGGGCTGGGAGGTTTTTACCGTGTTGCCTACACGGCCACATTACAGCGTGGACTGTCTGGCGGGTTTTCTACAGCTGGATGCCCTTCCTAACACCAACCACATTTACAGTGTGGGGCTGGGAGGTTTTTACCGTGTTGCCTACACGGCCACATTTACAGCGTGGACTGTGTGTTTTTTGTCGTGACACCTACACGATCTCATTTGTTTCGGCCTGGATGTTGTGGGACCAACATAACTTTACATTGAAAGGGGCGGTGTGGGTGGGGTGGAGGTGGTGGGACGGGGATGTGTTTTGATAGAGGTGCCTACTGACTGTAGTAGGTTTTTACTTTGTATTTAGGTAAGGCGGGTCTTCTCTATTACTGAGTACCGCCAAAGGTCTCGGTCCAGTGACATTGTCTTGGAGAGGTGTAAGCGTGTGAGGTCGGAATTTATCAGCTCGTCCCATGTTTTTCTGGGTCTGCCTACTCCGTGGCTACCGTCTATCTTTATTGCCCTGCACTTTGTTATACAGCTGTCGTCTTTCATGCGCATCACGTGACCGTACCAACGTAGCCTTCTCTCGAGTAAACAACATCTGATCCCTCTTATTTCTAATTTTTTTCTTAGTTCGTTTATGCTTTGCCGTTCACGTATATTACTATTGCACATCCAGCGGAGCATGCAAGCTTCGTTCCTCTCTAGTCTGCGTATATCCTCTGCACACAATGCCCAGGTCTCACTGCCATGCAGCATTGCTGTTCGTATGCAGGCATCGTATAACCTGCCTTTCATTTTTACGGAGAACCCTCTAGCGGCTAATAGTGGTATAAGCTCTCTGAACTTTTTCCATCCAGTTCTGACTCTAGCTACTGTACTTTCAGAGCACCCTCCCCCACTGCTGATTTTGTCACCCAGATAACGGAAGCTGTCCACTATTTCTATAGAACCCTCTGCGCAGTTGAAGGAGCTAGTATTTTGTGGGCACTTGCTGCTACTTATTGCACCAGAGCACCGGCCACATGTAAAATCTATGTTCTTAGTTAGCTTACCTGTGATCCCACTACATCTTTTATGCACCCATACTTTGCATTTGGGACATAAAATGGAGTTTCTACCTACGCCTTTCCTACACACTGAGCATGGCCATTTCCCCGATGGGACCGCCGCCTTATTTTCTTTCCTACAAACTAGAACTTTAGTCTTAGCCAGGTTAATTTTAAGGCCTTTTGATTCTAGGCCGTGCTTCCACGTTTGGAATTTCTTCTCTAGTTCGGTCATTGATTCAGCTATGAGCGTTAGATCATCTGCGTATAGGAGTTCCCATGGGCAGCCGGTCTTGAACTCCTCTGTTATAGCCTGAAGGGCAATAATAAATAGTGGGGGGCTAAGTACAGAGCCCTGATGGACACCAACTTTTACGCTAAACTCTTCACTATATTCGTTGTTAATTCTAACCTTACTGACTGTTTCTTTATACATGGCTTGTATAGCTCTCACAAGCCATTCGTCAACACCTAGTTTTCTAAGAGACCACCAGATAATGGAACGGGGGACTCTGTCGAAGGCTTTCTCCAAGTCGACAAAAGCTAAGTATAGGGGTTTACTTTTAGCTAGGTACTTCTCCTGTAGTTGTCGTACAATGAAAAGAGCGTCTGTGGTACTTTTGCCTGACACAAACCCGAACTGCATTTCATCTAGATCAATTCTCTCTCTGATTAGTTGCGCTATTACTTTTTCCGTGACCTTCATGACCTGGTCGATTAATTTAATGCCTCTATAGTTACTCCTATCTAGGGCATCTCCTTTTCCCTTATAGCAGTTAACGATGATGCTGCTACGCCATTCCTTCGGAACAACCCCATTCTGTACGACTTGGTTAACTATCCGGGTGACCATGGTGTGTCCCACCGAACCAGATGCCTTCAGCATCTCAGCAACTATTTCCGAAGGCCCAGCCGCCTTACCCGTCTTCATATCTTTGATTGCCTTACTTATTATACTACCTTCAACTAACACTGCTGGTCCCTCTATTGGATCGATCTGGGGGAGACTGTCTTTCTCCCATTTGTTCTCCTCATTTAGAAGCCTTTCGTAGTGACACTTCCAAGCTACCTTCTTATCAGCGTCGGTGATGGCAAGTATGCCATCATCGTTAAGTACACACTTCTCCCCGACAATATCACGGTTTTCCTTGACACATTGCCTGGCAATCCTGAACACCTCACGTTTTTGGTCCTCACGTTGTAGAACATGCTTGAACTTTCTTTCCTCTGCTTCCCTTCTTGCGAAGTACACTTGTCTCCTAGCTTCCCTCCTGGCCACTTGATAGTCTTCTCTACTTCCCCCATCCCGCCATACTTTCCAAGCCTGCTTTTTGGCCTTAATTGACTCCTCCACCTTACTGTTCCACCACCATGTTACTCTCCTCCTACCTACAGGCCTGCTCCAGCCACAGACTTCGTCTGCCGCTGTCAGCAGGTTTGCTCTCAGGAATTCCCACTGTTCCTCTATATTATACGACTCTAATTGCTCTTCCTTACTGTCGAAAGCGTCAAGTAATTTGCTTTGAAATTTATTTCTGGCTATGGGGTCCTTTAGCTTCCATATTTTTCTCCTGAGGATAGTCCTCTTTCGCTGTCTAGTACGTCTCGTCCTGACTATGAGGTCGCTAATTATCAGTCTATGTTGGGAGGTGAATTCTTCATGGGGGTGGGATTTAGTGTTAACAACAGACACTCTGTCACGTCTTCTGGTAAGGATATAATCTACCTGGCTTGTGTGTTCCCCCGATCTATAGGTGATCAAGTGATTGTCTCGTTTTTTGAAGTTAGTGTTACAGATAGTTAAGTTATTTGCGTCGCAGAATTCCAGGATTCTGGAGCCTTCCTCATTTCTAGTACCGAACCCATAGCCTCCATGGATTCCGTCATAGCCGTCACAATGTTGTCCAACGTGACCATTTAGGTCGCCTGCAATAACTATATAGTCACTGTCGGTTATTTGGGAGGTAGCGAGCATCAGTGTCTCGTAGAATCTGTCTTTTATAGCGCGGGGCTGTCCGGATTGGGGTGCGTACGCAGATATTACTGTCACCGTAGTTTTATTGAGGACAAGTCTTATTTTAATTATTCTGTCGTTCACTCTATTTACGTCTATTATCTTATCTGCCCACTTTTCTGCTACCATGATTCCTACCCCACCCAACCCATTGTCATTTCCCACCCAGAAAAGCTTATAGCATCGCTCTTTACCCACGATGAATCTAGCCGACCCTCCCCTCCACCTGGTCTCTTGAATACAACAAACATCGACCTCCTTACGTTCAAGCATTTCTACAACCTCGTTAGAGCGACCCTTTAAGGTGCCTACATTCATGGTACCAACTCTGAAGTTTTGGATTGCGTTTGGAGGGTGGGAGCGGTGGGGCGCGGGGGGGGATGGGGTTATGTTAGCCATCCTGGGCCGAAACAAGTAGGAGTGCTTGCATTCTCGTCCACGAGGTGAATTTGGCTTTATCTTTGGCATTGTCGCTGAGCGTCCACATTTTTCTCTCTTCAACTCTCCAGAATTCCGTAGTCCATCCATCATATCGAAAAGCAACCAGTTAAGCGATAGTATGGGCCTCTGACTTATGATTGGTCCACGTAATAATGGTGGTGCGTGGGGGCGGGAGGGAGGGATGATGGGTTGTTAGCGAGAATGTAAGGTTTAAGATAAGATCGCCGTATTTTGGGCATGATTTAACAATAAACGAAAATACAAGATTTGTTTTGTTTAAGAAATTACGATAGAGAAAATGCGGTGATAGGGAAAATATGATTTTTAGAGAAAAGATATGATATATAATGGTGAAAATATGATATAGTGTGAAATTAGGACATAGAAGTGATTGAATGAATGGGTTCGGATGGAGAGAAGAATCGAGAAAGAAATTGGGCATAATTTAACAATAAACGAAAATACAAGATTTGTTTTGTTTAAGAAATTACGATAGAGAAAATGCGGTGATAGGGGAAGTATGATTTTTATATATATATATTTTATATATATATATATATATATATATTTTATATATATATATATATATATATATATATTTTATATATATATATATATTTTATATATATATATATATTTTATATATATATATATTTTATATAAATATATATATATATTTTATATATATATATATATATATATATATTGAATATATATATATTTTATATATATATATATTTTTTATATATATATATGGAGGCACATGGCTTAGTGGTTAGAGCATCCGCCTTGCAATCGAAAGGTTCTGAGTTCAATTCTCAGACCGAGCGATGTGTATATATATATATATATATATATACATATTTTATATAGATATATATATATTTTATATATATAGATATATATATTTTATATATATAGATATATACATATATTTTATATAGATATATATATATATTTTATATATATATAATATATATATATATTTTATATATATATATAATATATATATATTTTATATATATACATAATATATATATATATATTATATATATATATATCTTTTATATATATATAATATATATATATATATTTTATATATATATATTTTATATATATATATTTTATATATATACATATCATCATTTCATCATCTTCATTTCATTTTACGTCCACTTTTCCCTGCTTGCAAGGGTGGGACGGGAACTGATTCTGGCTTGATTTCTACAGCTGGATGCCCTTCCTAACACCAACCTCATTTACAGTTAGTGCTGGGTACTTTTTTTTACCGTGGCACCTCCACAACCACTTCGCAGTGGAATGATAGGGACCCCAGTCCCTATCATCTCATTTCTACAGCTGAGTAAACTGGAGCAATGTGAAATAAAGTGCCTTGCTCAAGGAAACAACACATCACCCGGGCTGAGAATTGAACTCACAACCTTTCCATTGCAAGGCCAATGCTCTAACCACTAAGCCATGTGCCTATGTATATATATCTTTATTAAAATAACAGATTAAAGTTTAAGAAAAGAATCGCTGCTTTCACCCTTAACTGGATCTTCTGAAACTAACAAAGCTTTCCCGTCTATCTACTAATGAGCATATTTTCAACGACCATTCCACTTATTACAATGAAGCTCTTGCTCGGGGTGGATTTGTCGATAAGGTAGCATATACAGCGTACGAAAATAGACCTAGAAGAAATAGATCCCGTCGCATTTGTTGGTATAACCCACCATATAATATGGAGGTGGCCACACCATTAGCTAAGATCTTTCTTTCCCTTATTACGAAGCATTTTCCCCCTACACATAAATATAGTAAAATTTTAAATAGAAATACTATTAAAATTTCTTACTCTACGACTCCTAACCTTGCACATAATATCACAGCTTCAAATTTAGCTAAACTACCTAGCCGTAGGAACACGTGCAACCCTGTAGTTAGTACTAACTGTAATTGTAGGAATCAGGTTAATTGCCCCCTATCCGGGAAATGCCTCTCTAGTAACATTGTCTACAAATGTAAAGTTGAAACACCCATGTCCCGTAGGGCCTACATAGGGTTAACCGCCAATAGATTCA
>OZ024740.1:136560980-136570980 GCA_964016885.1 Eledone cirrhosa
TGCTTTTTTGCCGTGGCACCTCCACGACCACCTTGCGGGGGGGGGGGAGTGGGGGCATATTGTTTATATGCTTCAGCATGTACCCATGGGAGGTCGGGTACCCTGTATTACTGCGTGACGCCAGAAGTCACGGTCGTGTGTCATTGTCTTTGAGAGGTGTAATTGGGTAAGGTCGGCTTTTATCACCTCATCCCAAGTCATCTTGGGTCTCCCCACTCCGCGGTTTCCATCAACTTATAGTGCTCTGCACCTTTTTATGCAGCTGTCATCCTTCATACGCATCACATGTCCATACCAGCGTAACCGCCTCTAAATATATATTTTATATATATATATATATATTTAGATATATATTTATATTTTATATATATATATATATTATATATATATATATTATATATATATATATATATTTAGATATATATTTATATATAATATATATATATATTAAATATATATATATATATATATATATTATATATATATATTATATATATATATATATTATATATATATATATATATAATATATATATATTATATATATATATTGTCGGGGTCTTACTGGTTCCTATTAGTTTAGTTTTAGTTTCATTTTACATCCGCTTTTCCCTGCTTGCAAGGGTGGGATGGGAACTGATACTGGCTTGATTTCTACAGCTGGATGCCCTTCCTAACACCAACCTCATTTACAGTGAGTGCTGGGTGCTTTTTTCCGTGGCACCTCCACGACCACTTTGCAGTGGAATGATATGGACCCCAGTCCCTATCATCTCATTTCTACAGCTGAGTAAACTGGAGCAATGTGAAATAAAGTGTCTTGCTCAAGGAAACAACACATCACCCGGTCTGAGAATCTGAGAATTGAACTCACAACCTTTCGATTGCAAGGCCAATGCTCTAACCACTAAGCCATATGCCTCCATATATATATATATATATATATATTATATATATATATATTATGCAAAGTATGGGTGCATAAAAGATGTAGTGGGATCACAGGTAGGCTAACTAAGAACATAGATTTTACATGTGGCCGGTGCTCTGGTGCAATAAGTAGCAGCAAGTGCCCACAAACTACTAGCTCTTTCAATTGCGCAGAGGGTTCTATAGAAATAGTGGACAGCTTCCGTTACCTGGGCGATAAAATCAGCAGTGGGGGAGGGTGCTCTGAAAGTACTGTAGCTAGAGTCAGAACTGGTTGGAAAAAGTTCAGAGAGCTTATACCACTATTAGCTGCTAAAGGGTTCTCACTAAAAATGAAAGGCAGGTTGTACGATGCCTGCATACGAACAGCAATGCTGCATGGCAGTGAGACCTGGGCATTGTGTGCAGAGGATATACGCAGACTAGAGAGGAACGAAGCTTGCATGCTCCGCTGGATGTGTAACAGTAATATACGTGAACGGCAAAGCATAAACGAACTAAGGAATAAATTAGAGATAAGAGGGATCAGATGTTGTTTACTCGAGAGAAGGCTACGTTGGTATGGACACGTGATGCGCATGAAAGTCGATAGCTGTATAACAAAGTGCAGGGCAATAAAGATAGACGGTAGTCACGGAATAGGCAGACCTAGAAAAACCTGGGACGAGCTGATAAACTCCGACATCACACACTTACACCTCTCCAAGACAATGTCACTGGACCGAGACCTTTGGCGGTACTCAGTAACAGAGAAGACCCGCCTTACCTAAATATATAGTAAAACCTACTCCAGCCAGTAGGCATCTCTAACAAATACACCCCGTCCCACCACCCCCACCCGACCCACACCACCCCGTTCTATGTAAAGTTATGTTGGTGCCGCGCCATCGAGGCCGAAACAAATGAGATCGTGTAGGTGTCACGACAAAAAAACACACAGTCCACGCTGTAATGTGGCCGTGTAGGCAACACGGTAAAAACCTCCCAGACCCACACTGTAAATGTGGTTGGTGTTAGGAAGGGCATCCAACTGTAGAAAACCTGCCAGACAGTCCTATGCGAGCAAGACAATCACTCTTGCCTCAAGTGGGACTACCCCCGTCCAAACCCACGCAAGCGTGGAACACGGACGTTAAACGTTGATGATGATGATGATGATGATATATTATATATATATATATTATATATATATATTATATATATATATTATATATATATATTATATATATATATATTATATATATATATATTATATATATTATATATATATATTATATATATTATATATATATATATTATATATATATATTATATATATATTATATATATTATATATATATATTATATATATATTATATATATGGAGGCACATGGCTTAGTGGTTAGAGCATTGGCCTTGCAATCAAAAGGTTGTGAGTTCAATTCTCAGACTGGGTGATGTGTTGTTTCCTTGAGCAAGACACTTTATTTCACATTGCTCCAGTTTACTCAGCTGTAGAAATGAGATGATAAGGACTGGGGTCCATATCATTCCACTGCAAAGTGGTCGTGGAGGTGACACGGCAAAAAAGCACCCAGCACTCACTGTAAATGAGGTTGGTGTTAGGAAGGGCATCCAGCTGTAGAAATCAAGCCAGAATCAGTTCCCATCCCACCCTTGCAAGCAGGGAAAAGTGGATGTAAAAATGATGATGATGATGATGATATATTATATATATATATATTATATATATATATATTATATATATATATATTATATATATATTATATATATATATATATTATATATATATATATATTATATATATATATTATATATATATTATATATATATATATTATATATATATATTATATATATTATATATATAGGCTTGGCAACTTGTTGGTATAGGACGTGAATTGTTGAACGTCCATATTTGAAATTTTAATATTTTAAATTGACAGTAATCGGATTTATGTGTGGCTTTAATTTTTCAGAAGACAAGGAAAACATACAAAAAAGATAAGTTTTTGTGCTTTGACGCAATTATTTTGAAGTATATTTTACATATATTAGCGTTTTAAACATATTTATTTTCACCGTGTGATACCCTCATAGGAAACAAAACACACACACGTGCATTCTACCATACAGAGTATACGTAACCTAATTTTAATTTAATTTAACTTAAGTAGATCTTGTATTATTTTGATTTTTCTGAGTAACATAATTTAATTTAATATAATTTTATTTGTTTTTGACTCGGTGAGCATGTGTGTTTGTTGTTTCTTGTTTGATATATTGATATTACAATAGCTATGGTCAATCTATACGGTTCCCGTTATTTATATTTGTAAACAAACATTTAAATTCAACTTATATACAACTTACATCGTGTTTCTATATCTTTAACATTTTCGATTTTCGGTTTCTTTCATTCGGTTTCTTCCATTCATTCATTTAATTTTTAATTTAAAATTTATTATTTTTATTTTTTATTTCATGAATTGCTATTTCTCACGCTGTCTCTATCTCTCTCCTTCCTTCCTCTCTCACTCTCTCTAGATCCACGAGCTCTCTCTCTCTACCTCTCTCTCTCTCTACCTCTCTCTCTCTAAATCGCACCTTGAATTTCTCACCGGACATATCTATCTCCTCTCTCTCTGACCTTCCCCCCACTCTTCCCGCTATCTCTCTCGCTCCTCTCTTCTGTCTCTCTCCCCCCTTTTCTTCTGTTTCTTTTTCTCTCTCTCTGGATCGCACAAGCTCTTTCTCTCTTTTCCTCTAGATCGCTCCTTCAATATCTCACTGAACTTATATCTCCCTCCCTCCCTCCCTATGTCCCTCTCTCACCTCTACCCTACACTTCCCACTGTCTCTCTTTCTCCCCTCCACAGCGAAATGGACTGCATACAGGAAAAAGGTGAAATTAGGAGTCAGCGAAACTGGTCAAAGATGGAACTAGCGGTTTTGATCAAGGGGTGGACCGTGGCTGATGGGTCTCCACCAAGCAAAAAGATGGCGGAGAGCCTGAAAAGTCACGGGTTCCTGAGGACCCTGGCACAGATAGAGAGAAAGAGAAAAGAAATTGAGAAGGCGTATGTCCTCATAGCGCCACATATGGCGATGCTAAGCCGTGTCCTCAGGGAGGAGAAAACCGAAGAGAGGGATGAGGAGAAGGAAAAAGAAAAAGAAAAAGAAAAGGAGGAGAGCACAAGCACGGACCTGAAAGAAAATGATATACCCTCCGCCACAGGCAGGGAGGGCAGGCCGGGCAACCAACAAGCAAAGGGCAAAGGTGAAAAGCGAAATCACCTTCTGAAGGAGAACCAAGCGCAGAGGGACCAGTGGACAACTGTTCAAAGGAAGAACAGAAAGCACCGAGTCACTGGATGGAAAAAAACCCAAGTAATGTGCAAGTTTTTCAATAACGGGACATGCTGGCATGGAGAGACAGGGATGGGATGCAGATTCGCCCACCCTAGGTCTCAAACGAACTATGCCCATCCTACTCGCGCAACATGCACCAGCCAAAGCCAAAATAAGCCGCTCCAGAAGTATGCTGATGTCGTGCGTGCCGCACCAACAAGGAGAAGGCACGCACATGCCGACGAGATACAGATGGCAGCAGCAGAGCAGAACATTTTTTTAGTGATGGCAGAGAAGATTGTGGGACAGCTAACCTGGCTGCATCGTCTCCAGAGCCAGGGTCATCCACATCCACACCAGCACTCGAGACCACCACAGTTAAGGGACCCAGAGTGGCCGCCGCTGACACCAGACCAGGTGTCATACCGACAGCCATTACTGGCACCCCAAAAGTCACACCAGTGCTGCTGCTGAATGTCAGAGGCCTGGTGAAACTCAGTAACATGAGTAAAATGTCCTACCTGGGAGACTTAGCCATAAGCAATCAAGCACTATGCATGGCACTAACCGAAACGCACCTGACAAGCAGTATAGCAGATGCAGAAATACATATACCGAAATATATTGTATTTCGTTCGGACAGGAAGGAGAGAACTCATGGTGGGGTTGCTCTGTATACCCGTGAAGATGTCACACCAATTGTACTGTTGACACATTCAAACTCAGTCTGTGACACACTGATAGTACATATGAAGCAACTACAGACAGTAATATGTGTCACATATCGGCCGCCCGATGCCCCCAGTAATGAGGGTAAATTTGAGGATAGCCTAAGTAGGATAGAAGAGGTCCTTGACAAACTGGACCAGGGTCTCAACATTCTACTGCTGGGAGACTTCAACCTACCAAAGGTCAAATGGCCTGATGGCCACCTCCTCCCTGGAATGACGTCAGTAAAACAGAGACAGACGGAATCCCTGCTGGCCCTCACACACAGGCTGTTCAAGGAGCAAGCAATACTCCTCCCAACAAGAGGTGAAAATGTCCTGGACCTCTGTTTTACAAACAACGAAGTGCACATCCACAATGTGAGGGTGACACCAACAATTCTCTCAGATCATAACTTAGTAGAGCTAATGATATGTGGTCCAAGAGAACCAACAGAGACAAAACCACCAAGAAGCTCCGGGACGTTATCCAGCCTTAACTTCTACAAGGCTAACTGGAAAAAGATTAAGAGAGAAATCCGGAAGCAAACATGGAGTGAAAACACCGCCACACAAGACACTAACACACAATTTCAACACTTCATGACAACGATACACACTATATGCAAAAAGTTTGTCCCGGAGAAAGAGGCAAACAGACACAAAAATCTTATTCCCAGAGATAGGAAAATCCTTATGAGACGTAGAACTAAACTCTCAAACCAGTTGAATAGTCAACAAAACAAAAACAAGAAGGAATCCTATTTGAAATGTGCATTACTTGGCACCGAGATTGCACTCAAGCTTTCCCATGAGAATGAGAGGGCAAAGAAAGAGAACAGGGCCATAGAAAACATTAAAACAAACCCTAAGGCCTTCTTTAAATTTGCAAAAGAAACTGCCTCAGTACACTGCAAGATTGGGCCACTCTTCCATACGGACGGTTCATTAACCGAAAACCCCCAAGAGATATGTGAAATACTGAACGAACAGTACAAAAGTGTGTTCACATGTCCACTGAGGCACATGCAAATAACGAAGCCAGAGGAGTTCTTTGATATCACAACACTACATGAAAAAATGGCAACCATCAACCACATATACATAACGGAGGAGGATGTGGTGTACGCCATTGATGAAATTAGAACAGACTCGGCTGCTGGACCTGATGGATTCCCAGCAGTTCTCTTAAAATATGTAAGCGGGCCTTAGCAACTCCCCTGAAGATGCTCTTCAGAAGCTCCTTGGCTAGCGGTGTACTACCCAGGGAGCTGAAAGAAGGCACAATATGCCCTATCCATAAAGGAGGTAGCAGAGCGGAGGCCAAAAACTATAGGCCAGTCTCCCTGATGTCGCATATCAGTAAGGTCATGGAGCGAGTCGTCAGAAAGAAACTGATCACTTTCCTCGAGAAAAATGACCGCCTGACTAGCACGCAACATGGCTTCCGCCCAGGAAGAAGCTGCCTTACACAGCTGCTACATCACTACAACTGGGTACTGAGACAACTACTAGACAGCTCACATATGGACGTGATATATCTTGACTTTGCGAAGGCCTTTGACAAGGTCGACCACGGAATGATATGTCACGAACTACATGGACTCGGCATAACTGGAAAAGTAGGTGAGTGGCTGCATGGCTTCCTAAGGGACAGAACCCAGGCAGTCGCAGCAAATGGGGCCCTCTCAAAGGAAACACCAATAACAAGTGGGGTGCCCCAGGGGACAGTCCTGGGACCACTACTGTTTTTGGTGGCTCTCTCAGACATGCCCTCTGTAGTACATACAACAACATCCCTCACTAGCTATGCTGATGACACTAAGGTAGCACAGGCAATCAAAAACCCGGCTGACGCTGCCCTTTTACAGCAGGATCTGGATGCCATATACAGATGGGCGGAAGAAAACAACATACAGTTTAATGCTGGCAAATTCCCAGCCCTACAATACAAACCTGCAAACACAAATATAGTGGAACAAAACTACACAGGACCAGGAGGGACCGATATCCCCGTGTCAAAATCGATACGAGACCTGGGCATAGACATGAGCGATGATGCATCTTTTTCTTCACACATCATGAAAGTGGTGACAATGTGCAGACGACTCGCTGGCTGGATCTTGAGGACTTTCCGGACAAGAGATCGAGACACCATGTTGACACTGTGGAGGACTTTTGTCCTAAGCCGCCTGGACTACTGCTCCCAGTTCTGGTCACCCCATAGTGTCAAACTAACCACGGAGCTTGAGGCAATCCAGCGAAGCTACACCAAGAGGATTGTCAAGATGAGGGAGACAAGCTACTGGGAGAGGCTAAAGGAACTGAACCTCTACTCCTTGGAGCGAAGGCGGAAAAGATAGTGATCTACATGTGGAAAATCCTGGAGGGACTAGCACCAAACTTTGGCATTGGCAGCTGGACCAACCGTCGAACAGGACGTCACTGTGTGGTGCCAAAGGTCCCGTCTTCCACATCTAGAATAAGGAGCAGGTATTGCAATAGCCTGGGATTCAAGGGCCCTCAACTCTTCAACAGGCTGCCGAGGGATCTGAGAGATTTGCATGACGTGGAGGTGGATGTCTTCAAGAAACATCTCGACACCTTGTTATCCAGGATCCCGGATGAGCCCAGAGCAAGAGACGAGGGAAACCTAAGGGCAGCAGCAACAAACTCCCTCTTACACCAGTGGCGAACCTATATGGGCTGGAGATAAAATGTGTAGCAACAAGGGCGGTGCCCCAGCATGGCCTCAGCCGGATGGCTGAAACAGGTAAAAAAAAAAAAAAAAAAAAAATAGTATATTATATATATATATATTATATATATTATATATATATATATATATATATTATCATCATCATCATCATCACCGTTTTACGTCCGTTCTTCCACGCTAGCATGGGTTAGACGGGTTGTCCTGTTGTGGGCAGTGTCTGGTCGGCTGACTATGCCTTGCTCATACAGGAACTGATTTGGCTTGATTTCTACAGCTGGATGCCCTTCCTAACACCAACCTCATTTACAGTGAGTGCTGGGTGCTTTTTCGTGGCGCCTACACGTCCACTTTACAGTGTGGGCTGGATGCTTTTTTGCCGTGGCACCTCCACGACCACCTTGTGGTGGTGGGTGTGGGGGCATATTTTCTATATGCTTCAGCTTGTACCCATGGGAGGTCGGGTACTCTGTATTACTGCGTGACGCCAGAGGTCACGGTCGTGTGTCATTGCCTTTGAGAGGTGTAATTGGGTAAGGTCGGCTTTTAAGGTGTAATTGGGTAAGGTCGGCTTTTATATATATATTATATATATATTATATATATATATATCTCGTATATATATTATATATATATATATATATTATATATATATATTATATTATATATATATATATTATATCATCATCATCATCATCACCGTTTTACGTCCGTTCTTCCACGCTAGCATGGGTTAGACGGGTTGTCCTGTTGTGGGCAGTGTCTGGTCGGCTGACCATGCCTTGCTCATACAGGAACTGATCTGGCTTGATTTCTACAGCTGGATGCCCTTCCTAACACCAACCTCATTTACAGTGAGTGCTGGGTGCTTTTTCGTGGCGCCTACACGTCCACTTTACAGTGTGGGCTGGGTGCTTTTTTGCCGTGGCACCTCCACGACCACCTTGCGGGGGGGGGGGGGGGGGGGGGGGGCATATTGTTTATATGCTTCAGCATGTACCCATGGGAGGTCGGGTACCCTGTATTACTGCGTGACGCCAGAAGTCACGGTCGTGTGTCATTGACTTTGAGAGGTGTAGTTGGGTAAGGTCGGCTTTTATCACCTCATCCCAAGTCATCTTGGGTCTCCCCACTCCGCGGTTTCCATCAACTTATAGTGCTCTGCACCTTTTTATGCAGCTGTCATCCTTCATACGCATCACATGTCCATACCAGCGTAACCGCCTCTCCTGCACGCAGCATTTGATTCCTCTTATGCTCAGTCTCTCTCTCAATTCCTTTATGCTTTGTCGTTCACGTATATTACTGTTACACATCCATCGGAGCATGCAGGCTTCGTTTCTCTCTAATCTACGTAAGTCTTCCACCTTCAGCGCCCAGGTCTCACTATCATGCAACATCGCTGTTCGGATACACGCATCATACAGTCTGCCTTTCATTCTGAGGGAGAAGCCTTTTGCAGCTAGCAGTGGTA
This sequence comes from Eledone cirrhosa, assembly GCA_964016885.1. Classification (NCBI taxonomy): domain Eukaryota; kingdom Metazoa; phylum Mollusca; class Cephalopoda; order Octopoda; family Eledonidae; genus Eledone; species Eledone cirrhosa. The sequence goes on from OZ024740.1 coordinate 136,570,158, forward strand.
GTAGTTCCCTAAACTTCTTCCATCCCGTTCTTACCCTAGTTATTGTACTTTCTGAGCACCCACCTCCGCTGCTAATTCGGTCACCTAGGTAGCAGAAGCTGTCTACTGTTTCTACAGGGCCCTCCCAGAGATTGGTGGTACTTGTTTCCTGTGGCTGTTTGCTTGCTGTTTCAGCACAGCTGCTGCATGTGAATCCTACATTCTTAATTAAGCTTCCTGAGATCCCGCTACATCTCTTGTGTACCCATTGTTTGCATTTGGGGCAGAGAATGGAGTTCCTACCTACACCTTTCCTACATACTGAGCAAGGCCATTTCCCATGACCGATGGGTGAAGAAGTGCCAGTTGAAGGAAGACGTGGTAGAGGTAGACCACGAAAAACATGGGCGGAGGTGGTGAGAACAGACCTCAGATCATTGAAGCTCAGGGTGGAGATGACGAAGGACCGTGACGAGTATATATATTATATATATATATCATCATCATCATCATCATTTTACATCTGCTTTTCCCTGCTTGCAAGGGTGGGATGGGTCTTATTCAGCACAGCATCTCTCCACTCGTCACGGTCCTTCGTCATCTCCACCCTGAGCTTCAATGATCTGAGGTCTGTTCTCACCACCTCCGCCCATGTTTTTCGTGGTCTACCTCTACCACGTCTTCCTTCAACTGGCACTTCTTCACCCATCGGTCATCCTCCATGCGCATCACATGTCCATACCACCTCAGTCTCCTCTCCCGTACTCTACATTCTATCCCTCTCAGACACAGTTTCTCTCTCAACACATTTATGCTGGGTCGTTCACGCACATTTACACTGCAC
>OZ024740.1:136580980-136588480 GCA_964016885.1 Eledone cirrhosa
ATATATATATATATATATATATATATATATATATATATATATATGAATTATAAGAATCAAAGAACTGTTCAAAACATTTTTATGCTTACAACTGTTTCCTCCAAACCGAGGTTTGGATTCTTCGGAGCAATTTATTATTGAATGAACACTTATATGACCTCCTTTTCACCCAAGAGACATACAGATACATATGCAAATATTGTGGGTCAACATTCATTACAGCATTTAGTGTGGCAGTACACATTTAGAGATTACATTCATATTAAAAGATACAATCAAAAATACAGGTTAAAATACAACATGAAATTAAGCGGTTATAGAGTGCAATGGTTATATGTGTGGCAAGCACGTGCGTCTTGTTTATATAGTGTGGCAGAGAGTTACGTGTAATAGAAGCACTTAAGCAGGTAATCAAGAGTGTTAACACTCTTGATTACCTGCTTAAGTGCTTCTATTATGCTTGCCACACATATAACCATTGCACTCTATAACCGCTTAATTTCATGTTGTATTTTAGCCTGTATTTTTGATTGTATCTTTTAATATGAATGTAATCTCTAAATGTGTACTGCCACACTAAATGCTGTAATGAATGTTGACCCATAATATTTGCATATGTATCTGTATGTCTCTTGGGTGAAAAGGAGGTCATATAAGTGTTCATTCAATAATAAATTGCTCCGAAGAATCCAAACCTCGGTTTGGAGGAAACAGTTGTAAGCATAAAAATGTTTTGAACAGTTCTTTGATTCTTATAATTCATATAACTGCTCTGTAAATCATCTGATGTTATTACATTGAGCTATTTAACTTACTGGTAATAAGGTAGTAATATATTACTGCCTACCACTATTTAGGGTTTATAAAAATATATATAACTACAAAAGGTTTTTGTATTTGCATAACCATAAATAGTATAATTAATACTATATATATATATATATATATATATATATATAGTTAAAAGAATAGAGGTGTAACACACAAGTTATTATATATTGGTAAACGGAATAGAAAATGCTGACAAATTGTTCACAGTTGAAAAATGGTTTAATTAGGAATAAAAGAGTATTAGTAATTGTATGGGTTAGTATTCAGTTGTGGTTTTAAGTTTTTAAGCTTTTACCGGTTGCACATTCCTAAATGCTTTTCAAAAATAATTTTGAGATAGAGTGTCCGTGTTGTTTGCTCAGATCAGAGCAAACAACACGGACACTCTATCTCAAAATTATTTTTGAAAAGCATTTAGAAATGCGCAACCGGTAAAAGCTTAAAAACTTAAAACCACAACTGAATACTAACCCATACAATTACTAATACTCTTTTATTCCTAACTAGCAGTAAAGCCCGGCGTTGCTCGGGGTCGCTCAGTAGCTGTGTTAAAGTTACAATGTTAAGTTTCTTTTTTGGCTTAAAAACTGTAGTGTCTACTGTGCAGACTTGCATGTGGTGTTTTTGATTAATATTCCCTCAACCAACAATATGCCTTATGAAGTTAAGAAAACATAACGATAACCCGAATGTTATAACAAAAGAGGATGCTGGGGATAAAAACTGCACTGGTTATTTATTAACAAACATCGAAAATGTAAACACTGCAACGCAAAGAAAAACAGCGTAACCAAATTATCAGTTATGTCTGTCTGCACGCCTATATCACCTCTCTGCACGACTGTCTGTCTGCACGCCTATATCACCTCTCTGCACGACTGTCTGTCTGCACGCGTATATCACCTCTCTGCACGCGTATATCACCTCTCTGCACGACTATCTGTCTGCACGCGTATATCACCTCTCTGCACGACTGTCTGTCTGCACGCCTAACGAAATTTACAGATACATATATTTTAAATAAACTTATATAATTTTTGCTTTTTTTTTACGAAATATTTGCTTGTTTTACGTAGTCTTTAAATAGACTTGTTTTCAAGTAAAAATATTGTTTTAAAAGGCTTTTAAATGGAAATGAAGCAAAACGGAAGCTTAGTGTTCGAACTGATGAAGCTGTGTTAAAGTTACAATGTTAAGTTTCTTTCTTGGCTTAAAAACTGTAGTGTCTACTGTGCAGACTTGCATGTGGTGTTTTTGATTAATATTCCCTCAACCAACAATATGCCTTATGAAGTTAAGAAAACATAACGATAACCCGAATGTTATAACAAAAGAGGATGCTGGGGATAGAAACTGCACTGGTTATTTATTAACAAAGATCGAAAATGTAAACACTGCAACGCAGAGAAAAACATTAGCGTAACCAAATTATCAGTTATGTCTGTCTGCACGCCTATATCACCTCTCTGCACGACTATCTGTCTGCACGCCTATATCACCTCTCTGCACGACTGTCTGTCTGCACGACTGTCTGTCTGCACGCCTAACGACGAAATATTTGCTTGTTTTACGTAGTCTTTAAATAGACTTGTTTTCAAGTAAAAATATTGTTTTAAAATGCTTTTAAATGGAAATGAAGCAAAACGGGGTCGCTCAGTAGCTGTGTTAAAGTTACAATGTTAAGTTTCTTTTTTGGCTTAAAAACTGTAGTGTCTACTGTGCAGACTTGCATGTGGTGTTTTTGATTAATATTCCCTCAACCAACAATATGCCTTATGAAGTTAAGAAAACATAACGATAACCCGAATGTTATAACAAAAGAGGATGCTGGGGATAAAAACTGCACTGGTTATTTATTAACAAAGACTGAGAAAGCCAGCGTAATTTTTTACGTAAGACGCTCAATGTAAACAGAACAAAGGGAAATAACTGATAACTTACGCTCAAAAATCGATACATTATATTCGATTTCGTCACATAGGGTGGGTCAATTTGAAATTTTTTTTTTCCCGATGTCTTCGCTAGGGCTCAATGTACAAGTATAGCAATTTCGGTGCAATTCCGTGAGAGATTCTAAGAGGAGATGTGTGCCAAAAATCGATAGACAGACAGACAACCACAGTTTTATATATATAGATTAAACCATTTTTCAACTGTGAACAATTTGTCAGCATTTTCTATTCCGTTTACCAATATATATATGTATATATACGTAATTGTATGTGTGTTTGTATTTCTGTTGTTGGGTTTTTTGTGTGTGTGTGTGTATGTATATATATTTATGTGTGTGTGTGTGTATATATGTATATATGTATAAGGGTGTATGTATGTGTGTGTATGTGTGTATGTATTTGTGTATGCGTATGTATGTGTTTATGTATTTGTATATGTATATTTATGTGTGAGAGTGTGTGTATGTATTTATTTTTACGTATGTATGTGTGCGTTCATTTGTGTGTATTGCTTACCACGTGTGTTTGTTCATTTATTTGTTGCCTGTATCGCTGTCAACTTTATAATAGTCTTTATTTTCTTTTATCATTATATATATATTTTTTCTTATATTTATTTGCGTGTGTGAATATGTAGAGGTGTGTGTATATTTTTGTGCATGCATATGTATGCATGTATATATGTGTGTGTGTATGTATGTACGTGTGTATATACGTATGATTGTATGTATATGTATGTGTTATTGGCTACGTATGTGTATGTGTATGCATATATATATATTTATATTTCTATATATATATGTATATATATGTGTGTGGTTGTATATATGTATGTGTATGTATGGATATGTTGATATTTATGTGTGTATGTATGTGTATATGTATATGTATGTATATATATATACACATATATATGTGTATATGTGTGTGGGTATGTATGTGTGTATGTATATATATATGTGTGTGTATGTATATAATTGTGTGTGTGTGTTTGCATGTGTGTTTTTATTTTATTTTTCCTTTCCTTCCTTCTCCAGCCTCACTTTCATATAGATTGCATTTTTGTTTTTAGAATCCAATATCAATAAATACACCAGGATTTTTTCATGCTGATGATTGAAAGCAACATTTTTGGCTTTTAAGAAACCACTGGTAAATGGAATAATTGCCTTATGTTGTTTATTACATAACTATATTATATATATATTATATATATATATTTTATATATATATATTATATATATATTATATATATATTATATATATATATATATATATATATATTATATATATATATATATATATATTATATATATTATATATATATAAATATATATATATATATTATATATATTATATATATATATATATATATATTATATATATTATATATATTATATATATATATTATATATATTATATATATTATATATATTATATATATATGTTATATATATATTATATATATATATATTATATTATATATATATATTATATTATATATATATATTACACATCCAGCGGAGCATGCAAGCTTCGTTCCTCTCCGGTCTGCGTATATCCTCTGCACACAATGCCCAGCTCTCACTGCCTTGCAACATTGCTGTTCGTAATGCAGGCATCATACAGCCTGCCTTTCATTTTTAGGGAGAACCCTTTAGCGGCTAATAGTGGTATAAGCTCTCTGAACTTTTTCCATCCAGTTCTGACTCTAGCTACTGTACTTTCAGAGCACCCTCCCCCACTGCTGATTTTGTCACCCAGGTAAAGGAAGCTGTCCACTATTTCTATAGAACCATCTGTGCACTGGAATGAGCTAGTATTCTGTGGGCACTTGCTGCTACTTATTGCACCAGAGCACCGGCCACATATAAAATCTATATTCTTAGTTAGCTTACGTGTGATCCCACTACATTTAATTAGTCGTGCTAATATCCTTTCTGCCACTTTCATAACCTGATCTATCAGTTTTATACCCCTATAATTGCTCCTCTCCAGAGCATCCCCTTTACCTTTGTAGCAATTTATGAGAATACTGCTGCACCAGTCTTTGGGTATGACACTACCATATATAGCCTGATTGATGATCCCTGCAACCAGTTTAGTGCCTACGTCCCCTGATGCCTTCAGCAGCTCAGCAACTATTCCCGATGGTCCAACAGCCTTACCATTTTTCATTTCCCTAATCGCCTCTTGGACCCTATATTCGTCAATCTCAATAGCTGGTCCCTCTGTCGGGTCTACTAAGGGTAATTTCTCTCTCTCCCATTCGTTCTCCACATTCATCAGTCTCTCATAATGACATTTCCAGGCCTCCTTTTTCTGATCATTCGTGACACTAAGTACACCGGCATCATCCCGGACACATTTATCTCCAACAACATCCTGATTTGCATTGACACACTGACTTGCAATGTGGAACACCGCACGCCTCTGATCTTCCCGTCGCAGAACATTGGCAAACCTCCTACTCTCAGCCTCCCTGCGTGCTAAGTACACCTGACGTCTAGCTTCTCTCTTAGTGGCTGTATATTCTTCCCTACTCCCACCCTTTTTCCAAGCCTTCCATGCTAGTCTTTTGTCTCTAATGGCCTTATCTACTGTGCTGTTCCACCACCAGGTCACTCTCTGTCTGGTTGGAGCTCTGCTCCAGCCACAAGTTTCATCAGTAGCCTGCAGCAAGTTGTCACGTAAGAAATTCCAGTTATTATCTATGTCATACGTCTCTAAATCGTCTTCTTTTTCGTCATATACATCTTGAAGGGCTTTCTTAAATTTGTATTTTAGTGAAAGGTCTTTTAGCTTCCAGAACTTTCTTCTCCACACCTTCCTATATGTCTCATGCCATCTCTTGCTTACTGAGATATCACTAACAACTAACCTATGCTGTGGGGTACATTCTTCCCCAGGGTATGCCTTGGTATTAGACACTATCTGCCTGTCCCGCTGCCTAACTAGTAAGAAGTCAATCTGGCTTATGTCCTCACCAGATTTGTAGGTTATTAGGTGATTGGCAGGTTTCTGGAAGTTTGTGTTGCAAATAGTCAATGTACCTGCATCTCAAAATTCAAGAAGTCTCACTCCTTCTTCATTTCTTGAGCCGTAACCGTGCCCACCATGTACCCCAGTGTAACCATCCTGGAGCTGTCCAACATGACCATTGAAGTCTCCTGCTAGTATAACGATGTCTCCGTCCTCTGTCATTGCGGTTGTTTGTAAAAGTTGCTCGTAAAAGCAGTCTTTCTCATTTTTGCCTAGGCCTGCTTGGGGAGCATAGCCCGAGATGATTATCAGTAGTCTCCTGCCTACAACTAATCTAAGCTTAATTATTCGATTACTAACTCAAACTACCTCTATTGTCTTATTGATCCATTTCTCAGCCAGGAAAATGCCTACTCCCCCTAACCCATCATCCTTACCTACCCAGAATAGCTTATAGCTAAGACGTATGCTTACGACTAGTCTCGCAGAGGCACCTCTCCATTTCACCTCTTGCACGCAGCACACATCCACCTGCCTTCTCTCCAGCATATCCGCTATTTCAGCAGATCTACCTCTGAGAGTGCCAACATTAAGTGTTGCAACTCTGAGATGCGACGTCTTCATATTTTGTTTTTTTTCCTATTTGTTGCTGTGCTGATAAATAAAATATATATATATATAAATAATATATATATGTATATGTATATATATATATATATATATATATATATATATATATATATATATATGAAAGACGTAAAATAAGAAAATTTTAAAAATTAAAAATCAACTTACTAAAATTTTATTTTTATATGAGTCCCTAGTGTCCGCGCATTGCCTGGAGACTTAGCTGAGAATAGACTCCCTGATGACGTAATGAATTCTCGATGGTTACATTGCGTAACTATCTTTATCCCATTACAGAAACTAATTAGTTGGAGTGAAAATTTTAGTAAGTAAGTTGATTTTTAATTTTTAAAATTTTCTTATTTCACGTCTTTCTGCATCCTCCTGCATTGAACCACCTAGGTACTATGACATAACTTGTGTATTTGCTAGCATTAGTGTACATCTGTACGCAGAAGGTAAATATGATTAGTTGTCTGTCAGAAATAGAAAAATCATTTACAAAACTACGCTGGAGCCTCAAAAGCAAAAACAAAAGCAACAATATACGCACACACATATACAACACACATCCCAACAACAACAGACACACAGACACAAACAACAATAACAACAACACACACACCAACAACAACAACAACAACAATAATAACATACCCAGAAACAACAACAACAGACACGCAGACACAAACAACAATAACAACACACACAACAATAATAACAGACACGGAGACAACAACAACACACATCAACAACAGCACACATCAACAACAACAACACACACACATTCAATGCCTCTCACCACCACCACAATCTTAACAAACACACAGACACAGAAAACAAGTAATGACAGTAGCACAGAAATCACAGAAATAAGGGAAAGTAATAGGATTAAAAGGAGAAGGGAGGCTAAGGACAAAGAAAATAACCAAGACGAACACACAGACACACAAAATAGGGTAGATAACAACAATGAGCCAGTGAAAAGAGACAGGAGTAATTATGAGAGACATAGAAACAACCATGAGGCTGTTGGTGGAAATAGAAATAGAAACAACACAACTAACAATAACAATAGCACTAGTACACATAAAGCAGCAGCCTGGAA
>OZ024740.1:136598480-136610980 GCA_964016885.1 Eledone cirrhosa
ACAATTGGCCCCACTCTCTTTAACATTACACCAAAACATTAAAACGGAAACAGACCCCATAAAGTTCAAGAAGTCTTTGGACAAATTCCTTCAAGAAATCCCGGATATGTCTCCGTAAACAATAATTCTCTACTTGAGTGGGCCATGGTGTCCAAATCCTGATTTGAAAGACTTCGCCAGGTGGTGTTAGACATATGCTGGTCGAAACCTGTTAAAGTATATCATATATATATATATCTCTATATATAAAACTGTGTGTGTGTGAGTTTGAATCCCTAAAACTTGAGAACCACGCAACCGACTGTTTTCAAACTTTACACATATAATACTTATGTTTCAGGGAGTGTTCTGAGCAAAAAGAATTTCAAATTTTCAATGCCCTACTGACCAAATTAGGCGATTTAGCGATCTTTCTCTATAATTCTTAGTCTTTCTCTTTTTAGATAGATACATACATATAACGTCGCACCCTTATAATGTCTGTATGTCTGGCTGTCTGCCATACGGCACTTCCCTGGGGATGTCTGTGAGTTTGAATCCCTAAAACTCGAAGTACCCAACCAACTTTTTTCAAACTTTACATGTGTATTACTTATGTTTCAGGGAGTGATATGCACATAAAATTCAACATTTTGTCTCCTAGGGCCCGCATTAGGTGAAAAACTGCGTTTTTTAAGCTTTTTAGGGTTTTTTTGAGGCGATACGTCAGACCGATTTCCTTGAAATTGTAACTATGTGTTAGTCAGTCTCTTCTTCATACCGTGAGCAAAGAAAATCCAACTTTTTTATGGCCTAGGGCCCGCATTAGGTGAAAAACTTCATTTTTTCAACTTTTTAGGGCTTTTTGGAGGCGTTACGACTAGCTGATTTTCCCGAAATTTCAAAGCATATTATGCACATTAAAAAAATTCATTTTCTTTTTCCCCTAGGGCCCGCATTAGGTGAAAACCTGCATTTTTCCTGCTTCATCGAGGAAAATCTTAGATTATCCAGCCATCAGAGTATTCGGTTTATTTTTTTTTACATATTGTCCAGGCATACAGTTTTTCCACGATTAGGTCTGTTGGCGGCCCGCGTTCCAACATACCTTATCCCGTGCAACGCCGGTTACCACTGCTAGTATCATATATCATATATATATATATATTACTGCCGAATTGTTGATTTGAGAAATGTAATGTGTTCAGTTCATTTTCATGTCGTCTCTACATGTTTCTTGGTCCATTTACCTATCAGTATTTAACTGTTATTAATCTGTTATATGTTCGTTTAACTTAGAATCTAATCTTTTCAATATTATCGATAAATCTGTCGGACCCTCAAAAATAATCTTCTCGTATTTAAACTCTGATTACTTGTTATATCATTTAACTTTTCAATAATAAGGTTGAATCTGTCGGACCTTTATAAAAATAATCTTCTCGTTAACTTTCCCATTTCCCTTCCCCCCACCCCACGCACCACCGTTACTCCCATCTCCCACACGCCTCCCTCTGCCTCCAACCCATCCCTTCCTCCCACCCCACGCACCACCGTTACTATTTGGTCCAATCATAATTCGGCAATTTATCTGTTTCTCTTACCAATCTCTTTCACAAAACCACCGCCTCGGCTATTACTCCTTAAGTTTAGACCTGGTTGCTTTCCGATATGCTAAATGGACTACAGAATTTGGAGAGTCTGAACAATCTGAACACTCAATGACAATGTCAAAGATAAATTCATCTCCTGTTGCCGGATGAGAATGCAAGGACTCCTCTTTGTTTCAGACACGGATGGCTAACATAATCCCATCTCCCACACGCCTCCCTCTGCCTCCAACCCATCCCTTCCACCCACCCAACGAAATCAAAAACTTCAGAGTTGGTACCATGAATGTAGGCACTATGAAAGGTCGCTCTAATGAGGTTGTAGAGATGCTTGAATGTAAGGGGGTTCATGTTTGTTGTGTGCAAGAGACTAGGTGGAGGGGTGGGTCTGCTAGATTCATTATGGGTAAAAAACGATGCTATAAACTTTTCTGGGTGGAGTAGGAATTATAGAAAAATGGGTAGATAAGGTAATTGCCATAAATAGAGTGAACGACAGAATAATTAAAATAAGACTAGTCCAAAATAAATGAGGTCGTGTAGGTGTCACAACAAAAAAAACACAATCCATCCTGTTATGTGGCCGTGTAGGTAACACGGTAAAAACCTCTCAGTCCACACGGTAAATGTGGTTGGTGTTAGGAAGGGCATCCAGCCGTAAAAAACCTGCCTATATTTATATATATATATTTATATATATATATTTATATATATATATATATATTTATATATATATATTTATATATATATATATATATATATTTATATATATATATTTATATATATATATATATATATATATTTATATATATATATTTATATATATATATTTATATATATATATATATATATAAATATATATATATAAATATATATATATAAATATATATATATAAATATATATATATAAATATATATATATAAAACCACCAAGAAGCTCCGGGACGCTATTCAGCCTTAACTTCTACAAGGCTAACTGGAAAAAGATTAAGAGTGAAATCCGGAAGCAAACATGGAGTGAAAACACCGCCACACAAGACACTAACACTCAATTTCAACACTTCATGATAACGATACACACTATATGCAAAAAGTTTGTCCCGGAGAAAGAGGCAAACAGACACAAAAATCTTATTCCCAGAGATAGGAAAATCCTTATGAGACGTAGAACTAAACTCTCAAACCGGTTGAATAGTCAACAAAACAAAAACAAGAAGGAATCCTATTTGAAACGTGCACTACTTGACACCGAGATTGCACTCAAACTTTCACATGAGAATGAGAGGGCAAAGAAAGAGAACAGGGCCATAGAAAACAAACCCTAAAGCCTTCTTTAAATTTGCAAAAGAAACTGCCTCAGTACACTGCAAGATTGGGCCACTCTTCCACACGGACGGTTCATTAACCGAAAACCCCCCAAGAGATATGTGAAATACTGAATGAACAGTACAAAAGTGTGTTCACATGTCCACTGAGGCACATGCAAATAACGAAGCCAGAGGAGTTCTTTGATGCCACAACACTACATCAAGAAATGGCAACCATCAACCACATAGACATAACGGAGGAGGATGTGGTGTACGCCATTGATGAAATTAGAACAGACTCGGCTGCTGGACCTGATGGATTCCCAGCAGTTCTCTTAAAAATATGTAAGCGGGCCTTAGCAACTCCCCTGAAGATGCTCTTCAGAAGCTCCTTGGCTAGCGGTGTACTACCCAGGGAGCTGAAAGAAGGCACAATATGCCCTATCCATAAAGGAGGTAGTAGAGCGGAGGCCAAGAACTATAGGCCAGTCTCCCTGACGTCGCATATCAGTAAGGTCATGGAGCGAGTCGTCAGAAAGAAACTAATCACTTTCCTCGAAGAAAATGACCGCCTGACTAGCACGCAACATGGCTTCCGCCCAGGAAGAAGCTGCCTTACACAGCTGCTACATCACTACGACTGGGTACTGAGACAACTACTAGACAGCTCACATGTGGACGTGATATATCTTGACTTTGCGAAGGCCTTTGACAAGGTCGACCACGGAATGATATGTCACAAACTACACGAACTCGGCATAACTGGAAAAGTAGGTGAATGGCTGCATGGCTTCCTAAGGGACAGAAGCCAGGCAGTCGCAGCAAATGGGGCCCTCTCGAGGGAAACACCGATAACAATTGGCGTGCCCCATGGGACAGTCCTGGGACCACTACTGTTTTTGGTGGCTCTCTCTGATATGCCCTCTGTGGTGCATGCAACAACATCCCTCACTAGCTATGCTGATGAGACTAAGGTAGCACAGGCAATCAAAAACCCGGCTGACGCTGCCCTTTTACAGCAGGATCTGGATGCCATATACAGATGGGCGGAAGAAAGCAACATACAGTTTAATGCTGGCAAATTCCAAGCCCTACAATACAAACCTGCAAACACATATATAGTGGAACACAGCTACACAGGACCAAGAGGGACCGATATCCCCGTGTCAAAATCGATACGAGACCTGGGCATAGACATGAGCGATGATGCATCTTTTTCTTCACACATCATGAAAGTGGCGACAATGTGCAGACGACTCGCTGGCTGGATCTTGAGGACTTTCCGGACAAGAGATCGAGACACCATGTTGACACTGTGGAGGACTTTTGTCCTAAGCCGCCTGGACTACTGCTCCCAGTTGTGGTCACCCCATAGTGTCAAACTAACCACGGAGCTTGAGGCAATCCAGCGAAGCTACACCAAGAGGATTGCCAAGATGATGGAGACAAGCTACTGGGAGAGGCTAAAGGAACTGAACCTCTACTCCTTGGAGCGATGACGGAAGAGATACGCAGTGATCTACATGTGGAAAATCCTGGAGGGACTAGCACCAAACTTTGGCATTGGGAGCTGGACCAACCGTCGAACAGGACGTCACTGTGTGGTGCCAAAGGTCCCGTCTTCCACATCTAGAATAAGGAGCAGGTATTGCAATAGCCTGGGATCCAAGGGCCCTCAACTCTTCAACAGGCTGCCGAGGCATCTGAGAGACTTGCATGACGTGGAGGTGGATGTCTTCAAGAAACATCTCGACACCTTGTTATCCAGGATCCCGGATGAACCCACAGCAAGACACGAGGGAAACCTCAGGGCAGCAGCAACAAACTCCCTCTTACACCAGTGGCCAACCTATACAGGCTGGAGATAAAATGTGTAGCAACAAGGGCGGTGCCCCAGCATGGCCTCAGCCGGGTGGCTGAAACAGGTAAAAGAGTAAAAGAGTATATATATATATATATATATATATATATATATATTTATATATATATATATATTTATATATATATATTTATATATATATATTTATATATAGTATTAGTTATACTATTTATGGTTATGTAAATACAAAACCTTATGCAGTTATAAGTATTTTTTATACACACCCTAAATAGTGGTAGGCAGTAATGTATTACTACCTTATTACCAGTAAGTTAAGTAGCTCAATGTAAAGACATCAGATGATTTACAGAGCAGTTATATGAAATATAAGAATCAAAGAACTGTTCAAAACATTATTGTGCTTACAGCTGTTTCCTCCAAACCGAGGTTTGGATTCTTCGGAGCAATTTATTAATGCATGGACAGTTATATGACCTCCTTTTCAGCCAAGAGACATACCGATACATATGCAAATATTGTGGGTCAACATTCATTACAGAATTTAGAGTGGCAGTACACACTTCGAGATTACATTCATATTAAGAGGTACAATCAAAAATCAAAAATACAGGTTAAAATACAACATGAAGATAAGCGGTTATATAGTGCAAATGTTATATGTGTGGCAAGCATGTGCGTCTTGTTTATATAGTGTGGCAGAGAGATATGTGTGGTAGAGGCACTTAGGTAGGTAAACAAGAGTGTTAGGTTGGTAGATCTGGTGGCAAATTCTTCATATGATTGATATAGTCTGTGTGTGGAGAAATGATATAAGCATTAAAAGTGTTAAAAGTATTGTATTTTTGATTTTTGATTGTACCTCTTAATATGAATGTAATCTCGAAGTGTGTACTGCCACTCTAAATTCTGTAATGAATGTTGACCCACAATATTTGCATATGTATCGGTATGTCTCTTGGCGGAAAAGGAGGTCATATAACTGTCCATGCATTAATAAATTGCTCCGAAGAATCCAAACCTCGGTTTGGAGGAAACAGCTGTAAGCACAATAATGTTTTGAACAGTTCTTTGATTCTTATATTTCATATATTTCATATTTCATATATTTCATATATTTATATATATACATTTATATATATATTTATATATATATATTTATATTTATATATATATATTTATATATATATATATTTTTATATATATATATTTATATATATATATTTATATATATATATTTATATATATATATATTTATATATATATATTTATATATATATATTTATATATATATATATATTTATATATATATATATATATTTATATATATATATTTATATATATATATATTTATATATATTTATATATATATATTTATATATATATATATTGATATATATTTATTTATATATATATATATATATTTATATATATATATTTATATATATATATTTATATATATATATATATTTATATATATATATTTATATATATCGTAAAACATGTCTATAGAATCACCAGATAAAATATATACCGTTTCCTCTAGGAAATGGTATATATTTTATCTGGTGATTCTATAGACATGTTTTATGATATATAGCTCTGATTATTTAATTTATTAATTCTTCATTGAGCCACAAAGTGACCCGTTGCAAAACATATATATCTATGACTTGATATATATATATATATGTAAACCTTTATATATATTTATATATATATATTTATATATATATATATTTATATATATATATATATATATATATATATATATATATATATATATATATATATATATATACTTATATTTATATATATATATATATATATATATTTATATTTATATATATATATATATATATTTATATATATATATATTTATATATATATATATATATATATATATTTATATATATATATATATATATATATTTATATATATATATATATTTATATATATATATATATATTTATATATATTTATTTATATATATATATATTTATATATATATATATTTATATATATATATATTTATATATATATATATATTTATATATATAGTAATAATAATAAGTTTGAAGACTAAAATCCAATGAGGGCTCGATAAGGATAAATATATATCAAATATATAAGAACCGTCTCGGTCGTTAATTACCTCGACGTTACCCTCAATTTATTGAATGGGTTGTATTACCCGTATAGAAAGCCGAATGATACGCTTAATTACATAAGTAAGCATTCCAACCATCCTGCCAACATAACCAAGAACCTGGTAAGAAACGTTTCGTTGAGGCTTTCCCGTCTTTCCACCAATGAGCGTATTTTCAACGACCATTCCACTTATTACAATGAAGCTCTTGCTCGAAGTGGATTTGTCGATAAGGTAGCATATACAGAGTACGAAAATAGACCTAGAAGAAATAGATCCCGTCGCATTTGTTGGTATAACCCACCATATAATATGGAGGTGGCCACACCATTAGCTAAGATCTTTCTTTCCCTTATTACGAAGCATTTTCCCCCTACACATAAGTATAGTAAAATTTTTAATAGAAATACTATTAAAATGTCTTACTCTACGACTCCTAACCTTGCACATAACATCACAGCTTCAAATTTAGCTAAACTAGGTAGCCGTAGGAACACGTGCAACCCTGTAGTTAGTACTAACTGTAATTGTAGGAATCGGGTTGATTGCCCCCTTACCGGGAAATGCCTCTCTAGTAACATTTTCTACAAATGTAAGGTTGTAACACCCACGTCCCGTAGGGCCTACATAGGGTTAACCGCCAATAGATTCAAGCAGCGTCTTTACATGCATACCCATACTTTTCGTTACCCTCTAAGAAGGAATATGATGTTACTTTCAGCTTATATCTGGAGTCTAAAAGACAACTACACCCAATATAAGTTACACTGGGAGATCCTAGCTAGGGCTAGATCGTATAACGGTAATAAAAGACCATGTGACCTCTGCGCCGCTGAGGCCCTGGAAATACTCTACGCCACAGACCACATCTTAAACAAAAAATCTGAGGCAATTTCGGCTTGTAAACATAAATTGCACAAAACTTTCCTGTATTACAGCCCCACGTTATACACTAACGGATAGTACGATTTATACGTGGATATTTTACGTCTTGATGTGGGAGCTAAGTATGTTTTGTTTATACCATTACTTATTTGCATAGGTAAGTATATTTTACCCGTATGTTTTGTGAAGGTACGTATACCTTCTCGTACGTATATTTGATTGTTTATGTTATGGCGTATAATTTTATATATTCTGGAACATATGGTTTGGCTATGTGTATACGGGAGTTTTGCGTCTGTGTGAGTATGCAGGTTCGTACGTATGTAGGGTGTGTGTATATGTGTACTTCATGTTTTGGTTGACTTACGTCTCCGAACATTCGTGTATTTACATGTAGGTATGTGCGTGCGCTTGTTATATACGTATTTATTTATTTATATACGTTTATATAATTATTTATTTATTTGTATACACGCATACACACACACACTGTGAATTAAATAGGAAAAGAAAAGAAATTATACAATTTTTTAATTACCTTAATCTAAAAGTAGAAATAGAGAATAACCATAAAATAGTTAATTTTCTAGATGTAACATTAAACCTTAACACATGTCTTCATTATCCATTTCACAAACTAAACGAGAACTTAAACTACGTTAATTTTAACACTAATCACCACAGATCCGTTAAAAATACTATAGTGAATTCTGTACAGCAGCGCATTTCTAGAATTTCAGCGTTAGGTAGAGCTGGATATAGAAATAAAATTAAATACATTGATAATAATAATATAACAACTAACCATAATCTTAACAATTTTAACAACTATAATAGAAAACCTTACAATAATTCGGAAAACAAAAAAAGAAATAGAACTAGGAATATATTATGGTTCGCTCCTCCTTTCTCATTAAATATTAAAACTCCTATTGCTAAACTATTCTTTAAAGCTCTTGACAAATGCTTCCCTAGAACACATAGATATTACTCAATATTTAATAGACATACTATAAAACTTATTCATCCACCAAAAATTTAGTGCAGAATATTAATAGAATTAATAATAGAAATTTAAAACCAAACCAAAATACCACTAATAACCCCAGCAATATCCAATTTGATAAATGTAACTGTAGAAATAAATTTAACTGTCCGTTAAATAACAATTGCTTAGCTAAAAATATAGTAAGGTAAAAACTAATTTAAATTCATTTAATTATGTAGGATCTACTTCCACAGATTTTAAATCTCGTTTAATAACCATAAAAGCTCTTTTACGCATTTAAACAAAAAATCTTCAACTTCTCTATCTAGCTTATTATGGAACCTTAAATTAAAGAACGTTAAATATTCGTTACTTTGGAATATTATTTCAAAAGCTACTCCTTTTAACTCCTCTTCAGAAAATTGTGATCTTTGTATAGAGGAAATATTCTTTATATTAAAAAGCAAAAATTCCCTGAACATAAGGAGCAATCTCTTCAGTTGCTGCAGACATAGACTGAACTCAACGTTTAAATATAAATTTAAAATGTAATATATAATTAATTCTATTAATATATTGAACCTATCGATAAATCATTAGATTCCTTCATTTGACTGCTTAAAACTCTCAAATATAAAAAAAAATTTCCTAGAAAATTTTTCCAGATAAACATACTGAAAGCTGTTAAAAGGGGAAAATATTTTCTTTGAAAGTTTCTCCTATTTTTGAAAGTTTTTCTTTCTTTTTCTTTGAAAATTTCCCATATGGTTACAAAAATTAAGTTAAACATACTGAGAGTTAAATATTACATATAAAAAATTTAAATTTTTATACTGAATTTTTTAGACATATTCTTATTTTAAAATATCTTAAAATATTTTGTAATATTTTTTAAAAATTATATTGCTTTAAAGTTATATTACTTATAATTGTAAGAATATATTTCCAAATCGTAATATAATTCATTTTTATTTTATTTTATATATTATGTACTTCAATTATACTATGTACTTTATATTTATCTCTCTCTCTCTCTATATATATATATATGATGCATGTCTAGCGGTATGTGTATATATGTGTATCTATGTGGGGGTTGTGTATATGTATATATGCATACAATTCGAATGTACTCGGTTATAAGGGATTTCTTACGGTTTATGATAAACAAACTTATATAATAACAGTCACAATTACATAACAGGTGGATTTATTAGATATAAAATTTATTAAATTTATTAAATAATATAAGGTTTGCATAATAACATAAGGTTTGTATAATCTTAAATTTCCTTTATTATCTTAACATTTATAACATTTTATATAAGTAAACAACTTAATTTCCTTCACGCTGTTTTGCTATTACATAGAAATGATTTTCTTCGGTTTTTTCTCCGGTTTCTCCGAAAAATCTATAAGTTTAGAAAAATTCCTGTATCTTAGACATAAAAAGTCTTTTATTGTATGTATGTATATGTATGTATGTGTAGGTATATGTATATATTTATATGTATATATATGTATGTGTGCGTATGTATATATATATGAATATATTCTTTTAATAATATATAGATTTTTTAATAATATATAGTTTTAATAATATATAGATTTTTTAATAATATATAGTTTTAATAATATATAGATTTTTTAATAATATATAGATCTCAATTTTAATGTATAGATCTCAATAATTTAATTGATAATTTAATTGATAAACTAAACATTTAATCATATTTAAACACTGGTTAAAATTCTCCAGTTATTATTATTTATTTATTTTCTATTCACGCTTATTTACTCTTCCTTACTCATCCAATAAATATTTATTTTTTCACTTCATCTTAAAAGTTACGCTAATACAACAACCTATCACTTAGAGCTTTCTCTTTCTCTTTTTGCTTTTTTTTCTCTTTCTCTTTCTCTTTTCCTTGTTTTCTTATTTTCCTCTTAGAGTTTGCTCTTTTTTCTCTTTTTTCTCTTTCTTTTCTTTCCCTTTCTCCATACCCCAACGGCTTATTTTAAATCTACTGTGATTTAAACATATCCGAAACTAATTTGCATAATAGAATAAATAAATTTATAACCCCACTATCCGGGTGCTTCCAACAGAAATGGTCGCATTCTTTAAGGGTATGTCAATATTTATTTATAAAACTGATCTATATTATATTTTATCTGATGAAAGCACACCATAATTTAACTTGGTGTCCTTGAAATATGTATAATGAAATAAATATGGTTTTATAAATATCGTTTCCATTTGTTAATAATATATCATATTATATATATATATATATATATATATATATATATATATATATATATATATATATATATATATATATATATATTTATATATATATATATTTATATATTGTTATACTTTGGGAGGGTCATGTTGCCAATAAGAGACACACGCACCAGTTGCTTTCACTTCAATTTATTATAATAAATTTATAAATTTAAAAATTTATAAATTTCCGGTTGGTTGGTTCCACAACCAGATGATTGTTTATATATTGTCAAAGTTCTTTCGTCACACATTCTGTGACCTCTTCAGTGACTGGGGATTCTTTTCTTTGTTTTTGTGCCTCTCCTTTGTTCTGTCCTACGCCATCTTGTTTTTGTGTGGCGTAGGACAGAACAAAGGAGAGGCACATGTATATGAAGAAATATAAGGCAATAAATGAAGAGAACAGAAAATATATATATATATATATATATATTTATATATATATATTTATATATATATTTATATATATATATATATATATATATATATATATATATATATATATATATATATATATATATAAATATATATATATATATATATATATTTATATATATATATATTTATATATTTATATTTATATAAATATATATATATATTTATATATATATATTTATATATATATATATTTATATATATATATATATTTATATATATATATATATTTATATATATTTATATATATATATATTTATATATATATATATTTATATATATATATTTATATATATATACTCTTTTACTCTTTTACCTGTTTCAGCCATCCGGCTGAGGCCATGCTGGGGCACCGCCCTTGTTGCTACACATTTTATCTCCAGCCTGTATAGGTTGGCCACTGGTGTAAGAGGGAGTTTGTTGCTGCTGCCCTTAGGTTTCCCTCGTGTCTTGCTGTGGGCTCATCCGGGATCCTGGATAACAAGGTGTCGAGATGTTTATTGAAGACATCCAGCTCCACGTCATGCAAGTCTCTCAGATCCCTCGGCAGCCTGTTGAAGAGTTGAGGGCCCTTGAATCCCAGGCTATTGCAATACCTTCTCCTTATTCTAGATGTGGAAGACGGGACCTTTGGCACCACACAGTGACGTCCTGTTCGACGGTTGGTCCAGCTCCCAATGCCAAAGTTTGGTGCTAGTCCCTCCAGGATTTTCCACATGTAGATCACTGCGTATCTCTTCCGTCTTCGCTCCAAGGAGTAGAGGTTCAGTTCCTTTAGCCTCTCCCAGTAGCTTGTCTCCCTCATCTTGGCAATCCTCTTGGTGTAGCTTCGCTGGATTGCCTCAAGCTCCGTGGTTAGTTTGACACTATGGGGTGACCACAACTGGGAGCAGTAGTCCAGGCGGCTTAGGACAAATGTCCTCCATAGTGTCAACATGGTGTCTCGATCTCTTGTCCGGAAAGTCCTCAAGATCCAGCCAGCGAGTCGTCTGCACATTGTCGCCACTTTCATGATG
>OZ024740.1:136615980-136700980 GCA_964016885.1 Eledone cirrhosa
TTCTAACCTTGCTGACTGTTTCTTTATACATGGCTTGTATAGCTCTCACAAGCCATTCATCAACACCTAGTTTTCTAAGAGCCCACCAGATAATGGAACGGGGGACTCTTTCAAGGGCTTTCTCCAAGTTGACAAAAGCTAAGTATAGGGGTTTACTTTTAGCTAGGTACTTCTCCTGTAGTTGTCGTACAATGAAAAGAACGTCTGTGGTACTTTTACCTGACACAAACCCGAACTGCATTTCATCTATATCAATACGCTCTCTGATTAGTTGCGCTATTACTTTTTCTGTGAGCTTCATGACCTGGTCGATTAATTTAATGCCTCTATAGTTACCCCTATCTAGGGCATCTCGTTTACCCTTGTAGCAGTTAATGATGATATATATATATATTTATATATATATATTTATATATATATTTATATATATATATATATATATATTTATATATATATATATATATATTTATATATATATATATATATTTATATATATATATATATATATTTATTGCAAGTAAGTATGTTTTGAAACAGTGAGCAGGTTTTAAATTAGAAAATATATAGCTTTCACCGTATTTTTGACTAAAGGAATTTTAGCCTGATAATGGGGTTTAGAACCCTCAGATAAATGGAAAAAGATGAGTATTGACGTACATGGGAGTCGAACCCACATCTTTGGTTATCCAGACCACTGTGCTACCATTACACCAAATGGTAGCACAGTGGTCGCGATAACCAAAGATGTGGGTTCGACACCCATGTACGTCAATACTCATCTTTTTCCATTTATCTGAGGGTTCTAAACCCCATTATCAGGCTAAAATTCCTTTAGTCAAAAATACGGTGAAAGCTATATATTTTCTAATATATATTTATATTTATATATATTTATATATAACTATATATATATATATATATATATATATATCCCGAGATGAAGATCCGCTAAGGTGAAACAATTGTTCTCGGTATGGTGAACTAACTGTTGTATAACCACTTCTATATATATATTTATATATATATATATATATATATATATATATATATATATATATATATATATATATATATTTATATATTTATATATATATATATTTATATATATATATTCATATATATATATATATTTATATATATATATATATTTATATATATATGATTTATTGATATTTTATTTGAGTGACCCGAATCTTCCTGGTCGTTCTTTTTCGGCTGTACGGGTGATTTTAGGCATAATCTCTATGTGTTGGTAATTTAACGATGGTTATAGCTCTGATTTATCCAAATTATTGAGCCCTCTGCCACACATATCGGATATTGTTTATCGTTAATTCGTGAGCTGTTTTTCCGATTCTCGATTATTCTACTATATTTAGCTCTAGACTTTAGTTATTGACCAGTTAATTTTATTGATTATTTTTTTGTCGATCTTATTGACTGATGAATAGCTCCTGTTTATTTTAACACGTCTGTTGAGCACTCTGATTCGATATGTGATATTTTGTATTCTTACATAATTTGCACATTACCGAAATATTTCGCTATTATAGAGGTTATCTCCCTTGCTGGGTACCATGTGCGTTTCTGGCTAAGGGTCCTTTCTATATTATCGGACGGAACCCGTTGAGAAAGCTCTTCCGCGTCCAGTCCTTCTCTAGAAGTCTTATATATTTTTTATGTGGGCTGATAGTGAATGGATTAAGGAATTGCAGAAACCCAAGAAGCTAGATTTAACACCCTTCTAGCGGGTCCGGGTAAGTTTTTTACATTCATTTAATGTATTGATTTATTGATATTTTATTTGAGTGACCCGAATCTTCCTGGTCGTTCTTTTTCGGCTCTAAGGGTGATTTTAGGCATAATCTCTATGTGTTGGTAATTTAACGATGGTTATAGTTCTGATTTATCCAAATTATTGAGCCCTCTGCCACACATATCGGATATTGTTTATCGTTAATTCGTGAGCTGTTTTTCCGATTCTCGATTATTCTACTATATATATTTATATATATATATATATTTATATATATATATATTTATATATATATATATATTTATATATGATACATATATATATATATATATATATATATATATATATATATATATATATATATATATATATATATATATATATATATATCATATATCTATATATTAATTTCAACAATGTCATAATTCTCGATTATCATTGGTTCATAGGTTTCAAACGAGTCCGCCCACCTCAACGACGCCAAACTTAAATTAATATGCATAATGCCAATGAGGGAGTGAGAGGGGAGAGAGAGTGAACACTATGTATATGTATCAGTGTAAAGACGTGTGTGTGTGTGATGTGTGTGGAAATAAGAGGGGAAGGAAAGCAATAACTATTAACATGTGTGCGTGTGTATGTACGTGCGCATATGTTTGTGTGTGTATATGATATATATGATTATATATATATATGATATATATATATATATGATTATATATATATATGATATATATATATGATATATATATATATAATATATATATAAGTACAGTGGCTTATTTTTCTCTATGAACCTCCCTTGTAATTGTCTCACCAAGAAGAGAGCATCTGTTGTACTCTTCCCAAGCACAAAACCAAACTGCATCTCATCTAGTTTGACTCTTTCTCTAATTAGTTGTGCTAATATCCTTTCTGCCACTTTCATAACCTGATCCATCAGTTTTATACCCCTATAATTGCTCCTCTCCAGAGCATCCCCTTTACCTTTGTAGCAATTTATGAGAATACTGCTGCACCAGTCTTTGGGTATGACACCACCATATATAGCCTGATTGATGATGCGTGCAACCAGTTTAGTGCCTACATCCCCTGATGCCTTCAGCATCTAGCTGCAATACGAAATATATATGATATATATATGCTATATATGATATATATATATATCATATATATTTCGTATAGCAACTAGATGCTGAAGGCATCAGGGGATGTAGGCACTAAACTGGTTGCACGCATCATCAATCAGGCTATATATGGTGGTGTCATACCCAAAGACTGGTGCAGCAGTATTCTCATAAATTGCTACAAAGGTAAAGGGGATGCTCTGGAGAGGAGCAATTATAGGGGTATAAAATTGATAGATCAGGTTATGAAAGTGGCAGAAAGGATATTAGCACAACTAATTAGAGAAAGGGTCAAACTAGATGAGATGCAGTTTGGTTTTGTGCTTGGGAAGAGTACAACAGATGCCCTCTTCTTGGTGAGACAATTGCAAGAGAGGTTCTTAGAGAAAAATAAGCCCCTATACTTAGCCTTTGTTGACCTAGAGAAGGCCTTTGATAGGGTACCCCAATCTGTCATCTGGTGGTCCCTAAGGAAACTAGGTGTTGAGGAATGGCTTGTGAGGACAGTGCAAACTTTGTACAGAGGTACTGTCAGTAAAGTCAGGGAAGGAATGGAGTTTAGTGAGGAATTCCAGATACAAGTAGGAGTACATCAAGGTTCGGTCCTCAGCCCCCTCTTGTTCATTATAATCCTCCAAGCCATAACAGAGGAGTTTAAGACTGGCTGTCCATGGGAACTTCTCTATGCTGACGATCTGGTTCTTATAGCAGAATCAGTAAAGGAGATAAAGAATAAATTCTGGCTATGGAAACAGCAGTTGGAAGCAAGGGGACTGAGAGTGAACCTAGCTAAGACAAAAGTATTGATGAGTAGAAAAGAGGACAAAACTCTGATTCCGTCAGGGAAATAGCCATGTTCGATATGCAGAAAAGGAACTGGTATAAATTCTATAAAATGCACACAATGCAGATCCTGGATACACAAGAGATGTAGCGGGATAGCAGGCAAACTAACAGGTATGGAGAAATACGTATGCAGTTGATGTACAGGGAAATTAGACAGTAGAAGTCGCATTGATAGACACATTTTTCAAATGCAGGCGGGTGCTATAGAAGCGGTGGATAGCTTCCGGTACCTAGGAGATCAGATTAGCATGGAAGTATCTAGAAAAACAACGGCTTGGAAGAAGTTTAGGGAGCTGCTTCCTCTGCTGACGAAGAAGGGTTTCTCCCTGCGTACGAAAGGCCGGTTATATGATGCCTGTGTGAGGAGCGCGATGCTGCATGGTAGTGAGACATGGGCAGCAACTGCAGAGGATATGCGACGGCTGGAGAGAAATGAAGCAAGCATGCTCCGTTGGATGTGAAATGTCAATGTGTGTGAACGACTCAGCATGAATGTGTTGAGAGAGAAACTGTGTCTGAGAGGGATAGATTGTAGTGTGCGAGAGAGGAGACTGAGGTGGTATGGACATGTGATGCGCATGGAGGATGACCGATGGGTGAAGAAGTGCCAGGAAATGCCAGTTGAAGGAAGACGTGGTAGAGATAGACCACGAAAAACATGGGCGGAGGTGGGGAGAACAGACCTCAGATCACTGAAGCTCACGGTGGAGATGACGAAGGACCGTGACAAGTGGAGAGATGCTGTGCTGAATAAGACCCATCCCACCCTTGCAAGCAGAGAAGAGCGGATGTAAAATGATGATGATGATGATGATGATGATATATAATATATATATATATAATATATCCCTCTCTCTCTCCCTCTTTCTATCTATCTCTAAGCCACCTATTACCTCCCTTTCCCTCTCATCCATTCCTTTCTCACTTGTCCTGAAGTTCTTCAAGAGATAAGACACACTTGACTCTGAAAGGCTAAAATGAATCACTAAAGCTGCTAAACCACGTTCCAGCCATCCATACAAATCTTCTAGGTATCCCTCTATTTCCCAATTGCAAATGTTCCGCTCACACAATTATTGCTGTATTTATCACTTCACTAGCTTCCACAACACATTTATTTTTACCCTCATTTTCTCTCCCATGCTACCTCTCTACGAAGTCATCTACTCTCTTCCTCTCTCTTACACTATTATTAGTGTTGTTGTATTTATCAGTTCGCTGTCTCTTCAAAGTCATCTACTCCTATCGGTTTATTTTTCCATGAGATGCTACAAGCCATGATGGCTACCTACCTCACAATTTCCCTCCCGCCCACCCCCTCACACCACCATAGCCTATTCGACTAATCAAAGCTCAGCATCTCCCCCTCATCCATTACCAACCCCAACAAACCCTGTTCTTCTAGCCCTAAATTTTCCTACCATTATGTATGGATGAGCTGAGAATAAATGGAGCAACCCTGAATTAATAAATGAAAATGAATATGAATCCGCAAGCTACCAAACACCCATGTGAAGCTTCAATTCAGAGACAGGAAGCACATGTACAAAAATCAGTGCTACAAATTTTTCTGGGTGGGAAATGACGATGGGATGGGTGGTGTAGGTATTCTACTAGCTGACAAGTGGGTAGATAAAGTAATCTCAGTGAACAGGGTGAATGCAAGAATCATTAAACTCAGACTTGAATAAAACAATTACCACAATAATATCAGCTTACGCACCCCAATCGGGGTTGCCAGACGAACTTAAGGATAGGTTTTACGAGTCCCTAATGCACACTACTGCTCTAACAAATGACAATGACTTCCTAATCATTGCAGGAGATTTTAACGGACATGTAGGTAAACACTGTGACAGCTTCAATAGAGTCCATGGAGGTCATGAGGTTGGCACAAGAAATGAAGAAGGATTCAGGCTTCTAGAATTCTGCGACGCCAATGACATGTCGATATGTAACACAAATTTCAAAAAGCCCAACAACCACCTGATCACCTATAGATCAGGGGAGCATTCTAGTCAGATTGATTTTATCCTCATCAGAGGACGGTCGTAAACACAAAAGCCTTCCCTAGTGAGGAATGTACCTCCCAACATAGCTTAGTTGTCAACGACCTCACGGTCAGAACTAGACGAACCTGGAAACAGAGGCCAACCTGGAGAAGAAAGATCTGGAAGCTGAAAGACCCCTCAGCCAGTAACAGATTTAAAGATATTTTACTCAACGCCTACAACAGTAAAGAAGAACAGATAGAGACATTCAATGTAGAAGAGCACTGGGAATTCCTAAAAAATAACTTACTAGAGGTGACGGATGAGATCTGTGGCTGGAGTAAGACCACAGGCAGGAGGGGAGTGACTTGGTGGTGGAACAATAAGGTAGATGAGGCATTTAAGGCCAAGAGACAGGCATGGAAAGAATGGAAGAACGGGGGGGAAGCAGGGTACATTACATAGAGACCAGGAGGGAAGCTAGGCAACAAATATACTTAGCTAGGAGGGAAGCAGAGGATAGAAAATTCAAGCATGTTTTGCAACGTGAGGACCAGAAACAGGAGGTGTTCAAGATTGCGAGGCAGTGTGTCAGAGAGAATTGTGATGTCATTGGAGAGAAGTGTATCAGGAATGATAAAGGTGAGCTTGCCCTCACAAGTGCTGAGAAGAAAGATGTGTGGAAGAGCCATTATGATAGGGTCGATAAAATAAAGTACCAGTAATACACTGGGATAATAGCTGGCCTTTTGCCAAAAGTAGAAACAATTATGATAGATTACTAAATGAGGAGAATGCATGTGAAGAAGAGACCTTACCCCAAGTAGACCCTATAGAGGAGCCAGCAGTACAAGCCAGCAGCAGTGTAGTAAGTAAGGCAATCAAAGATATGAAGATGGGGAACGCAACCGGTCCATCCGGTATAGCTGAAGGCATCTGGGTCGGTAGGTCAGACTATAACCACACGTATTGTTAACCAGGTAATACTAGAAGGTATCATACCAAAGGATTGGTGCAGTAGCATCATTGTCAACTGCTACAAAGGTAAAGGTGATGCACTAGATAGAGGAAACTATAGAGGTATAAAGCTGATGGACCAGGTCATGAAAGTAACAGAAAGAGTTATAGCACAGTTGATTAGGGACCGGGTGAAACTAGATGAGATGCAATTTGGGTTTGTACCAGGAAGAGGCACCACTGATGCCCTCTTCCTTGTGAGGCAGTTACAGGAAAAGTACCTAGCTAAAAGTAAGCCACTCTACCTGGCATTCGTCGATTTCGAGAAAGTTTTGACAGAGTTCCACATGCTATAATCTGGTGGGCTCTTAGAAAACTAGGAGTAGATGAATGGATTGTGAAAGCTGTACAAGCCATGTATAGGGGAGCAGTCAGCAAAGTTAGGATTAGCAATGAGTATAGCGAGAAATTTAGTGTACAAGTTGGTGTCCACCAGGGCTCTGTTCTTAGCCCTCTCCTGTTCATCATAATCCTGCAGGCAATAACAGAGGAGTTTAAGACCGGATGCCCATGGGAACTCCTGTATGCAGATGACCTCGCACTTATAGCTGAATCTATGGTAGAACTAGAGAAGAAATTCCAAATTTGGAAGCAAGGACTAAAAAGAAAGGGTCTCAAAGTCAACCTGACAAAGACTAAGGTCCTTGTAAGTAGACGAGAAAACAGAACCCAGATCCCCTCAGGGAAATGGCCTTTCTCAGTATGTAGGAAAGGTGTAGGAACTCCATTCACTGCCCCAAATGCAAACAATGGGTACACAAGAGATGTAGCAGGATCTCAGGAAGCTTAATTAAGAATGTAGGCTTCACGTGTAGCAGCTGTGCTGGGACAGCAAGCAGCAAACAGCCACAGGAAACAAGTACCACCAATCTCTGGGAGGGCTCTGTAGAAACAGTAGACAGCTTCTGCTACCTAGGTGATCGAATTAGCAATGGAGGTTGGTGTTCAGAAAGTACAATAACTAGGGTAAGAACGGGATGGAAGAAGTTCAGGGAGCTACTGCCACTGCTAGATGCAAAAGGCTTTTCCCTCAAAATGAAAGGCAGACTGTATGATGCGTGTATACAAACAGCAATGTTACATGGTAGTGAGACCTGGGCGCTGAAGGTGGAAGACCTACGTAGATTAGAAAGAAACGATGCCTGCATGCTCCGATGGATGTGTAATAGTAATATACGCGAACGGCAAAGCATAAATGAATTGAGAGAGAGACTGAGCATAAGAGGAATTAAATGCTGTGTGCAGGAGATGCGGTTGCGTTGGTATGGACATGTGATGCGTATGAAGGATGACAGCTGCATAAAAAGATGCAGAGCACTAGAAGTCAATGAAAACCACGGAGTGGGGAGACCCAAGAAGACCTGGGATGAGGTGATAAAAGCCGACCTTACCCAATTACACCTCTCAAATGCGATGACACACAACCATGACCTTTGGCGTCACGCAGTAATACAGAGTACCCGACCTTCCATGGGTACAAGCCGAAGCTGAAGCATATAGACAATATGCCCCCACACCCTCCCACTGCAAAGTGGACGTGTAGGTGCCACGGAAAAAAAGCACCCACCACTCACTGTAAATGAGGTTGGTGTTAGGAAGGGCATCCAGCTGTAGAAATCAAGCCAGAATCAGTTCCTGTATGAGCAAGACAAGGTCATCCGACCAGACACTGTCCACAACAGGACAACCCGTCTAACCCATGCTAGCGTGGAAGAACGGACGTAAAACAGTGATGAATTCATATATATATATATATATATCATAAATATATATAATATATCATATATATATATATCATATATCATATATATATATATATCATATATATATATGATATATCATATATCATCATCATCATCATCATTTTACGTCTGCTTTTCCTGCTTGTAAGGGTGGGACGGGTCTTATTCAGCACAGTATCTCTCCAATTGTCATGGTCCTTCATCTCCCCCCGTGAGCTTCAGCGATCTGAAGTCTGCTCTCACCACCTCTGTCCATGTTTTTCGTGGTCTACTCTACTGCGTCTTCCTCAGTGGTCATCCTCCATGCACATCACATGTCCATACCATCTCAGTCTTCTCTCCCACACAGCACAACTTATACACAGTTTCTCTCTCAACTCATCTATGCTTGGTCGATCACGCACATTGACATTGCACATTGCAAGAAATGTCACATATCAGTGGTGCCTGTGCTTGAAGCTTTTTTAAGTGAGGAAAAGCTTTGTACAGGGCCAGTCCCACTTTCTGAACATTGAATGGATTTAGAACTGGTCAACATCATTGGATGCAAACAAACTCGCAGGTTTTATATTAGTGACCTTCCCCTAGAGAGATGTCTTAATGAAGACTAGGAGTCTCTCGTTCCACAAAAAAAATATATATATATATTATGCCTGTCTTAAAGGTACATCTACAACTCAATGGCATGGTGTTTTATACTTAAGGGCATTTTCAAATTTATATAGGTGCTCTTAAACACAAAACTCCATGCCCATGAATCACTGATGTAGTTTGGTGGCTATAATAAATTATATACCATATATATACCATATATACCACTCTATCCATATATTGAGTTTCTCCAATTTGTGCAACTGTGTGTGTGTATATATACATATACACATACTTATATACTACCTAGGCAATCAAATTAGTAGTGATGGCGAAGATGTGCCAGGATAAGAACAGGCTGGAAGAAGTTTTGAGATCTAACTACAAAATGCTTTTCTCTCATAGTGAAGGGTAGACTGTATAATGCCTGTGTGAATACTGCAATGTTATATGGTAGTAAGACATGGGTCTAAAACATGGGTCTAAAACATGGGTCAAAAGAAATGAGTCAAGTATACTCCGATAGATGTGCAACGTTAGTTAGTGTGCATGAGCGACATAGCATAAGCAAACTGAGGGAAAAACTTGGCATAAGAAGAATTGATTGTACTGTGCAAGAGAGAAGACTGCATTGGTATGGCCATGTGATGCACTGATGCACATGGAAGATAGCAACTGCATAAAAAATTGCTGGGACCCATTGAAGAAGCAGACCCAGGAACACATTGGATGAGATTGTAAAGACTGACCTTACAACAGAAATGACTAAAGACTGTGGTGGCTGGTGCTATGCAGTGCTGAAGACCTGACCTGCAGTATATAATGCGACCTGATCTACCCTCCTCTCCTTCCACTAACAGTTATTCTCAACTTCACTACTTCGACCCCCACATGCACACACATTCCTGGCAGCTGCCCCCACCCCTCAGCCATGGAGAATTTGCCAAGCAAACAAGGGTTGAGAGGACCCTCAAGTCATGTCAAGGACATGACAACTTCCCTAGTGTTAGTGATTTACACAATAAATACACCCAGTACACGCTGTAGTGATTGGTGATAGGAAGGGTATCCTGCCATAGAAATCTTGCCAAACAAAGGGTTGGGAGGACCCTCAGTTGTGTCAAAGGCATCACAACCTCTCCTGAGCACTTGATGGAATGTGAGACCATACATAAGTGAGACACAGACCCCTGGCCTATCTGGGAGATCAGTGGCTCCGCTTCAGTATTGACTTGGACTACGTGGATCTGTCCAACCCTTGCTAGCAGGGAAAGCAGGCGTTTAAACGATGATGAGAATATATATATACTACCATAAAATCCCTGATCAGCAAAACATACCCTTTTAAGAAAACCCACTGTGCTAATAGGAAATGTATTATATGTAAAGTAAACCCCCGGATAACCTGTAAAGCTAGAAATGTAGTCTATAGCATAAGATGTACAGAGGGTACTTGCAGAAACATGACAACAAAATACATAGGCGCGACAGCTCGTAGCATAGGTGAAAGGATAGACCAACACTGGGGGGAACTAAAAGGACGAAAAAACGGGTCAGTACTATACGAACACGCCAGACAACAACATGACGGTAACATAGACAACATAGAAATTAAAATAATATCTAAACATAGAAATGACCCAGCAGATAGGCAGATCAGAGAGGCCAGCGAAATAGAACTTAGAAGGCCAAAGCTAAACAGAAAAAATGAATGGAATAACAACAACACCTAAACAAACAATACTGACCTAAGAGAAATATAAATAAATAAATAAATAAACAGATTAAATAAAGATGGCGTAGATATACAATACAACAGGAGGAACATAATAGCACCACTGACGATGTTGCAGATGTGCAACGAAAGAACTTTGTTAGACTATATATATGTGTTTGTGTCTATATTATATCTGTTGTATGGACTGGGAATCGAACTCACAACCTCATTGTTGTATGGACTGTTAAATTCGTTTTGTTCGGTTTGCACGTGCTCACACATTTGCATATGGGTCACGTGACCTGGGCAGTCGGTCAGCGTTGGTGTTAAAAACTCGGTCACAGATTACTTACTTACTTTATGTTATTCTGCTACTGCGAGGAGGGGCGTTTTGGTTGTTTCGCAAATTACACAAATTATTTGATATAACTCGTTGTGTTTTCTCTGCGAGTACCGAGAGGAATACAACAGAGTTTATTGGCGACGAAGATGAGATTTACCTACATTGCCGATAGGATTTACCTACATTGCCGATAGGGTTTACCTACATCGCCGATGGGATTTACCTACATTGCCGGGAAATTGTTTATCACAAAAACATGGCGGAACAACAAACAGCGGAGCTAATAAAGTTGTTTAGAGAACAGATGGAACAACAGAGTTTATTGGCGTCGCAACAAATGCAACAACACAAGAAAGATATGGACACTCTGATAAAACTGCTTGGTGCTCGAGATTCTGAACAACAGAGTTTATTGGCGTCGCCAGTTGCTTCGACACCAACAGCATTCATCCCACTATTTGCTGCTTTTGATTCAACAACAGAACTATGGCCTGATTACTGGTCAAGATTCTGCACGTTTGTGGCTGCTAACGCTGTACCCGAACAACGCATGGCACAAGTGTTCCTGACTAATCAGACGGCTGCTATCTACAAACAACTTGCAAATCTGGCTGCTCAACAAAATCCGCCTAAGAATATCAACAAGTTGACAATGGACGAAATTGTTGACTTCATGAAAGAACAGTTCGACCCAAAACTTTTCATTGTGAGAGAACGTTTCAAGTTCTGGAGTGACATGCAACGGAAGCCAGGCGAAACTCTCCAAGAGCTGGCAGCACGTATACGTCAGGATGCAGCTACCTGTGATTTTCCTTTGATCATAAATCCACAAGATGAAGCTCTAAGACAGAGATTTATATGTTCTGTCAATAATGAAGCTGTGTTGAAGGCTATTTTCAAGATCAAGGATACAGAACTAGATTTCACCCGTGCTGTCCAAGTTACCATCGGGACCAAAGACGCAGCAAAGGTTGCCAAGGAAATTGTTTACGGTTCCAAAACCAAGCAAGTCTACAAGGTCCAGCAGAACAAGAACAAGGGTCCTCGAAAGAACTATCAGCAGTCTTATTCCACAGACCAGGAGATGTGCTACCGATGTGGAAAGGCCCACAAAGCGACAGACTGCCCCTTCAAAGAAGCTAAATGTCATTTTTGTGACAAAAGGGGACATTTGCAAGCGGTGTGTAGAAAGAAACAACACCAGCAACGTAATCATCGCTCACAGAATTACGTGAAAAGAATCACGAAAGCTGAGCTAGTCAAGGCGATCCTTGCTGAAGTTCCCCACGATACTCATAGTTTGAATGTGCCAATAACAATCCAGAACAGACTTTTCACAATGGAATTGGACACAGCTACTACAGGCAATTTTGTTTCCTTGTCA
Organism: Eledone cirrhosa; assembly: GCA_964016885.1. Classification (NCBI taxonomy): domain Eukaryota; kingdom Metazoa; phylum Mollusca; class Cephalopoda; order Octopoda; family Eledonidae; genus Eledone; species Eledone cirrhosa. The sequence continues at coordinate 136,628,495 of OZ024740.1, forward strand.
GTTTGGAAACAATTAGGAAAACCGAAGCTGCAAGATGTCAAACATCGGTTTGAATCTGCCAGCAAGCACGACCTGCCCGTTCTGGGAACTTTCATGGGCCAAACCAAGGATCCAACGACCAGTAAACGGAATTCAATACCCTACATCGTCACCAAGATCCCTGATCTTAATTTGCTGGGATGAAACGCTATCCAGACTCTGGGAATTTCCGTGGACAATGCTCTAGGATTGAAAAGCATAGACAGCCAGGCCAAGAGTGAGGGTGCAGAAGTGATGCATCCAAAGACCTCAAATGAGCCCTATATTTCCATGCAACGAGATTGTCACAACATGTGTGATGAATTCCCAGACCTCTTCAAGCAAGAATTGGGATGTCTTAATGACTTCGAACTGGAAGTGAAGTTCAAGTCGGACGCGACACCGGTCTTTCACAAGGCACGCCCGGTCCCGTTTGCTCTTCGTGATGCCCTGGCCAAAGGTTACGAAGAAGGCATCGCCAAAGGAATCTGGAAGCCAATACAGTTCAACGAATACGGAACGCCAGTGGTACCGATTCGTAAAGCACATACTTCAGGCAACCTGAAGCCCAAACTACGGATTTGTGGTGACTACTCTCTGGGAATTAATGACCAACTTGCAGATCATCGTCATCCAATGCCACTCCCAGAGGAACTGATGCAGAAGCTCGGAGGTGGATTCGGATACACAAAGATTGATCTTGCTGATGCCTATAATCAGATCAAGCTGGCTCCAGAAAGTCAACGCAGGCTTGCACTCAGCACTCACCGTGGGGTGCTCCTGCAGGAACGACTCCCTTTCGGAATCAAGTCAGCACCTGGTTACTTTCAGGAGATCATGGAAAACCTGACTCAAGATCTACCTGGTGTGGCCGTCTTCCAGGACGACATGCTCGTCAGTGGGAAAGATGCAAACGATCACCTGAACAACCTAAAGTGTCTGCTCACACGTCTGTGCGACAAAGGACTCAGATGTCGCCGTGACAAGTGCCAGTTTTCACTACCCAGTGTGGAATACCTTGGACACACCTTGTCGGCTGAAGGGATCGCGAAGGGATCCAAGGTCGAAGCAGTTTTAAAGATGCCACCTCCAACGAACGTCTCAAGCTTGAAGTCTTTGCTGGGTTCAGTTCAGTTCTATGGAAAGTTCATCCCAAACCTGGCCAGCATGGCAGAGCCACTCTATTGCCTTACGAAAAAAACGACTACTTGGAAGTGGGGAGATGAAGAACAGTCAGCTTTCGATCAGTTGAAAAATGTGCTTTCATCGGATCGAGTTCTGATACACTTCGATCCAAACAAAACTTTGGGACTGGCTTGCGACGCGTCAAACGTTAGTATTGGAGCAGTCCTGTTTCATCGCTATCCTGATGGAAGCGAGCGCCCAATATCCAATGTGTCCAAGACTCTTACTTCTGCACAGCGTAACTACGGCCAAATTCAAAAGGAAGCCCTGGCCATCATATTTGGCTTGCAGAAGTTCTATCAGTATCTGTACGGACATCAGTTTATACTTGTAACTGACCACAAGCCACTGACATCACTGTTCAGTCCGAGGATAGGGACGCCACTTCTCGCTGCTAACCGACTAGCACGGTGGGCCCTGTGGCTGAACCAGTTTGACTACACCATCGAATATCGGAAAACAGCGGATCATGGCAATGCAGATGCCCTCAGTCGCTTGCCATTTGGTAATGACATCGACTTTGACAGGAAGGAAAATGGTGAAGACATGGACATGGTGTGCGCCATCAAAGCTCTGAGTCTTCAAGTCCAACCTATCGATTCTAACGTCCTCCGTCAAGAGTCATGGAAAGATTCAGTGATATCTACAGTGATACGCTATGTCCATGAAGGCTGGCCACCAAAGAATACTGAGATCAATGACGAAGTTAATAAGTTCCAGAAGTTATCGGATTCACTCAGTATCTGCCACGGATGCCTTATCCATGGATCGAGAGTTGTGATTCCACATAGTTTACAGCCAAAGATCCTCAATCTTCTGCATCTCGGACACTTTGGCATGGAGCGCATGAAACAATTGGCAAGAACTGCTGTTTATTGGCCTGGTATCGATGCTGCTATAGAGAAAACCAGTCGACAATGTGATTCGTGTAGTGAACATCAAAACCAGCCATCCAAGTCTCCAGTTCACCCATGGATGTTACCTGAAAAGCCGTGGAGCCGCTTACATCTGGACCACGCAATAAATTTCATGGGCAGTAATTGGTTGGTGATCACGGATGCTTATTCCAAGTATCCATGCATTCATCCTACGTCATCCACGTCCTCCAGAGCCACTTTAGATCTGCTTGAAGAAGACTTTGCGCACTTCGGATTTCCTCACACGCTAGTCACCGATAACGCACCAACTTTTATTTCTGAGGAGTTCCAGAGCTGGTGCAAAGAACGTGGGATCACGCACCTGACAGGGGCACCTTACCACCCAGCTAATAACGGAGCAGCAAAACGTTTGGTGCAGAGCTTCAAACAAGCTCTGAGGAAGACTTCTCTTCCGCCGAAGTGAGCACTTCAAGAGTTCTTGATGCAGTACCGGAGAACACCGACATCCAGTGGATTCTCTCCGAGTGAACTTTTGAATCACCGGCAGATACGAACAAGGATTGATTCTCTGCTGCCCTCGCCAGCACACATCGCTCAAGGCAAGCAGTCTAAGGAAGCATATAAGTCTCAGATGACTCCGGACTCGGCAGGTGTCGCTAAGGTTACCAGGCAGTACAAGGCTGGAGATCCTGTGTATGCACTGTACTACGGACCTCGCCGAGACAAAGATCCCCGATGGGTACCAGCAATCATTAAGAAGTCATTGGGTACTCGCTGCTTCAACGTTAAGGTCATACCTCATGGCCCGGTGTGGAGACGACACTGGGAACAGCTGCAACCGCGGTACACTACTGAGGAAGACAATGAACCTGGTGATGCAGTAGACACTGTTTTTGAATTTGCAACAGATCACCCGATGGAGATCTCGGAAATCGTGCCACTAACTCCAAGACAGACCAGACCCAAGACCTTATTGCCCGTTCCAGAGTATGGACCAGACAATGGAAGATGGTCCAAGAGAACTCGTAAACCCCCAGAGAGACTTTGCTGTTGATGCTTCTTTTGTCGCATCAATTTCGGTGGGGAAGTGTTGTATGGACTGGGAATCGAACTCACAACCTCATTGTTGTATGGACTGTTAAATTCGTTTTGTTCGGTTTGCACGTGCTCACACATTTGCATATGGGTCACGTGACCTGGGCAGTCGGTCAGCGTTGGTGTTAAAAACTCGGTCACAGATTACTTACTTACTTTATGTTATTCTGCTACTGCGAGGAGGGGCGTTTTGGTTGTTTCGCAAATTACACATTGATATAACTCGTTGTGTTTTCTCTGCGAGTACCGAGAGGAATACAACAATATCTGTATTTTTTTACCGTTGGTCAGTCAATAGTAAACATTGAGGACCGAATAAATTAACTGATATAAAAGATACAGAAGCGAAAACCAACCAAACAGTGAGTGTGTTCTGTTATACGTGTCTATACGATCCACTAAATCCCTTCAAGGCGTGTTCCAGCATGACTTCAGTCTGACAGAGACCAGTAAAAGAACATGTATATATATTTTTATTTTTACTGGTTTCAGTTAGTAGATTAAAACCATGATGGAGCACTACCTTGAAGATATTTCATCAATCAACACCAATACATACATTGTTCTAAGCCTGGTATTATTTTATTGATTTTCTTGTTTAACCAATGTTGCATGATATAAACACAAACAAATGTACACACACACACTTATATATGTATATACATGGTCTGTCAAAAAAGTATCTGACTTTTTTCTGTGAGAATGTTGAATGGGGCAAACATGCAGAATGGAGCTGCATATATTCATGCACATGTAGTGTCAGGTAGCCAGTATGTGAGGTGCTGTATGTCTTGTCACATTTTCATTTTGCCCAATACTGCCAATAAGGATCCTGAATACTGTGATAACTGGAGATGAGACATATAAATAGGTATGACCCCAGAAGCTTAAAGCTGTCATCACAGTGGAAGTATCCAATGTCACCAAGGCCCAAAAAACCATGTCAGGTGCAGAGGAGAGCCAAATCAAGGTGATGCTGTTTTCTTCAACTACAAATGTGTGCATCACAAATACACTAGGAGACCAATATTACAAAGGAGCCTGGCTTTGTGCCAAAAGTAGAAACAATATTACAAAGGAGTAATATCAGGATGTCTTCATGATGCAGTCCTCTGCAAAAGACCAGATGAGTGGACCCCACAAAACTGACAGCTGCATCAGGACAATGGCGTGGTTCATTTGTTGTAGCTGATTAAGATTTGATAAAGAATAGCATTTCACTCATTTTATTTGCTACATTCTATACTCTCCAGACATTGCATTTCTGACTTCTAATTGTTCCCTAAAATGAAGATAACACTGAAAGGCTCCCGTTTTGAGAACCAAGGGGACATGATGCTGACTGAAACAGCATAGCTGAAAGCTTTTCAAGATGTACTTCAAAATGATTTTTTTTCTCAGTCAGACGTGTATATGTCTCACTTAAATATTGTCTTGTTTTGACATAGTTTCTACAACTTTTCCTATCAGCAGCCACATGAGTGCATTTTATTATGGCACAAGCATTAGGTTGTTAGACATTGAATTGACTGAAGAGCCCTTTCTGGCCTATTGAGGGAGGATGCCTTGTCTGAAGGCTGGTTAGGGAGTAAGAAAAATGATTTTGTGTGTGTGTGTGAATATATATATATGTCTTATGGTAGCTAGGATGCGTCCATAGGCGATATGCCGGTTGAGCACTCTATGCTCCTACGGAGCAGAGTATAATAAAATGGAAAACGAAGAATCAGTTATGTATCGGAACTCAATTTATTGCGTATTACAAATGTTTCTCCGGCAAACAGCTCAAGGTGCGATCTGTTGGTGGATCAACCTGAGTCTGGATTCGCAAGTTCCTCAGATGTATCAGATGTATCTGAGGAACTTGCGAATCCAGAATCAGGTCGATCCACCAACAGATCGCATCTCGAGCTGTTCGCTGGAGAAACATTTGTAATACGCAATAAATTGAGTTCCGATGCATAACTGATTCTTCGTTTTCCATTTTATATATATATATATTGTTATACTTTGGGAGGGTCATGTTGCCAATAAGAAACACACGCACCAGTTGCTTTCACTTCAATTTATTATAATAAATTTATAAATTTAGGAATTTATAAATTGGCAACATGACCCTCCCAAAGTATAACAATATCGGTTTCAACACACGTTTTCAGATAAAGAATCTTGCTAAACAAATTCAGAAACGAAATATATATATATATATATGATGGCTGCCCCCTCGTTATCGAGTATGGCCATTGCACGATATACCATTATTAATAATTATTAATCAATTCTATTGTGCAATGCCTGTGCGTGAACATATTTTTTAAAGTGAGGAAAGACTGTGCACTGAGCCAATCCCACTCTCTGAGCGACAGTAGCTATAACCCGAAAAGAAGAAAAGATCAACACCATTGGTAACTACTGAACCGCAGATTTTATATCGGAGTTATCCCAGTTTCCTGAGTTGCCTTCTCCTAGAAGAATGCCCTGACAAAGGCTAGGGATCCTTCACTCCCAGTGGTTTAACCGCATGATCGGGTGTCTAGCCCGACTATTTCTATGTCCCCGCGCATATACATACATATGCACCCATGTATATACACATATACATATACATACATATGTACATGTGTATATACATATTTACACACTTTTGGATGGCCGTTGACTCTTATGAGTTCTTCCGCCCTTTATATATATACACACACATACACACACAATGGGATTCTGCACATTTTCTCACAAACCATTATTGTTTAATCGAAAGTTAATGATAAACACTGAAGGTGCTATGTAGTGGAAGTAAACTTGAAACCATGTGATTGTGAAGCAAACTCCTTAACTTCAATACTATATTTGTAGTGTTGAACATAAGCAAAACTGAATTGTTTAAGCCAGAGACAGTGAATTAATTTATTTTTCATGTATTTATACATTTTTAATTATTTACCTACTGTTGCCCACAATGGAAAATGTATAATTGTTAACATTTTGGGGTAGTAGAAAACAGCTTCCAGCTCACTCCAATTTCCTATTATCTATTTACTTCTAATCTGTGCTTTTATCTATTTATACTATTTACTAAATGCCATTACTCAGCTCATTTGTTTTAGTTTAGTTGTTATTCAGACATTTAACAATAAGCTTTATGAAAGAGGAGCAATTTTCCAGATCTGTGTGAGACAGCCAAATTGGCTTTACTAAACAAAAGGCTGGGGAATTGGTCAACTCTTTAAAGCATAAGACAAAATGTCCTGCTGTATTTGCTTTGACTCTTTGTGCTTTATTTTAATGCCAAATAACAGATTCAACTTAAAATCCTTTGGATTTTCAGAAGTGTCAGCTGATATTTGGAAGTTTTAAAACCCAGAGTTGATATTTTCCTTTTTAAAAACTATGTCCTAGTACGCATGTGCTTCCAGAAAGCCCAGTTTCATCAACATTATATATTTGTACTACTGTAAAGCCTTCTTCACCAAACCTAGATAATTAGTAGCAACCTATATAGATCAGCTCTAGCAGTTTCATCTTCCTTCTGCAAACCACTATATAACATTTAAACTTATGCTTGAATGACGATCATATTTATTGGCACATTACATCCAGTCTGATCATTGATCCATACTCAAGAACTGTTCCATATTAAACACCACATCATATCTATGAAAACAAATGTGAAGTTAACAGGGTAGGTGCTTGAGTAATTGACTTCATTTTGTCTATATTATCACATGTTGATCCCACTGTTAGACATTACAAGATTTAATGTTTTGGCAATGTGTCTTAATATCCAATGTATTCTTTTTATTGCTGCTTTCATTTCAAATTGATGGCCTCTCTCCAGTCATCTTGAACAAGGGGTATGTACTATACTGTAGATGTTTTTAATTAAATCCAACTGTAGTGGCAACAAAGAGTAATGTAAAGGAAATGGTTAAAAAGTTTATTGTAGATTTAATGCTCTTCTTCCCTTGACTGGATATTTAATTTATGACCTGCTTAGATAAATCTATACATAATATAAAAGAGAGATGTTGGTTGGTTCCTTCGTGTATCACACAAAAACGAAAACTGACAATCGGAAAGTAAGTACAGCAATGGAATAAATGTATATTCAGGAAGGTTTAATGATACTAATTTTATAACATCAAAGAAGAAAAACATCCTGGGTATGCTAACCATCCTGACTGCTACTCCTAGCAAGGAATCAAACATAAGGGATTCTCTCTGCGCATTTGTTGCCAGTGATGATCGTATTCCGCAGCCAGTATCTCCGAGAATTTGAAAGCTGATTTACACTTACACACACATATAATTATCTATATTTACATATAATAGAAAAGATTGGAACTTTCATCATCCTTTTGAGAAACGTAGACCAACTATGTCTATGCAATGACACATGTTTAATTGTCAAGTGGGTGATAAACCATCTCCTAGAGGTCACTATTCTTGGAGGTAAGCATCAAGGAGAAAATGCATTTATTCCCAAGATTCTTCTTATCCCTTCCTCTACTGCGCTGCCATTCAAATTTTCAAGACTTCAGTTCCCTGCTAGAGCCAGTTTTGCTATGACCATAAATAAAGCTCAGGGTCAGAGTCTCAAAGTTGTCTGGTCGAATATGAGAGAATCAGTTTTTACCCATGTACAGTTACATGTAGGTTGTTCACGAGTAGGAACACCTAGAAATCTTCACTATGCATGAACGGTAAAACGAAGAATTTGGTATATCTGGGAGGTTTTTTACTGGGTTTTTTTTTTGGGGGGGGGGGTGCTTTTTGTCACACACACACCATGGTCTCACTTAATACAGTCATTGTTTTTCTACCTGACTTCTCTTTTCATCTGTTTACCCAGGTGAAGCTGGGTACATCAGCTAGTACATAAATCTATCTTCTAATCCAAGTTCAGTCTCTATAGGAATTTGGCATTATAATATGTATTTGGACAAGTTGATAACTTGCTTTTGTCTTTGTGCCTTTAAAGGTTAATTTTTTAATATGCTTGTAATTTCTTGGACACATAATGGCCAAATGGTTAAGAAGGTTGCTTCACAATTGTGAGGTTCTGGATTTGATCCCACTGTGACATCTTTTACAATAGCTTCAGCTCAACCCAAGTCTTATGAATAAAATTAGGTAGGCAGAAATCACTCAGAAGTTCATCAGATGAACTGTACCTGTAATTCAACGGGTCACACACTGTCATACTGAACCTCTCAGGAAATTATGTGAATGATACACATGTCTGAAATACTTTGCCATTTACATGTTAGGAGTCCAACCCTTACTAGCAGGGAAAGCAGACATTAAAACGACAATGATGATGTTAATTTTTGAATAGGCCATTCTGTTGATCAAACAACTGGAACACTCATAGTTGAAATCAATTGAGGTCTATGTAAATTAAGTCCAAGCTATGACAGCTGCTTATATTATAAACATAGATAAAACAAATCTACAATATAATTCTGACTTTGAATTACTGATATATCAACCTTTGTTTTGAATTATTGATATATCAACATTTATTTTGAATTGACAATATATTGACTTTTTATTTGAATTGCCAATCTTATTAACCCTTGTTTTGAATTGCCTGTATAACAACCTGTTCTTTGTTTAGTTAGGAAGGGAAGAGCAGTTCCCATGACCTCCAAAATTGGTGGAAGGAAGGGAGTAAATTATCCTCAAATCATAAGTTTGTTTGAAATGCTTGTAATAGAGTAGATGCTGCTAAAGATACCCAAAGACCAGGAACCATGTTGTGGTAGTGGTGTTAAACTGAGAGACAGAGCAAGTCTACCATCCAAGTAGGTCACAATGGATTTGAACTCAGATTGCAAAGAACTAGAATATATACTGCAAGGCCTTTTGTCTGAGGCTCTAACACTTCTACCAATCCACCACCTTGAACTGATCCTTTTTATCGACCCTAAAAAGACAAAAGACAAAGTTGACAATAATGAAATCTGAACTAAGTATCTAGAGAAGTAGAACAAGGCATTTTGTCTTATGCTCTAACAACTCTGTTAATTTGCAGCCTTTATTATTTTTTTTGACTCACTGATATATCTGCTTTTTATTTTAGTTTTAGATATAACCACCTTTTATTTGCTTTTGAAATCACTGGTATATCCACTTTTTTTTTTTTTTTTTTCAATTCACTAATATACCTGTTTTTTCAAATCATCATTATTCTTTTACTCGTTTCAGTTATTAGACTGTGGCAATGCCGGTTGACCATATCAACCCCAGTACATATTTGACTGGTACCTATATCCAATTGTTTTTCAAATCACAGATATATCCATCTTCTTTTGACTGGCACTTTTACTTATGCTGTTTCTGACATTCATACAAATATAGATTGGTTTTAAATTGGGTTTTATTTAGTCAGAGATGGATCTTTTGGTGAATGGCAATTAACTAAATGTTCATGAGGAGCTGTTTGTTAACTGCTTTAGTCTACTTTAGTTATTAACTAAGATATTCAGTAAAATGGGAAAAATTAAAGGTTGCTTAATTTGAATAATTAAATAATGATTGGTTGGTTCAGTGCTTTGGTGTTAGTCTGGTTACTTCAATTTTAACAAGTTGAATCAATTGTAAATTAACATATATTAAATATACAGGATTTGAGTCTTGTCATTAGACATGCTCAAACATTTTTTTTCACAGCTTAGTCAGGAAGGGAAAAGCCAGCAACTGTGACACCTTATTTTTCAATTATCTGAGGCTGGGGAAACCAGAGAGCTGGCCCCAAATGCTTGCAACAGAATAGGCACTCAAAAACTAGTAGGTGCTGTTAAACTGAGCAGTGAACTCAGAATAAGTACTGCAAGGCATCTTGTCTGACACTAACAATTCTATCAATCTGCTGCTGTGAACTAGTGCTATATTTTATCAACCCCAAAAGGAGGAAAAGCAAAGTCGACCTCTGTTAGATCTGAAATCAGCACAGATGAGAACAAATATTGTAAGATATTTGTAATTAAACCATCGAGTGAGTTATAATTCTTAGAAAGTGTAGAAAATCTCAATCACAGTCGATTGCTACAGATACTTACAAATTTAGTAAAATACCTCTATAGCTGTAAAAAGTGGCTAGCAGCTGCTACAAGAAAATACAGATTTTGTTTCTCTGGAGCAGCTGCTGGCCACTTTTTCTGTCCATAGGGTATTTTACCTGATTTTTTATAGCAATCGACTGTGTTCACAGTTATTTTCTGCATTCAAGATGTTATACTCTTTCTAAGAATTACAACTCGTTCAACGCTCTGATAGTTTATTTACTGCCGTGGCCTAGGCCCAGAGCCAAGAGAGACATTCAGGTAGTGAATTGGCAGAGTCATTGGAAGATCAAATAGAATGCTTTGTGGCATTTGTTCCAGCTCTCTACACTCTGAGTTCAAATCCCACTGAGGCCAACTTTTCCTTTCATCCTTTCAAAAGAAGTAGTGCAGTACTTGCTCTATATTTCTTTGTCATTTCCTCTCTCTCTCACTATATCTCTCTCTGGAAGAAATTGGCTGTTTTCAGACTTGGAGAGGGATGGGCTCCTGCAGGTTTAAAATGCCCAAGACACACTGTATGTTAGGACAGGGCCCTATGACTTCACCAGGAGTTATGGTTTCGTACATAAATTACATTAAAAGGTCAAATTAAGATTATCATCACAAATGTTTAATTTGTCTACCACAGATTACTTGGCAACAAAAGTAGAAAAATCTTTGTTACTAGTTTCTGATTCATATAATCTGAATAATTATTCTAGCACAATTATCTGAGTCAGTAACATACCTAATTTCTTAGGTAAACAAATGTCTTGTGGATATTAACAAAGGTGAATGTTTTCATACTCCAACCTACCAACTAGGTCAACGTGTTAAAATTTAAATTCAAATCTTGGACTCAAGTATCATTATCACATGGTGCTTGACTAGCACTGTAGTTTAGAATTTGCTTGACAGCTACGTGGTTTGCGGTTCTATCCTATTGCATGACATTAATTTCAATGTCTTCTATTATAGCCTCAAGCAGCCCAATACTTTCTGAGTTAAATTCATAGACAGAGGCTGTATGAATCTCATCATCATCATCATCATTTTATGTCTGCTTTTCCTTGCTTGCAAGGGTAGGACGGGTCCTCTCCAGCACAGCATCTCTCCATTTGTCATCGTCCTTCGTCATCTCTGTGAGCTTCAGCAATCTGAAGTCAGCTCTCACCACCTCAGCACATGTTTTCCATGGTCTTCCTCTACTGTGTCCTTCTTCCACTGATATCACTAGCACAGTCAAATGTCTAATGACTCAGTCATTAGACATAAAAAGATCAGTACATTATTTTAAAAAAAAAACAAGTACGGGTTGGCATTAGGAATGGCACCAGGCTATAGAATTCTGCTAGAAAAAGTCTACAGCAGCATAGAAAAATGGATGTAAACCAATGTTGATGATTACATGAAAGATATAATTTCGGTACATCATATTTAGTTAATATTTCACTAAACCTCATAAATCTTTATTATTTTGAAAATTAAAACAATGACAATATATTCTCATTAGAAATATAGTCACAAAGGGTTGCTTGAGATATAAAGTATGCCAATTTCTCAGTTGGTAAAATAGACTCCTCAAAGTTTTATTCAGCTAATTGTTTGTCGTGTACTTGCATTTTATATGTTTTTTTCTTTAAAGCCCCCCTATTCAACATCATCACCATTTTACTGTCTGTTTTTGCATGCTACCATCAGTTAGATGAGACTTTTTATGGTTGTATTAATAGCTGGGTGTCCTTCTTGGTGTCATCTGCATCTTGTTTTCAAGTATGATACTTGAAAACAAGTGAGGTACCCATTCTATTGATCTTCATCAGACTGTTGAATTGTCGCTGCCCAAACAGTTGTCAATGTAAAGACGTGTCAACAAACACACACACATATATATAGTTGTAGAACACTGGTGGGTTATATCCGCAGTAGTAGAGCACTCAGTCCATGGGACGAGAATATATATATATATATATATTCCAGTTCCTCAGAGAAATAACAACACAACCAGGAGCTGGACATATCGAAGGATTGACAGAGTAAAACACACTTCAACAACATGTGTACCTGTCTTTCCCACACCAATTCGGACTGCCTGAAGAGGTCACAGCTAATGATGGCTGTCACCAAAATATATATGGCAGTGTATCTATAATTTATAATAAACAAAGCAAAATTTTACATATTTGACTTAATTATTTTACATTACTCCGGAGTAAACAAACCAACCTGCGTACTCCGTCGAGTGCTCCAATCTGCATACTGAGGTGTCGGTAAACAACCAACATAAACTCAAAATATATATATATATATCATAACCATTTTATCTTTATTTTCCATGCTTGCATGGGTTACATGGGTTGTCACACACACACACACACACACACACACACACACACACACATATATATATAGAGAGAGAGGGTTTAAAAGTTTAGTAGCAGTAATTTCTTTATTGGCCATTGGAGATGAAAACATTAAGGACAATACAAATAAACAAAGACTAGAAATTTATATAAAAGTGCGTAAACAGAAAAACAAAAACAGATATAAAGGTAATAATGTATTAATAACAACAGAATTCCCCCAATAGGGTGGAAGCACTATTTGGGTGTAACCACAACTCTACTACTAATCACCTCTATGTTGCTTAGTTGAATAAATATAAAGAAAAATAACTAGGCAATTCAGAATGAAGGTTTAAAAATCACATATTAGTCTATTTGTATAATTAGTGACTTGTGATGAATGGGTGTTGACATGAAATGAAAAGATTAGTTTGTACATACAAATCATCTATCTATCTATCTCGGATATTTTTACACGATTGTATGTAAAATCCCCGGCATGTCTTTGTTTTGTCCCCTTTTCTTGTGCGCCCTTGTGGCCAATAAAGAAATATATCTATCTATCTCGGATAGTCTTGACCTGCGTTGCTTCGCTGGTAAGTTTTTTGTTAATTTTGCATACAAAAAAAACGAAATTTTTGTTGAAAAAATATATTGCTTCGTAGATTAAATTATTCTGCTATCGACAAAACAAACACCAACACCACCCCAAACACGAACACCCACCATAAAAAGAAAACTCCCAGATGAACAACAAACAAAAACAACACAACAAAAACACAAACAACAGTATGCATACATCAACACCAACAACAAAAACCTGATGGAGGTCATCTCCAAAGACCCCAAAGTGGAGACCGAGGGGAAAACTTTCGTGAAATCAGGATCAGCACCACACCTGAAATTGATAAGAGTTCCTATGGAAACTTACAACAAACTGAAAAACGAATTTTCGCAGAACGTCAGAAACCTCTGGCAAAAGCCCATAAACTGCGTCCTATTAAAATGTTTCTCCACCCCACCCAACACCCCACCAGCACCCAAATGGAGATTGAACAACCCGATCTCCAGGAAATGAAAAGGTAAGTGCATCTTTTCGTCCTTTTTCACCAACTCTTCTCTACCAACATGGCTAATCTACGAGTTGGAAGTGTGAATGTGCGTGGCCTAGGGATGCCCTGGAAACAGGGCCAACTTTTAAACGACCTTAGGTCATACGGTATGGATGTGATAACCATCACCGAGTCCAGGATCCACAACAAGCAGCAACTAACCCCCATCTTTAATGACTTTGAGATCTACGCATCTCTCTGTCAGCCAGGAGATGGAGGGGGAGTGGCTGTTATGTTTTGGAAAAAACACCTGGACCTCGAAATACAGCAAATATACTTGGACCCGGAGGGTAGACTGGTAGTCCTAGACGTGAACAGTGTTGGAGTTGGAGTCTTCAGACTGGTGGCCGTTTATGCCCCAACTGGGAAATCGCGGCCAGACTTCTTTAAGCGTATAGTCTTTTCTGGGAACGTCATGCTCCTTGCTTTTAGTGGGGAACTGGAATGGTATCCTAGACGCACGATGGGACTATGTAGGATCATGGCCCAGTAGAAGGGGGTGCAACAGCCTAAAAAATTTAATTGGCCAATTCCAACTGGCCGATAGGTATCGACTAGATTTCCCGACTGCACCACAGTGAACATGGACAAATCGCAGCAGGACATCTAGATTGTATTTAGATAGGTTCTTTATTAAAGAGAGAGACAGGATAATGTTAAGCTGTTCACAAATGTACATGGTTGCCTATTCAGACCACAAACTAGTCACCTGTATAGTCAGCCATGATAGAACGCATAGACAAGGACCCGGATACTGGAAGCTGAACATGTCGCTACTGACACGTAAAGCCTACAGTAGACGGATAAGTAGTTTAGTTAAGCACCAGCTGACGGGAGCCATCGTCAACAATAGATGGTGGTACTCTCTCAAGAGAGCAATTAGAGTAGAGTCCATAGCTTTTAGCAAACAACTAGCCTTAGAGAAAAACAAAACAGAAAGAGAACTAGTAGCCAAGGTAGAGGAGGCACTTAGGAGTGGCAACGCAGCTAGAGTGTTAGCAATGAGAATGGCACTAGACCAGTTCTTCGATGTGAAACAAGAGGGCTGCATAGTCAGGAGTAGATCACGTGCTCTAGGAAATGAGGGAGCAAAAGCAGTTAGCTGGTCCCGAGTGGCAGAGGCGAAAAGTGGCAACAAGTCCACGATTCGGTCTTTGAAAGACCAAAACGGACGTGTGCTACTTGACTCCAAGCGGATGTGCACGGCCTTTCAGCGGCACTTTGCGCAACTGTTCGAGCAGAGCGGTACGCTGAATGAGGCAATGGACTTCGGTTCATACCTCGACGGCCTGCTGCGTCTCTCAAGCATGGACGCCGAGTTTTGCCATTGAGATACAGGACGCTCTGGGCCGCTGCAGGAAATGCAAATCACCCGACCTAGATGGTCTACCCTATGAATTTTACATAGGCATGCATGACTTGTTCTTTGGTGTCCTCGAAGCCGTTTACTGCAACTGGCAGTAGAACGGGAGAATTCCCAGTTCTGCAGGCAGGGGCATAGTAACGCTGATCAGGAAAGACAAGAACAAGAGGGACGAAATAAGCAACTTCAGGCCCGTGACACTTCTAAACACAGAGTTTGGCCAAGGTGTTAGCAATGAGGCTGGCACTTGTCATCGAGAACCTGGTTGGAAAAGCTCAAACGTGTGCAATTCCAACCAGGTCCATACACGACAACCTCCACCTCATGCGATACTTCATAGAGAAGGTGGGGTGTAAACCCGGCTTCGATGGGGCTCTGATCAATTTAGATCAGTCTAAGGCATTCGATAGGGTCGACCATCGATACTTGGAAGAGGTTCTCAAGGCGGTCGGTTTCGGACCCGTCTTCAGAGGCTGGATCACAGCCATGCACACCAACATCTGCTGAACAGTCAAGGTGAACAGCTACCTATCGGAGTCGTTCGCAATCACGTGTTCCATCCGACACGGATGTCCCTCTCTCCTCCATTCTGTACATATTGACTCTAGAACCACTACTGCAGAAGTTGGAGATTTAGCAGGGTATCCCGTTGGAACGGGGACTGTGGAAAGCGGCGTCGGCTTATGCTGAATACGTCACAGTAATGGTTTCGAAAACCCCGGAAATCGGGGCGATCGGCAACTTACTGCAGGAATACAAAAGGCTCACAGGAGCAAAACTCAACCCAGAAAAATCTGTCGGTTTGCAACTCGGAACATGGAGAGGCAAACCGATGACATCCGACAGCGTCGTCAGATGCTGTACGGAAGGACCGGTGAAATTGCTCAGAGTCTGGTTCGGTCCGGACCTCCAGGTAGAGAAAAACTGGAACGAGATCACGGCCAAGGTATTTGCGCTTACCCAGAAGTGGGCAGAGTGTAAACTATCCTTGAAAGGTTG
Source organism: Eledone cirrhosa (assembly GCA_964016885.1). Classification (NCBI taxonomy): domain Eukaryota; kingdom Metazoa; phylum Mollusca; class Cephalopoda; order Octopoda; family Eledonidae; genus Eledone; species Eledone cirrhosa. The sequence continues at coordinate 136,644,536 of OZ024740.1, forward strand.
AGCGGAGGTGGCAAACACTTTCATAGCGTCCGTCATTTACTACCGCTTGACCATCATGCCTTGTCTCCATGAATACCTCACCAAGATGGAATGCATGCTCTTCCAATTCCTTTGGAAGAAGCAGGTTCCACTGGTGAGGAGATCTGTCTGTTGTCAGCACCCTTTCAACGGAGGGCTGGGAATGCCGTGGCTGATTTTGCGCTAACACACGCTGAGGCTATGGCATCTCCAGGTATTCCTCACTGACCAACCGGTGTGGGCACCGTTTGTGAGACCTTCCCGCAACTTGTCTTGCTGATGGAGCTGCAGTCCTGGGTCAAGCGGAAACCAAATAAAATGGGCGCCTGGCACATTGAATGCGCTCAGGTGCTCACAGTCCTCTGTCAAGCGGACACAGCAATCAGTGGCGACACCACTTCGACATTCTATAGAGGGATAATATGTTACTAGTGCGATGACGTGCTCGGAGAGACTCTGGGCGTCGAAGACGACGAGTTCACCAGTCTGTTCAGTAGAACTTTCCGCCCTGGACCTATGGACAGTTTCCAAAGGTCCCTGGCCTGGCAGTGCTACTGAGGAGCTCTACCAGTTCGAGATAAGATCTACAGGCACTGATACCCTGGCAGGGATCCTTCCAAGAGGACGTGTCCAAGATGTGAGCAGGACATTGAAACAGTCATGCACGCAATTGTACACTGCCCAGGCGTAAGCGACCTGTGGAACTACGCAAAACAACTGCTGTCATGTATGGGACAAATCCAGTTGACTGCCGAGTCCATAATAAGGATCAAACCGCCAACTTCTTTCAAAAACGAAAGAGAGGCGGTTTTCCTCTGTATAGTGGCTATGGTAAAAGAGGTTATATGGTGGACAGGATTGAGAGGACTGAGGACAGATGCCTTTCTCTCCGGACAACAACTCATTCCCTTCTTAAGGTACCACTTTAGAAGGAGAATCAGAGTGGAGAGAGAGGCACTGCACCCCAGTAAATTTACTGAATGGTGGGTGAATGTAGCAAAAATGACCCGAGTGATTGGGCCTTCTCTGTATATAAACCTGTAGGTTGAAGAAGAGAACAGAAGGAAGAAAGGAGCACTTGCACAACATGCTCCTGGAGTTGAGGGTTGTTCTATCTAGTGGGTATTAAACAACCCATTTGTAACGCCTCCCTCCTATTGCGGATTTCGATTGTTGAATTTGTTTGTTTTAAAAATATTTTTACACAATTGTATGTAAAATCCCCAGCATGTGTGCTTGTATTGTCCCCTTTTCTTGTGCACCCTTGTGGCAAATAAAGAAATATATCTATCTATCTATATATATATATATGGTGGCTGCCAACTCGTTTTCGAGTATGGCCACTACTTTATATCCATGTAGGAGAACCCCTACTGATGCATTGAACAAGTGTGACTTTTTAGTCCAGCCAGCGACTTGAAAACTCTGGTACAAACACTACACTTGTGACAATTATTGACACATAGTGCTGGGCCCATGGTACCATGTGACAAGTGCAGAGAGATCTCCAGATATAAAGCAATGCCTGTGCCGTGAAGCTTTTATAGTGAGCAAAGGCACTGCACAAAACCAGTCCCACTCTCTTAACCAAGATGATATTTACCAAAAAGAAGAACAAGTCAACATCATTGGAAACCATGAGGGTTGCAGGTGTTATATCAGAGTTTTCCTTCTCCTAGAATTCTGCCTTGACAAAGGCTAAGGGGTCATCTCTACCAGTGATTTTGGATGGCCATTGACTCTTAAGAGCTCCTTTGCCCTTTGACAGGTTTTGTTTTTAGTCCTGCAGGATGTCCAAAGCCACCCTCCTCACCAAGAAACCTTGGTGGGGTTGCCAGTTTAGTCGCCAACGACCCGACCATGAGACAGGTTGTACTGGCATACATGTTACCAGTAGCACCAACTGGTGACCTAACATAAATATATATATACTGAGATATATACACACACACACACACATATATATATATATATACATGCACACACACACACACACACACATATATATATATATATATATATATTCACCAGGTAGTGAATAATCAACGCTAAAGTCTACCCATTGATATATCACAAAAAATTACATCACTAATATTTATACAGGTGAGAGCTGTCTGAAGAGATCATAATCGGGGTCAATAAAAAAAAGCACCAGTAATATACTAGTGTTGATTTAATTGACTTTCCCCTCCCCCAAAATTGCTGGCCTTGTGCCTATATAAGAAACCATTATTATTATTATTATTATATATATACAGAGAGAGGGAGGGAGAAATACTTAGATGAGATGTTACTAATTGAGAATAGTAAGACCATTATTCAGTTTAGCACTTCATACTTTAAAGAAAGTGGAGTATAGATATTGTTTAACAACATGTAAGCCCTACAGTCAAGCTTAACACATTTCAAAAGTTTGACTGAAGAAATTACATGTCGTCAAATGATAATAATTTTTTCTACTTTAGGCTAGCAATTTTGGGGGAGTGAAAAGTCGATTAAATCTACCCCAGTGCATTACTGGTACTTTATTTTATCGACTCCGTAAGGATGAAAGGCAAAGCTAACCTCAGCAGGATTAGAACTCATGACGTAAAGGGTCGTAACTCTATGTTGCAAAGCATATTGTCCGACACTGTACCGATACTGCCAATCTACCGAATAATAATGATAATAATGTTTTCTTAATGGACCACAAAGGGTTTACAAAAAAAAATACATTAAGGACAGCACAGGACGGTACAATGTGGGTTTCTGTGTGCAAAAATGAGTATAAAACAAAAACAAAGGATGTAACAAAAAAATAGAAACAAAGATAATTCCCCAATAGTGGGGAGACTTCTGAGGGTTACTCATTAAGAAAGCCCACAAAAGCCACAGTCCCCCTGACTGCCAGGACAAGTGCCCTCTCCCAGGTTTCCTCCCTCAATTTACAGGCACATGTTCAGAGCAGGTCCATTCACTCAGGCCATTCTCACCTCTTTCACTCACGTTTCAACAAATTACTTTGAACGCAGCACTTAATTCTCCACCCAGATTTTCCTCTTCAAGTGAAACCTGAAGAAGTTAATCAGGGTGTTGCCGAAGAGGAAAGTGACCATCTTCAGCCCTTTCAGGCATGTCCATCATACAACCTCTTTCGCCATGGCCACCAGACAGGCAAAAACAGCCTGCCCTTCCTGGCTAAGGAAGGGCAGTTGGGCGATTTTGACAATGGACTCAGTTGGATCCGTCCAGCATGTGACAGCAGGTGTTCGAGATAAACCCACAAGCCAGCGATACTTGGACACTGGACGAGTGTGTGCATGACGGTTTCATCGCCCTGTGTGCATCTTGGACATACCCGGCTGACAGCACATCCATGCCTGTAGAGTATATCTTGGACCAGCAATGCTCCCTGGAAGCACTGCCAGGCCAGGGATTTCTGGAAGTTATCCATATGCCCTGAACCGAAAGTCCTGTGGAAGAGAATGGCTAGTTGATTTTCCTCAATGCCCAGAGTTTCCTCAAGAACGTCATCACTTTTACCCATCACTAACGCCTCTATAGAATGCCAAGGTGGAATTTTCACTGATCGTAGTGCCTGATTGGCTGAGGGTTGTAAGCACCTGAAGATATATATACATATATTTACAATGAATTTTTGCGCAATTTCTATCTACCAGATTTCAAACCCATGTTTATAGAAGAAGAAACTTATCCAAGGTACCACTTAGTGGGATCAAACTCAAACCATGTAGTTGTTGAGCAAACTAATTGTACAGTCATGCCTGTACAACTTGCATAACAAATAGCTTGAATTCTATGCAACTTTTTTTCTAAAACAAACTGCATCTTTTTTATTATTTTAGCAATTGCTATTTCAACTTTCATCTGTCAGCATCAATTGAATACAGTGCTAATTTAGATATTTGCTTGAAATTGATAATTTTTATATTCCAAATACTTTTCCTACACCCCTTTACCTCCCTAGCCTAACCAAGGAAACACTGAGTGCCCTAATGTTGTAAAGAGGTAGTGCTGATCCCATGATAAAATGCACCCAGCCAACCCACTCTGTAAGGTAGTGTTGGAGTCACAATAAAATGCTCACAGTACACAGTATAAGGTGGTTAGTTTTAGGAAGGGCGTCCATACATAGAATTAGAGTGTATGAGCAAGACATAGTCACGTGACCTGTCTAGTCTCAGTATGTGGCAGCCTATTTAACCCATGTAAGCATGGAAAATAAACATTGTATAGTGACGATGATGATGATGATAACGAGGTCATTTCAAAGTGAAGTGGGACTTATGATTTTTTAATGAATGGCTTAGTCAGAGGATTAAATAACAGCACCCACGGCTCTTTTTGCAAGGCCCAGAAGGTTGCTGGGAATGAATGAAGTATAATCATTGTTTTATGCATGTTAACATTACACATGGAATGAATCATAACAAACTTCTCTGAAGCTGCAATGTTTATCTCTCTGACATCATACTTCATTCACAAACCGAGAAAGAAGCTCTTTCTTGCCAAATGAAATAGTAGCTCTCTGAACGTTTTACTTTGGTAACTTCACGTTACAGCCTTATCCACTACTAACCAGATCATCTAGGTAACAGAAACTACCATCTATACTTCAGTAGATAGGCTTGTCTCAGGAAGTTTCTTAGCCTTATTTATTGTTGCTCTTACTGATAACTATTTTTGTACACTTAGCACATCTGAAGTTTTAGTTTTCAGTTACTCAAATCCTGTTGCGTATTTTGTTTGTGCTTAATGCACTGTATCAAGTTCCTATGTATTCCCTATATATTGAGCAAAGTCACATAACAGATGTTATTGAAATTTGTAGTCACTGTTACTCTTGATTTTTGTTGTTGTTGACCCTAGGACTTTGTAACTATTTTGCATCATCGGACTAGAAAGCATAGCACTCTGTTCTTGTCCAGTTAAAAAATACACTGTAAACTGATTTGTTCTTTGGTAAGAATTTTTTTCTTGCAATTGTTTCAAATGGCCTTTGTAATTATGTTTTAGCACAAACCAAAGCTGCATTTTATCTAAGTTAAATCTTTCATATGAATGGCAAATTCTTCGCTTGTGAAGATCAGTGGGAAGAATTGTTGTCCAGTTCCATGCGGTGACATACACTGAGGTGACTGTAGAGGCCAATCCTTGACCCACAGGCTCTGGTACAGTTGGGGCAAGTGTATACTTGGTCAGTTGGTGGTTGGGTGGTGGACAGCTTTGATTTTTGTCTTCAGCTGCCACCTTCCTGCCCTCCTCAAAGCTGGCTGCAGGTGTTTTGATGGTCATTCTCCATTTCCCTGTCTTCTGCCAGGTGTTCCCATTCCCTGTAATCAATATTGCCTTGGATCAGCTGGCGCTTGAGTTGGTTCTTGAAACATTTTCGGGGGAGGGGGGGGGGGCTTGGTTTTGATTGCCTTGATGTAGTTCACCATAGAAAACTGACGTAGTTCACTATAGAAACATGCCTTATGCATGAGACATAACCTACCCAACGGAGCTGTCTCAACATCAGTATGCTCTCATCTTTCATATACTAACCTTTTAAAATCTCCTGCTAATTCTAAGACATGGCCCATCTATTTGAAGTCTTTAATTGCCTCTCCCCAATACAAAGATAATAATGCTATGCTAGTCATTAAAAAGAACAGTTCCTTTAGTACCTCCATATGGTGATGTTTTCAACAACCCAGCAACTATACCTAATGGTCATGGCATTTTTTCCTGTCTTCAACACCCTTATAGCCTTATTAACCTAAATAGCTGGCCCCTCTGTTAATTTAACTGGGTAACTCTTTACTATCCTACCTATATTCTTTATTGAACACTTCTGTGTCTCTTTAATTTCCCTGTTATTGAGGAGAAACATGCCAGTGTTTCAGACACTCTTCAATCTAAAGTCTATCACTAATTTATGTTAAAGAGTATGTCCCTCGCAGGGAGAAGATTTGGTGTTCACAGCAATCTATCTGACTTTGCATTGACCAGACAATAATATAATTAATGCCTTCCTTTGTGTTGGGCCTTTAATTCTTATAGGAGTCATAGGGGTACCATCGGAATATATGGCATATCTTGAGCATTTTAAACCTGGCAAAATACACTCCTCTCCCAGTCTAACAACAGCCAATTTCTTCGAAAGAGAAAAAGAGAGAAGTGTCAACCCCAGTACTAGATTGGTACTTTATTTATTGAGCTCAAAGGGATGAAAAGCAAATTCAGAGCGCACAGACCTGGAACAAATACCACAACAATATTCTATCTAACACTTTAACAACTCTGCCAACTCACTATCTTAATATAGTCTATACACACCAGTGTATCCATATTAGTGTTTCCTTAACATAGACATTGAAATATTTCTCGTTATGATGATGACAATATTGCTGTCATGAGTCAATAGAAGAGCCTCTTTGATCACTTGACTAGTTAGAAATTGAAATCATATATCTCTCTCAAATCACAAAACTTGCTAAATAACTACAACCTTAGGAATTTGAGATATTATGAATTTTCTGTCAGCTAGAAAGTTATTGTGTTTTTTAATCTCAGTTTATTAGCTGCTAGATGAACAGTAAGTAATTTGAGCCACTGAAAAAAAAAAATTAAAGAAAAAGTATTTTGAAAATAAGTGTATTGCTGGCAGTTTTCTTTACTATAGCCAGAATTTGAATGGGGTAGAAATTTAGGGAGATAGTACCTCTGCTGACAACAAAAGGTTTTTCTCTCAGAGTGAAAGATAGACTATACGATGTTTGTGTGCAAAATCCGACGCTACATGGAAGTGAGACATGGGCCTTGACTACAAAAGATCAGCAAAGGCTAGAATAAATGAAGTGAGCATGCTTCTGTGGATGTGTAATGTTGGTGTGCATAAACAATATAACATATGTGAGCTGAAAGAAAAACTCTGTATATATATCCGATCATCATCATCACCATTTTACATCTATTCTTCCATGCTATCATGGGTTAGATGAGTTGTCCTGCTGTGGGCAATGCCAGGTCAGGTGACCAGGGCTTGCTCATACAGAACTGATTTTGGCTTGATTTCTACAGCTGGATGCCCTTCCTAACACCAACCTCATTTACAGTGAGTACTGGGTTCTTTTTACTGTGGCACCCACATGACCAAGTTTACAGTGTGGACTGGGTGCTTTTTGTTGTGACGACCACTTTACAGTGGGAGGGAATGGCATACTGTCTATATGCTTCTGCTTCAAGCAAAAAAGAAGACTCAGCTGGTATGGAAGATAACAGCAGTATAAAAAAGTACAGGGACATTTCTGTGGATGGGACACATTGAAAAGGGAGGCTTTGGAAGACATGGTATGAAGTAGTGAAGACTGATCAAGATGACAAAGGACAGTAAGCCTTAGTAACATGTAGTACTGGAGAAGACTCGCCTACTGGTATAAAACAGTGCAGGTTGTGGCCTGACTCATTCATAGCCAGCTCCTTCCATCATTGCTCTTTAGTAACCATTCACATCACCCTGTTAAAACCCTTCTCCTCTCCCACACCATCCTGTTAAACTCACCACACTCATATATACCCATGGGATACTTTCTTTTCTTTTATATCCCTACATTTATTGTCACATACCCATGACAGCATTCTTATTATCATTCTTATTTCCATTCTGCTCTCACCCACAAAACAATCCCCAAACCCTACTATAAGGTAAAGTGGGCTCTTCATTTGAATCAGTAACTAACAATCTCCTTAGTGCTAGTGACATGATAAATGCACCCAGTACCCTCTGTAAAGTGTTTGGTGTTAGGAAGGTTGTGTCACCATAGAAACTATGCCAAAAGTGTTGAGAGAACTCTTCAGTCACAGACTCAACAACCTCTAGTGCTAATGCCATGAAAAAATGCACCTGGTATACTCTGTAAAATGGATGGCCTTAGGAAGAACATTCACCCATAGAAAAGCTGCCAAATACAGAGTTGAGGGGGGCCCTTCAGTTGTGTCAAGGACACAGCAACCTCCCTAGTGCTAGTGCCATGATAAAACGCACATGTAACACATGTAGTCAAGGTCAATAGATCCACCTGAGTACTGACTTGATCTGTAACAACCTGCCCAAATGAGGCTAGCATGGAGAAACAAGCATTAAATGTTGGTGATAATGATGACGATGTGAATAAAAAGTCTGAGTGAACATCTTAATGGGCACCTGCCTTTGGTAGTCCTGATTCATACACTGTTCAATTTCCTGACATTTGTACATTATTCTATGTACTATACATGCATTTTTGATAAGTTGTAGTGCCCCTGAGCACTGTACACAATAACTTTGCCTTTCATCCTTACGTGGTTGATAAAATAAAGTACCAGTAATGTACTGGGTAATTGCTGGCCTTGTGCCAATAGTAGAAACAATTATTTATTATAAAGGGGCGGTGAATTGGCAGTATCGGTAGAGGGTCGGACGCCATGCTTTCCAGCATAGTTACGTCCCTTTACGATCTGAGTTCAAATCCGACTGAGGTTAACTTTGCCTTTCATCCTTACGGGGTCGATAAAATAAAGTACCAGTAATGTACTGGGTAATTGCTGGCCTTGTGCCTAAAATAGAAACAATTATTTATTATAAAGGAGCTCTAACTCTAACTGGACAATCTAAACAGCTAAAAAGAGGATAGTCAAATGTAGCATAAGATAAACTGTCTGAAGAGACAGAATAGTCACCTATTCAACATTATGGTTAACACATCTTGAAGTAAATTGCACAATCACTTCAAAATCAATGTTTTATTCTCTGGGAGTATGATTGATAGATGAGCAAATATAGAGATCACAGATGCTATTACATAGATTAGTAAAATTTAAACTAGTAACATCCTGACTATCTTAGTCACTATATCTACCCATTTCTCTGTTAAGAATATACCTACACTACCCACACAATAGTTGTTGCCCACCCAGTAATTCTTGCATCAGCGTTCTTTGACTACAAAATGTTATACTGAAGAATCGTCATCATACTGATAGTACACATCTCTGGATCTCAATTATTTTATCCTATCAACTTTTCATTATCCTATAATCTATTTACAGTAGGTAGGTAGATTCAACTATTGAGAGATATACTATGTAATATATGCTGTGTAGTATATGAACTTGACTTTTCAAGTCAAGAACCAGCCCTTCTTACACCTCACACCTATATAGGTTTAATCAGCCTCCTATGCATTGCATAGGAGGTGTTTTGGTGATAAGAGGCAGGATTTCAACTCAGAACAGAGCCAGAAGAGATACACACAACTCTAACAATTTTGCTAATCCACCACCGTGGACTAGTACTTTATTTATTGACCCCCAAACAGATGAAAGGATAAGTTGACTTTGGAAGAAATTAAATTCAGAGCACAAACAAATACTATAAGGCATGTAATCAGATGCTGTAATAACTCTACTAATTTCCTGCCTTCAAGAACCAATAGGCATTCTGTTTAGTTCTGATTGAGCTAGACTTAAGATATTCCAGCCATAATAATCCTACACTTTTCTTGAATGTATTGTATGGAGTATTACATTCTTAATTCTCTGATAGTGGGGTGTGAGGAGGGAGATTTAGCTGCAACACTGATTAGCTGTTCAATTACTTTCAGCATATCTTCCAGTCCTACTTACTTCTAGCTAAGCTAATTACATATACTAACATGTTCTTCATTGAAATTGAATTCTTTGAAAAGTTACATTAGGAAGAAGCACATATATGGTAAATCCTAACATGTTCTTTATTGAAATTAAATTATTTGAAAAGTTACATTAGAAAGAAGCACACATATGGTAAAACTAGATTTGGAAACAAATTTAAATACCAAATTAGTTCACTCACTAATTTTACCCCAATATTTAGTATAGATCAACAGCTGTTACATACTTACACACTTTAGAATAAATGAAAAAGTCATCTAATTGATTAGCAAACTTTCCCAGCATATGATTATTTGGGTGCAAGCACAACATTCACCTCATAGCTATTTAGTTTTAGATTTGACCAAAACCTTGTGAATGGAATTTGCTAGCTGGAAACTGGATGCCTGTTGGAGAGTTTTTCTTTGTCTTGAGTCATATATTTAATGTCTATTTAACATAACCATTTAGCCTTCAGAGCTCACTTTTGCAAGCATTCAATCCAGGTCTTGTCAAGAATAACTGTTGGCCTGAGAAAAATCATAGGTATTGCCTTTCTTTCTCCTGACTAAGCTATTAACCCTTTTGATACCAACCTATCCAAATCCCTCCCTGTTTCTTTATAGGGTTCCTACTAATATTAAAACTTTCCAACATAACTTTAAATAAGAACATTTTGTTATGTTACAAATACCATCTTAATGAAATAATTATAATTTTAGTAAATCTTTCCCAAATTCTTTAAATAAATAAAAAAACAAAGTATGGGATTGATAGACAGCTTCTTGTTCTGCAGTCTCTATATGAATACCCTGGTGATTGTGTTCCAGTAAATGGTGCTAAGTTAAAGCCATTCAATTTGTGAGTCAGACCCCGCCAAAGGTGCATACTGTCATAACCTTCGTGAACGGGATTGATACACACAGTCAGGTTGGAAGTGGTATCAAGATCAGTGGATGTAGGATCAGTCAGCTGGAATTTGCATGGCAGGAATAAAAATCAGTGCTGTGAATACTGAGACACTCATCCTCTTAAGGAAACCTGTACAGTGCACTCTACATGTGAGTGGCGTTCCACTGAAGAAGTTCAATTATTTCAGGGCAGTATTCACAAGTGATGGGACGCAAGAAGCTGAATTAAATGCAAAAATTGCAGGAGCTGGTGCAGTAATGTAACGTTACTTGATAGAGTGTGTAGGTCGGAGATCAGAGATTCAATACTTGTTTGGATTGAGAAATCACAGCTCCAATACTTATAAACAAATTTTATGGGCAAAAAACCAACCAGTAGGAGACCCAGAGGTAGAACTCAAGCAAGATAATTGAACAAGATCCATGAGCTCAGCTATCCAACCAGATCAATTGGAGACAGAACCTGCTGGAAGGCATACTTGAGGACTCTGCTACCATGACCCTCCCAGGAATAAATGGACAAAGGTAACAAAGGAATTAAAAAGCACCTTTACCTCTGTTGTCTACAATTATTACTATGATTCCTGTTCCTGTAAGTGACTAAGCCTACCTGCCTATCTCATACCCAAACTTTTCTCCCTAGAGACATATCACCCTTGTAGCCCACTGCTAACAAAGATCAAATTATAACCCGAGGCTATAATAGAAGACACTTCACCCATGTGCCACAATTTTCAGAAGTTTGGACTTAAATATCATCTGTATCCACTTCGCTAATGTAGGAAGCCCTACAAAGACTAGTGATACCCTTCTTCCTTACATTATCTAATAAGAAAAACAGATGACTCACCTCTGATTTTATTTAACAATCAATCTAAATTTTAAACTCAGAATTGGTTGTTGTTTTTTTGAGTAACAGATGACGAAGATCTAGAGCAAATCAACACATCTCTCTTCAAGCTATATTCAACTTGTGAGATTAAACTCCAAGCTAAACATATGTCCGTTTTTAAGAGATGTAATTGTGTATAGCAGCAATGGCTGTTTTACCCTGCACAAAACCTGTTTAGTTTAGTTATTTCAACTCTATGAACCACCTCTTTCAGACAGTTGTCCAGTCTCCTATCGCTTTCACCTTCCACTATCTATTCATGAGAGGATGTAATATAAGTACATTTACCAGAGATATGCAGTGCCTGTCTGTGTTGGTGCTAGTGAATGTAATAATATAGAAATACTAGAAATGTGATTTACAGAGCAGAAATCCATTTCTTCCATTGCAAGGAGAATTACTGTAAGAATTCATTAAAAATAGACTGCTTTAGCACATGTTTAGCATACCTTAAACCAGGATAAAGGATAAGATATCAAATAACAAACACTTAATACCAATGATTGAAATTAACACATTTGGAACAGTAGCAGCTCTGATTCTAACATAATTACTTACCAAAAGTAATTATAGTTGGCGAAGTCTAAAATTAGGATTGAAGTGCAGGCATGGCTGTGTGGTTAAGGATCTTTCTTTACAATGATATGGTTTGGGGTTTGATCCCATTATGTGGCACATTGTACATAAGTTGGCTGATAACTAACTTCACTGAGAAAGCTAGGAACACGTCTAGTTATTCTAATAATTATCTGAAAGTCATCAACCAATATTATTATTTTTTTTAATCATTAGGGTGGTGGATTATCAGACATGTTTGACGAATGTTTAGCCATATCTGTTCCAGCTCTTTACATTCTGAGTTCAAATCCTGCCAAGGTTAGCTTTGTCTTTCATCCTTACAGGATTAATTTAATCAACTTTGCCCTCCCTCAAAGTTGCTGGCCTTTTGCCTAAATCAGAAACCACTATTTTTTTTAAAAAAAAATCATAGCATATTAATTTCTAAAGGAGACTTCACAGAATATCGATAAATTAAATTATGGTGAGAACTAAGTAGTCAAATGCAATTTCCAGACTTTATTAGATATGCCTTTGATTTTTAATGTGTAGTGCATTAACCCTTTAGCATTTAAACTGGCTGTATCCGGTCAAAATTCTCTCACCTCTTTCTGTTCAAACTGGCCACATACGATGTTATTGTTCTCAAAATAAATAATATCAAAATCTCATAGATTCAATATTATGTGAGATAAAGCCTTTACCATGAAAATACAATAGTAAATATAGAGTAATGGGTTAAATACACTAACATCTACTTAAAATCTTATAGATTATGCAAGTGATGCACAATGAGTTTCGTCCCACAGCATTGTTCCTTCCGTATTCCATCACTTTCATCCTTCCTCGACACAACCCAATCATCTCATTCTATTCATCATTGGCTCTATTACCATCATCTGCTGCAATTCATTGCCTTCTTCTCTCAGTGATACTCCACTTATTCAACAAACCATTCTCATTTCTGTTCTATCCAGCCTTCTCTGCTGCTCTACATTCATCTTCCATAAATCATGGCATTAATCACACCTCTCCCTTCTGCTTCAGCAACACTTCCTTAATTAGCACATTTCATTTTATAGTTATTAAAATTACAGTAGTGGTGTTTATTTGTAAAACAGTTAAATATTTCATGGATTTGGGAAAATAGTTGAAAGCTTCTGCAACAAAAGAAAGAGATCAGTTTTCTTGTATAATGCAATGAATACTTTAATTTAAAGAATCAGAAAAAAAAGGTAGTGGATTGGTAGAATTATTAGGGGCCTAGACCAATGCAGTATTTGTTCCAGCTGTTTATGTTCTGAATTCAACTTTGCCTATCATCCTTCTGAAGTTGACAAAATAAAGTACCAGTTAAGTACTGGGGTAGATGCAGTTAACTTTCCACTCCCTTTGTTAGAAAGAATTTAATGTATCAGATGTTTGGTTGGTCTAACAACTTAATGCTCAATGTTAAAACTGACAGGATCCATCAATCATCTTTAATGTAGACTGATGTAAACCATTGAAATCTTGCTCCATTGTTTTTTATAGCTTCATATCAGCCTTGAGAATCCTGACGTTTTTTCCAGAAATGGTGTACCTTGTAATATGTTGCCTGTGTCACTTTTTTTTCCCTCAAGATAGGACATGATTTATTAAGAAACGTTACCTAGTTCCACAATAAAACACACCCAATACATGTGAAATGGCTGACATTAAGAATGGCATCCAGCCATAGAAACCATGCCACAATGGAACATATGAGACAGTCACCTGACTTGTTTTGGCTTCCGAACATAACCTGTTTATCCTATGCAGTAATGGAAAATAGATGTATGATGTCATTTTTCTATCCAATCACTGGTAACAGGTTTCTAATGAGCCAATCACTGTAGTTATATTGGTGAAAGTGATAAGGGATTCTCGATGCTTATTTGAAAGAACTAGCCAATTGGTTTCCATCTTTTGTTGCAAGATGTAGGCATACAATAGGCTTCACTTAAATCCCAAGGCTACAGTAGAAGACTGCCATGAGATCAAACATAACACCACATTATTACAAAATGAACTCTAACTATACGGCTATGAAGAGAAAATGAGATTTAGCTAATTTTCTAGGTTGAGGGACCAGGGAGATGTTCCCACCCACTAAATTTCATTTTATAAGTAGATGGAAAGTTAATAGTCTATTATACTGCTCATAAAGATTCCCCAAATTCTTGGTCGAATATACAGAGATTGACCTACAATAAGAGCAGCTGAATTCACACCTAACATAAATTGCTGAGATTACACATTAACCTCAAAACCCAAGAAAGCATGCATACAACTGGATCTATAAAAAACTTACTAACAATATTCATTTGTGGCTTTTGTTTTTAAAACATGCAATTTGCGAGAGATTTAGCTACCTTTGCTAGTTTTATCAGGTACAGACTCATTGGCTTAGTTATATTTTATGTGCGGTTTTAGATTAAGATTCAGAATATATCTCTTTTGTGTAAGGTTCAATATCCTCAAGTTTGTAAGCCTCCCTTGATTGCTGCTTAGCCTTAAGTGATGGTTACTCTGTATGCTATGATGTTTTTGAGAAGAGACTTAACAGTCACCAAACTCTAAAATACAAAAATCACTTTAAGATGTTATATGCAGGTATTTGTTCTGCTAACAAGAATTGGAATGTGCTTGTTATGATCCATATGCTACTTGGTCGTTTTTCAAACTGATGGTGTAGTGGCAGAACACTGTGTGTATGTAGCTTAGTACAATCCTTTAATAATGCATTTGTTTGTCTTCAACAACTTTCATCTCCATATGGGATAATCCACAACATAAATGAAACACTGGTTAATTTGGCTTTGCTATTGGTCCCTGTTAACTGCTTCATTAAATTTAGTATTTCATTTGACTAGATCTTTATAAACTCTTAACATCTGTAATAATTTAGCAGAAAATGTCTAAAACCAAGTTTGTTAATTCAAATGTTTATAGTAGTGAACAAACTTGTGAACATTTGCAGTATTAGAGTAAAGACTAATTTTTAATGTGATGCAGTCACAATGCTGTTTTGTTTTATACTTTTCAAAAAAAGTCTTACTAATGTAATACATGACATAAAGAGTTAACTTGAGAAATGAATGTTTTTTTTTTTGTGTGTATATTTTACAATTGGTTTGGTCTGAAGAGGCTGATTGCCTTCAAAATTAAGACACACACACACAGCCGAAACATATTGCAAGGCATTCTGTCTGATTCGAAAGGACAAGTTGATCTTGACAGTTTGAATTCAGAATACAGAGAACCAAAACAAATACCACAAGGTATTAAATAATACCTCTGCCAATTCACCTTTAATATCTATATGACAGTGTTCCAATATGGTCGCAGCCAACTGGCTGGAAGCAGTCAAAAAGTAAAACATGCACATGTGCTTATAAAAATCTCCAGTGAATCATATTACAAAATGATTAGTAATATAGGTTGAATGTCTCTACAAATTTAAACAACAAATAAATGATAAAAGAAAAACAAAACAACCAATCCCAGTATGTAAATTTCTTTTTTTTATTTTGCTTTATTTATAATTTTAGTTGTTAGTGTGTGTGTTATTGAGTGGAAAAGCAGGAGGGCTGACAGGAGTTGTGGGGAATATTTTAAAGGCAGCGGGAAGTTGGGGGTCTGAAAAAAAACTGACAGATCTGTAAGTTGGCAGCAAAGAAGACTGTATCCCAACGGATTTTAGGAGTTGAGTATTTGCTTTCTTCTGTACAAGGGGAAAGGCAATGCTCTAGATTGTGGCTCTTATTGAGATATTGGAGCATGGAATGAAGATACAGGAGTGTTAAAGAAGAGAATAAGAAAAAAAAAAGGGGGGGGGGGGTAATCGATGAAATGCAGTTTAGATTTGTTCCAAGAAGACGAACGACTGATGCTAATGTTAATTTGTTAGTGAAATATTAAACAAATCAGATTAGGTCACTTTATTTCGTGGTTGTCAGATATAATTCATATATGTATTTATGGATGTGTAATTAAGCCCTTCCAAGTGTCATAGCAAGAAGTGCCATCCGAACAAACATACCATTCTCAGCCTGGCGGAAGTATGCAGCGCGAGGGTCAGAGTCCAAGGCAGTGCTGAAATAATACAAACATTTTTTTAAAAAATAAAATCAAGAATATTACATAAAACTTTTAAACCTTTCATTATCATATTTCTAATGAAAAACACCAAGATTTTCAAATAACTTGGAAAATAATCAAGAATTTCAAGGGATTTAGTAATGAAACTAATTGCTGTCATTAAGCTGTTTGGAACTTAACCCTTTACATCACTGTGAAATGTCATGTATATCTATTTACATTATTTTGAGTTACACATACTTGTAATTTTATTAATTTTCTATGTGCAGACTTGAAATTTTGTTAGATGTTTAAATACCAATGATTTACAATTATCTATTTTTACTTGATTTTGTTTTTGTTAAATTTGACTTTTATGGGCAGGTGAAATTAATTAACGAGTATATGGATAAACACAAATATTTTTACCCGTTAGGTTTATTACAAAAATTATCCAACAATTTTACCACTTTTCATGAACAGGTGAATTAATTAAAATGCAGGGACAATAAATACAAGGTTTTAATCTTTCTCTACATTCCATACAAATATTTTCATTGAAAAAAAAAAGTATATAACCCTTTTGCCAGTCAACATTCTATTGGCAATGTACTCCATAATGAACTGAGTAGATTTACATAACAGAATATGCCCAATTTATAAGTTCATTAACAAGTGACACAGCTGAATGCAGGTGTGAATACAGAAAATCAATATATATTTCTGGTGTTCATATATAATGTGATTCGTGGTAAAGGCTTTATCTTGCAGTAATCTTGAATTGACGACAAGATTTTAATGACATTGTTTATTTTTAGAACAATATCTTAGTGTGGGTGTCAGCAGCTGGACTTGGCGAGTTTGAACAAATAATTTTGGCTGATTTGAATGCCAAAGGGTTAAAAGGTTCTTACATTATGATGGAAGACTTTTAGATAAATATAAACACTTAAAAAGAAAGAATTTTGTATCAGAACTAGGACTGGTTTCAGATGGTTTGGTATAAAAAAGGGTTAATGACCGTTTTTACTTTACAATCAATCTAATATCTAATTTTAAAATTCAGATTATTTATTCTGAAGCCTGATCGAGACAAGATTTTGATTTGATAACCACTCACAGGCACAAGTACTGCAAGCCTTATTGCACACTGAAGCATCATCTAGTAGATCAACTGGCTACTAGCCTTAACTTATTGTCTTCTATTCACTTTTCATCTCTTTTCTTAGAGGTCAGTCCACAAAATACTGTTTACAATGCTGTGGATTTACCAGTTGGAGTTGGCCAAACTCATAAATGAGTGTTGACAAGAATAAGTATAACAAGATCACCAGTTTCATTAAATCTTATATCACACCTAGCTAGATCATCATCAACTTGTGAATTATATATCTTTTGTAAAACTCCTTTAATGCTATGAAGTGCTGTAACTTCATTTTTGTGATTTAAAAGAAAGGCTTGGGTATATTTGGTCTCTTAATCTTCTCCCCACCATATTTCCAATCAAATACACTATGTGTTTCAATTCAATTAATTTTGGAAATAGAAAATTTAAAGAAATTTAGAAAAATAATTTCTTTTGTAATAAAGTTAGTTTTTGGAACACAACTTAAAAGAATTTCTTAATTTAAAATTTTCCAACATAATTTTATATAAGTATGAACACTTTAAAATGGACAATTTTGTATCATAATACCAGGAGTAGTTTCAAGCGGGTTAGTATCAAGAGTTAAAGTATATCCAAATGTAAAATGCTATCAACATTTAATGCTTCAACTTCAAACAATATCTATCTCTCAGTACAAGTTTGAGTCATGTATCCACCAATTGATTTTTTTTTACATTTTAGTCAGAGAGAGAGTGAGAAAGATATCCTCAAAATAAACACTTGGCCCAATTACTTGTAACAGTGAATTCCACTAAACGCCTTATTGAATTCCGACAAGTTTTCCCTCAAATTACATAGATGCTCAGATCTGAATCCAACATTCAAGTCTCAATTTCCTACTAAAAGTAGTCAACTTCAACTGCCAGTGGTGATTACCATATCTTGGACATGAACAATTAGTGTTCATCCAGCAAGTTTCCACACAGACTGTCTACTCAGTTTCACTTACATAGCTTGAGTAGAACTCAGAACTTTATGTGTGATAGCAAAGCAAACTTAAACACGACTAACTACAACAGAACAATTTAGAAATGGACATGAGCATGGCTAAAGTTTGTTTTTAAATCATGAGGGCACACTGTGTTTGTGGAATATTAAGCCGTTTATGTTAATTTAATGAGTCAGAAAAATTGGTTGAATAACTTAATGGTCATTGCTGAACTTGACAAAGGATCGATCATTTAGAAAAAGCAGAATGAAGAAAAAATAGATGCGAACCTGATTTCATTAACTCTGGGTAGTGGATGCATAACAACCATCTTCTTTTTAGCTTTAGTCATTAGTTCTGGAGTCAAAATTATCTGTCCACATGCCTGTAAATGGAAAATAACAATACAGATTGAAACATGGAAAACTATTTTTTCTATATTTTTACTACTTAGTCCGTGTTTAGCCAGAGAGGGAAAGGCACCGCCCATGATCCTTTTCACAGCCTCTGGGATTGATAAGAGTGAGGGAGGAGGGTATCCTTAAACCAGAAACCTGACTGGAATGATGATGGATTGGTAGAATTGTTTATTTTATTGACCCTCAAAGAATGAAAAGCAGTTAACCATAGTAGGATTTGAAATCCTTGAACACAGAGAGCCAGAACTAATAACCATAAAATATTTTGTCTTATGCTCTAATGACTGCCAATGGTTGGGAAGTAGGGACATGTCAGTAAGTTAGGGAATACATGTCTGTGTGTAAAGCAATACCATTCCAGGCTTAGGAGCAAACATACATTGGTACGTTTGTTCCTAAGCCTGGAATGGTATTGCTATACACACACAAACATGTATTCCCTAACTTACTGACATGTCCCCACTTCCCAACCATTATTACATTTCTAGGGCGGAAGATTGGCAGTATCGGTAGAGGGTCGGACGCCATGCTTTCCAGCATAGTTACGTCCCTTTACGATCTGAGTTCAAATCCCGCCGAGGTTGACTTTGCCTTTCATCCTTACGGGGTCGATAAAATAAAGTACCAGTAATGCACTGGGTAATTGCTGGCCTTGTGCCTAAAGTAGAAACAATTATTACATTTCTTACTTCTCTGAACAACCAAGTCCCATCCAATCCACTCACCTTTCTTCTACCTTGCCCTGACCTCTCATTCAAACTTAATTTTTAAAATCTTCAAGTACAACAAAGGTAGTTTGGCCTACTAGAAAAACCACCCAAACTTCCTTCAAACTGCACCCTCTTCCCCCTCAAAATACATTGAATAATGTAGTCTTACATACACTGTGCTTGAATATCAGACAGAATGGTCAGAACTGGAATAGCTTTGATCATATTCTTGCTAAATCAAAGCATAAAATTTATAAGAAAGAAAAGTGATGTACCTTTTCATAATCTGCCAAGCTGTTGAATCGTTCTTTCTGTATTCGAGTAATGTAGAGAACATCTGTATCGGCAATTATATCAGTTAATGAATTGTAGGACGTCTGAAATCAGAAAATGCATGCAAATTACATCAAATACATAAAGAAAATAAAAAAGTGGCATAGCTGTATGGTTCACTTCTCAAACATGTGGTTTTAGGTTTGATCCCACTACATGACAATTTGGAGAAGTGCCTTCTACTACAGCTTCAGGTTAACCAATTTATGAGTGCAATTTAGTAGATAGAAAATGTGTGGACACCTGCCATGTCTTTGCTTCCAATTAATTGGGTAGGCGGTGATGTTTGCTTTGTTCTACAGTTCAATGGTTTGACAGATGAAAATCAATAATACATAAAAAAATGGCGACATATATCAGCAGGAAAGCGTTCCTTGTTGTGTAGTTAGTTACTATGGTGATATCTATCTGTCTTTCACACACAGTCCCTCTCAACATTCTGTATGGAAAAATAGTTTTGGTTTATGAACATTTTGGGTAACAAATTAAGTTCCAATGTAAATTATGTTTTGTATCTTAGGTCACATTATTGTGATGGTTTTTATAGACAAAATAACTTCTTTCTATTGTTAATTTGAAGCAAACAGTTATGTACCCTGCTAAAAACAAGTCAAGCCCTACTGTCTTATAACGTTTATCATATTGATAATATGCCCCCACACCCCAAGGTGGTCGTGGAGGTGCCACGGCAAAAAAGCACCCAGCCCACACTGTAAAGTGGACGTGTAGGCGCCACGAAAAAGCACACAGCACTCACTGTAAATGAGGTTGGTGTTAGGAAGGGCATCCAGCTGTAGAAATCAAGCCAAATCAGTTCCTGTATGAGCAAGGCATGGTCAGCCGACCAGACACTGCCCACAACAGGACAACCCATCTAACCCATGCTAGCGTGGAAGAACGGACGTAAAACGGTGATGATGATGATTATCCATGATGATGGATCCTCTGTCTATTTCAAATATGAACACTTAGCCATTTTATTAACTGAACATCCAGTTTGTTAAATTAACATGTAAGTAGTTGAGTATTTCACAGACACATGTACCCTTAACAATCATCAAGAATAATCAGGTTCAATCGAACAAGATTCCACAGAGTTTCCATCTATCCAATTTTACTCACATGGTTTGGGTCAACCCAAAGTTATGGGGAAGACACGTGCCCAATATGCCATTAAATGAGACTTGTGACTTCATGATTGTAAAGTGAAAATCTTAACCACTCAGTCATGCTTGCATCTCCATTTACCATATTTGCACTGAGGTGGTGGTGATATTTTGATAGGAGTAAAAATGTTAATAGCTAGATGTTGCTTCACATGCTAGACATAACAATGAGACAGGGGATGGAGCATGTTTATAGTGCTAGATTATCTATTTATTCTAAAATATAATTTATACAAATTGGCAGTCATTAATGCACAGGACAAAATGATTCTTGTTTTGACGCTCAGTTCAACTTTGCCTTTCAGTGTTGGACTGGTGGAATTATTAGTAGTATTTGTTCCCACTCTTTATGGTCTGAGTTCAACCATTCAAACCATGTTTCCAATTTGAGGGCATGTTCCTAACTCCTCCCGCTACAAGTACTGGAGACCCTGAAAAGTGTCATTGACAAACTCTCTCTATTCACTAACTGTATGTATGAATGGTCCCATAACTCCGGCTAGAGTCGGGCGCTGTATTGACAGAGCATTTCTTGGGCATTTTAAGCCTGAGCACAGCAGACCTCTTCAGAGAAAGTTAGAAAGTAAGAGAGAGATATAGAGGAAGAATCCATCCCAGTACTAGACTGATACTTTAAAAAAAAAAAAAAAAAAAAAAAAAAAAAAAAAAAAAAATCAACCGTGTAAGGCAAAGTTGACCTCGGCGGAATTTGAACTCAGAGAGCTGGATTGAATACCATAAAGCATTCTAACGACTCTGCCAATTCACCGCCTATTCTCTAACTAAACAGTGGAGGGGAAAAAAAATAAAATAAATAAATAAATTTTTTAAATGCATTAATGGACCAAGAATACCAGCACAACAAACAGGAGTCAATAAAGTTATGTATTTCAATTAGGCATTACACAACACACTGGCTGTAATAATGGTTTCTAATTTAGACACAGGCCAGCAATTTTGAAAGCAAGTCAATATTGGTCCCATACTTGGCAGGATTTGAAACCAGAGCACAGAGTACTGAAACAAATGCCATATAACATTCTGACGCTTTAACGATTTTGCCAGTTCACTGCCCTACATAGTGGCTGTAATAATAATAGTAAAGTAAGAACCCATAACCTTGTTTAATAAATAGCACAATCAGGAAGATGGAAAGCACCAATAACCTAGACAGTAGAGTGTACTCTACTAAAGGCACACAAGTGTCAGGCAGCATTGTGAAACCAAGTTAACAGGTTAAGGCTATCACTCACATATGTAGTAACAGAGAAAGAAAGCACTTAAAATATTGGTAGTAGACACTTTCTCAAGGCAACATGCTGTGGGATTGAACCTGAAATCATATAGTTATTAAGCAAATTTAATAACCAGTCACATTACACCCAGTTGCTCAGCACCTTAACTTCGGTTATTGTTTTAACTCTTTCGATACCAAACCATATGAAACTGCCCCTGGTTTTATTTTACATAATTTTTGTTTCAAAGTGTTTTTATTTATCTAAAAACCTGCTACCATAATTTAAGATACCCTCTAAACATCAGCTTAATAATGAAAAAAATAGTTATATTACTAAATACCACTAAAGTCTTTAAAAACTATAGGCAGTGTCTTTCATTAAAAATATAGTAACAAAAGGGTTAAAATATATACGTGGAACGGACACCAATGAACTGCCTAATCCATGAGCAAATAAATACCAAAACATTCAATACAATTCAGAAAAGAGTAAACTATGAAAGGAAAAATTCCCCACTCCCACCCAAAGCTTAAAAAAAGGCTTACTTGTTTGATTCCCTTGGATCTTACATATTCCCGCACATCGGCTGGCATCTCCAGAGTTGGTGGGGAAATATAGCAGAGATTGACACGATAGAGGGTCAAGATTCGCGCTAAGGAGTGGACTGTGCGGCCATTTAACAAATCACCAACCATGGTAATCTGAAATATATATATATATATATACCTGTAGAAGGATTGCTCAAACATGTAAATGTGTGCATATATGTATACAAGAGCCTCTGTATGTATCTGCCTCATCCTGTCACATCATAATGTAAGCATTTTCCAGCCAAGATTGTACAAATATCAGTCTGTGTAAAGCTTAGAGTCACAACAGGCCTAAGTTTAGTTCTTGATATACTAAGCTTGAAATATAAAAAAAAAAAAAGCAGGATAAACATGGCTGGATCATCAGTTTGAGCAATTTGTACAATCATTAGGCTGTAAAGTATATTTGAAGCTCTGACATCCATGTGTTGTATAATCTCACATATCTCTTAATATATAATATAATATAATATAATAATTAAATTATTGTGTACAGTGCTCATCATATATATATATATAAATAAATAATAATAAATTTGAAGACTTAAATCCAAAGAGCGCTCGATAAAGATAAATATATATATATGTCTTTAGGGCGGGTAAAATCCTGAGATCCATGGACGAGTTCTCTCTAGCGGTCTTTTTCCTTCATCATCGATGCCATGTCCTGTGTCACCCAGAGACCACTCCCAGAACCTCAGTCTCCTCTGTGTTACCTTTGACATTGAGTTGACACCGCACTCAATGGCCCTGTGGGGGCCCCTACATGGAAACACTAGAAAAGGGAGACCGAGGATTACATATATTGATGCCCTAAGGACAGGCAGTGGTCTCTGTGTGACACAGGACATGGCATCGATGATGAAGGAAAAAGACCGCTAGAGAGAACTCGTCCATGGATCTCAGGATTTTACCCGCCCTAAAGACATATATATATATTTATCTTTATCGAGCGCTCTTTGGATTTAAGTCTTCAAATTTATTATTATTTATATATATATATATATATATATACACTCGAGAGAAGGCTACGTTGGTATGGACACGTGATGCGCATGAAAGGCGATAGCTGTATAACAAAGTGCAGGGCAATAAAGATAGACGGTAGTCACGGAATAGGCAGACCTAGAAAAACCTGGGACGAGCTGATAAACTCCGACATCACACACTTACACCTCTCCAAGACAATGTCACTGGACCGAGACCTTTGGCGGTACTCAGTAACAGAGAAGACCCGCCTTACCTAAATATATAGTAAAACCTACTCCAGCCAGTAGGCATCTCTAACAAAATACACCCCGTCCCACCCCCACCACCCCCACCCCATCCACACCACCCCCTTCTATGTAAAGTTATGTTGGTGCCGCGCCATCGAGGCCGAAACAAATGAGATCGTGTAGGTGTCACGACAAAAAAACACAGTCCACGCTGTAATGTGGCCGTGTAGGCAACACGGTAAAAACCTCCCAGACCCACACTGTAAATGTGGTTGGTGTTAGGAAGGGCATCCAACTGTAGAAAACCTGCCAGACAGTCCTATGCGAGCAAGACAATCACTCTTGCCTCAAGTGGGACTACCCCCGTCCAAACCCATGCAAGCGTGGAACACGGACGTTAAACGTTGATGATGATGATGATGATGATGATGATGATGATAAAGGAAACAACAACACATCACCCGATGTCTTTCCTTGAGCAAGACACTTTATTTCACATTGCTCCAGTTTACTCAGCTGTTGAAATGAGATGATAGGAACTGGGGTCCATATCATTCCACTGCAAAAAAGCACCCAGCACTCACTGTAAATGAGTTTGGTGTTAGGAAGGGCATCCAGCGAGAATCAGTTCCCATCCCACCCTTGCAAGCAGGGAAAAGCGGACGTAAAATGATGATGATGATACATATATATATTATCAGTTCCCGTATGAGCAAGGTATGGTCAGCCGACTGGCTACTACCCACAACAGGACAACCCGTCTAACCCATGCTAGCGTGGAAGAACGGTGATGATGATGATGATGATGATGATGATGATGATATATTATACACACACACATATATATTTAGACACATTTTGTTAGTGAACACAATATGTTTATGTGTGCGATGAAAAATTTTAATTATAAAAAGTGTTTGCTGATGTGAAAAGTCTGATATAACATATATACTTACAGTAAGGCCATTGACAGTACCTATTTCTTCTCGGATGGTGAAAACATCGAGCAGAGCCTGTGTAGGATGTTCTCCTGTTCCATCACCTGCATTGATCACAGGTTTGCGACATTGCTGTGCCGCTTTCATAACTGCACCAGGTTTGGGGTGTCGCAACACAATTACGTCGGCATAACCAGACATGGTCTGCACTGTGTCTTCTAAAGTCTCGCCCTTTTGTACCGATGAGGTAGCTTCATTGAATGTGATCACTGAACCACCAAGTCTCTGCATGGCAGCACCAAAGGAACAGCTGGTCCGAGTGCTGACTTCGTAGAACATGGAAGCCATCACTTTACCCTAGGAGTTCAAAGGAATCAATTAACAGGCAATAAGATATAAACACACAGGAAAATGAGAGAGAGAGAGAGAGAGAAAGCGAGAGAGAGAGTGAACAACAGAAGAGATCTTTATTGTTTCAAGAATACTGCTATAAAGTTTAATACTTAATAATATAAAACCTTGAGTCGTCTGTGTCTACGTTTTTATTAAGAAAATACAAAATGGACACCCACAGAACCATATAGGAGGGGGGATCAAAAAGTTCGCGGAATTTTATCGTAGTAAGAAAAAAATAGGTTAAAACAATATTAAACATGTCAGAACATTGTCACTGGGTGTTTACCTTGCTATTAGTCACTTGCAGTCAGTCATGCGCGGACTATTGTACAGTACTGACACTCTTTAAAAAAAACTCTTTTTGGAACAATGGAAAATAGTTATTTTGAGATAAGATCGAATATCAAGTTTCTGGTGAAACTCAAATGGAAAGGGACACAGATTATGGAGGCTTTAGTTAAAGTTTACGGTACTACTGCTCCAAAGAAAACTGCTGTCTACAAGTGGATTCATCGATTCAAACAAGGGAGAGACGACCTTGAAGACAACCATCGCAGTGGAAGACTAGGAACATCAAAAAATGACCAAACGTTGAGGCTGCTCAGACTTTAATTGAAGAAGATCGAAGAATAACAGTTAATCAGTTAGCCAAGTCCCTAGACATTTCATATGGTTCGGCAAATTCAATTCTGCACGATAATTTGGGACTAAGCAAGCTTTCAGTGCGATGGGTCCCAAAAGCGTTGCGCCCTGATCAGCTGATTCTTCGAAGTGATCTGTCTTTGGCGATAAACAAAATTGAAGTTGATGAAGAGCATTTCCTGACCAGAATCATCACCAGAGATGAAACCTGGATCTACCAGTATGATCCTGAATCCAAACAGCAGTCAAAACAGTGGCTTCCATGTGGATCATCGGGGCCAATCAAGTTCAAATCTCAAAAGTCGGATAAAAAAGTGATGGCCACCATTTTCTGGGATTCAGATGGGGTGATGCTAATAGATTATCTTGAAGGTCAAAGAACTGACAAGAGCTTACTATCCAAATGTTTTAAGGAAACTGAAAGAGGCATTAGTCAAGAAACGAAAAGGGAAACTTCATGGTGGGATCTTGTTTGACTATGACAATGCACCAGCGCATTCTGCGCGGGTTGCAAAAGAAGTTGTTCGAGAATTTCGATGGGAAGTGCTTCCTCACCCGCCTTATAGTCCAGATTTAGCCCCATCAGACTTTTTCCTCTTTCCAAAACTCAAAGAAATGCTAAAAGGAACCCGTTTTAGTGGTGTTGAAGAAGTTAAAAACACTGCCAACACATGGCTTCGAACAAGGCCTTCAACTTTCTTTAGAGACGGCTGACGGTGTTGGAAGCATCGCTTTGTGAAGTGTATTGACCTGGATGGCAACTATGTAGAAAAATAAATTGAAGGTAAATCATATTTTTTGAAAAATTCCGCGAACTTTTTGACCCCCCTCGTATATTATTTGCCCTCAGACATGAACATTTTTAGATATATAAATCAGCAATGTATTTGTATCCAATTTGTTTTTTCTATTTTACATTTTCATATTTCAATAGAAAAATCTAAATATTTTGTCTCAAAATTTCGCTTGAATTTTTTATGTTATAATTCAAAGAGTAATACAAGAGTTGAGAAATCACATCATACTATCTCTGTGTGCGTGTGCCATTTAATGTATTTTCCCTGCTAAATTACATTAAATATTGCTATGGATATGAGATACGCATGAAGGATGACAGCTGTATAAAAAGTGCAGGGTGCCTTCCCATGTACATGGGATGAAGCAACATCTAGTGGTCTAGTATGCACTTCTCCCACCCTTTCATACATGACGTCTTCACACTCCCCCCTTTATCAACTAAGTATCTCACCCTACATACATGCACCCCACACCCTTAACTCACCCATGTATACAAGCATAGAAAGATAAACATGCTCTCCCACAATGTTGTTGAAATGGCTAAAAGCATTCAGCTCACCCTGTAAGGTGGTCATGCTAGTGATACAACAAAAACCTCTAGTCCACCATGTAAGATGCTCGTGTTGATGCCATGACAAAAGAGCACTTAGCCCTCACAACAAAAGACCCATGATTGTTTTGGAGTCACAACAAAAAGCTACCAGTCCAAACAGTAAAATGGTTGTGTTGGTGACACGACAAAAAGTGCCTAATCCACACTGTAAAGTAGTCATTTTGGTACCATGATAAAAAGCACCCAGTCCACCCAGCCATAGAAACCAAACCAGAAAGTTCTGTATTAGTACGCCAAAGTAATCCGACCTGACTTGTCTCAATGCGACAACCTGTCTAACTGATGCTAGTGTGGAAAAATAGACATTAAATGATGAAGATATAAATACAGATGGACCAAGTAGTTGCTAGACCCGATTCATTTATGTATGAGCCAATGAGAGAAATAGCATCCAAATGGCTCTCAAATCGATGTGGTAGCTAGATGGGATCATAGGTCTGTTGTATTGAAGGTTACGTAGCACTTAACAACAGAAAAAAAGTTTTACCTACCTTTAGTATATGATCAAGAGCTCGATCTCTCTGGACAGACATTCGGTAATTATGGGCCTGGTTAAACAGTTGATGTAACTGAAACGACACAAAATACAAGCTTACATTCTTGAAGGTTTTATATAAAGAAGGAAAAGGTTATCTGGTCATCTGGTTCCTCCAGCTTCACGGCAACGGACCACTGCTCTTCCATCTTTTCCTGCCTCTGGTAAGGGTTTATACTTGAAACCAGTTTGTTCCAAACCTATACAGGTCATCTTTGGTTTACCCATTGATCTTTTCGCACCAGCTGGCAACCATGACAAGGAAGTTCTTGCTGATATATTGTCCCCCATTCGTCAGACATGCCCTGCCAACCACATTCTTCTGCTCTTGAGTGTGTGGCATTGTCTCTTCGAAGGCATCTTTGCTGCCGAGTATCAAACTGTTTTTCAGTTCTGGTGGATATATATCAGCAACGTCAGTTGTTGTTGAGATAACAATTGACCAGAATAACCTCAATTTTGTTTGTTGAATACTCCAGCACTTTAAGCTATCCTTTGTTAGCTTCAGAAAAGGTTATCAAAGACAGAAAATTGTGAAATTTGTTATGATGATTTCAACTCAGCTCAAAGATCTGTATCTACCTCTCTGAACATCAGTGTTGCTTAGCACTTGAAGAAGGCAATATCATATTCGCAAAATTGTAAAGCTATGATTCATAATTGACAGCTAATGAAAAATATATCTATATCCAATGACATTATTTCCAGACTGACAACTGTAGTGGTGCACTATTACTGTAATTGATTTTGGCAGATACAAGTGTTATGTTACAATTAAAACTCAATATTTCTGAGAAACATTATTGCCAAAATATTATAAGTGTATTAAATAAGTAAAAATAGTTAACCTATAATTTTCATACTAAACTAACTTATTACATTCTCAACGTAGGAGCCAAAACTCCCTGAAATTCCTTCCTTCCTCTCATTTTTAGGAAGGGAATGAAGAAAAGTGCAACAGTAGATCTAAACATTGGTTTCAGGAAGGGGTGCAGCTTTAAGTATATACAGGTTCAATTCTACTGCATAGCACTTTGGGTAAGTATCTATTATAGGCTTATGTTTACCAATGGATTTGGTAGGTGCAAACTCTGCAGAAGTCTATCATATATCATCATCAGCATTAGTAGTAGTAAACATTTTATATATATATATATATATATAATGTATGGGTTGGTGCTAGGAAAGGCACTCAGCTTTCAGAAAACTGCTTCCAAAATGTCTTGTACAACCTATGTCAGCATGGAAAGCAGACATAAAAAACAATGATTATAAGTTACCTGTTCCTTGTGGAATGATTGGACATTGAGGACATGGTGACCAGCTAGACCTGAATGAACAGGAGGTGTGAACAAGTATGGAGCAGGCTGTGCAGCAGCTTGATCCTTCTTCAGCAAAAGATCACTACAAGGCAACACATTTCCGGAATACTCCCTGAGGAGAGGTTCTGTTAAAGATAAAAACATAAAAATTTATATACATACCCTCACCTCCCTATATGAAATGTGTGTGTCCGTGTGTGTATATATATGTTTCTTGTAAGTCCAAATATATAAAGTACATAATAAATATAATGGAGTTTATTTATGTGAAACTTTCCTCTATTGCTACTTCAAAGCCTCTCAGAACATGAAGAACACAAATCTCAGTAGCAACAGATCAAAGCCTCACCTTTCAATAAATGAACATATATAAACAAAATATTTCAAAAACAGTTCTCATTGAACTGGGGGGGAGGAAAAGTTTAAAAGCCAGCAAAATAGCTATAAAAAAATAAAAGCACACCTTGTTAAAGTTATATATAAAATTACATTTCTGCTTACCAGTTTGGAAGTTTTTTCATATAAAATCCTCAAGCCAAGGCAGATAATGATAAATTTGAACCTAGTATAAAATCACTAAAATTGTTTACCATGCCACTGTGATTTTGAACCCATCAAAGAATTGGCAAAATGTTTTGGCGTGGGTGAGTGAGACTAGAAATGGAGTTTCCAACAGCAAATGTTAGCAGCGGACTTATAATGGTACCAATAACAGCGAAAGCATCTTCAAATCAAATGAGAGCGGGGTAGCAACAGTAGCATTAGCATTAGTAAACATTTTTTTTTCAAATACAAAGACAAATGTGGCACAGTGAATGTATAGCAGTAACAAGATGCAGTGATGTATGAAACAGCAGAATTCCTACAATATATATTTTATTTTAGAACACTCCTTTTACATACTCTATAAACCAAGTGACATTTCAGTGAAGCTTTCCCACAAAAGCTGTTAGAAAATGTATGTGGTTGCACAACGTGCTAGAAGTGGCTGCCAAATCTATTAAATCACACCCTACTGTCTTAAAATAATGGAAAAAACACTAAGATGCAGTCTTACAACATTGAGTTGTATGTACCGAGTTCAATATCTGTCTCTAATTACCAAAAAGAAAGACTCCTGACATAGGAGTACAATCTCTTTTAAAGATCTAACAGCAGAATAGCAAACAACAGCCTAAAATTAGTGTGTTACACACATGTCCTGCCCCTATTGTGTGTGTCTAAGAAGTGTACTTTAAGTGGTTGGATTAGTATATAACAATCATGCAGCAACTTGTTGCCCTTAGTCAATTATAATGCGACCCCTATGAAATATTAAATAACTAGTCTGTAGAAACCAAACCAAAATCGGTTCTGTATGAGCATGGCATGGTCACCAGACCTAGCATTGCTCACAACAGGATAACTCATCTAACCCATGCCAGCGTAGAAAAATGGATGTTAAACAGTGATGATGATGAATAAAATTCGTTAGTATTATAAAAATCAAATTGGGAAAACAGTAAACAAAACAACAAATATTTTAAAGCGGAATAAGGAGAAAAACTAAAGCAAAAAAAAAAAAAATCTTAATAGACAAAATTAGAATATTTTTTTAGTTTTCTAATTTTCATGAGAAAACTAAAAAAATATTCTAATTCACATAAAGGAGGTAGTCAAAATAACTATAACCAATGCAAAAATGTCATAGCAACTGCAGAGGAGATTAGAGGAGAGTGGATCCAGTCAAACCAAGATGGAAAAAAACCCCCCATCAAATCAAGGCCAGGACTATCAAACATCCATAGCATACTGGTAGGGTTATCAAACCAAGATGACCCCCCCCCCCCCCCCAATCAAGGCCAAGACTATCAAACAGCTACAGCAAACTGGTAGGGTTGTTAGAACAGTATTTATTCCAGCTACTGACATTGAAATCTGTTTTTCAACTTTTTGAGGTTAATAAAATGTACTAAACCAAGGTGGTAGATTGGTTGAATGGTTAGAGCAAATGAGATGCTCTGTGCCATTTTTGTTCTGAGTTACTTCAGTAGTAGACTTAAGCTCATCTAGTTTAAAACCTTCACTTGATCTTGGATTCCTTTAGTGGAATCCACTTTATTGCAAGCATTTCAATCACATCCTTTTCTCCCATCACCTGCCCCAGAGGCCTTGACTAAAGGTCATGTCTCCTAACTAAATAGTAAAAAAAAAAAAATGACAATCAGGATTTCTTTTTTTTTTTCAGCAAGCCTGAAACTTGTTTAAACCAGGTTAGTTCTGATTGTAAGCATAAGCACCGTGTTTATTCAGACATTTATTTGATACATTTCTTTTTTTCAAGACAGTAGGGTGTAATTTGAGGAAGATTTGGCTGCTATTTCTAACAGACTGAGTCACCCTAAAGAGACACTCTCATTGCTGGTTGACCAGAAACATAGTTTAAGACATTTGTGAATGATTTATAGTGAAGACATTTCACAATGATTTATCAAAGGAAAAAAAAACAAAAATAACCCTGTTAGCACAACATAATAGACAACTATTTAAAATTTGAAATGATAACAATGTAGCCTTCAAAATATATGAATGATGAATGCATATATGTAATTTCAAATAGTAAGGCCACCAACAATGAACTACAGTAAGTGTATCACTGAGCATGAAAACGATTATTTGAACATTTTTTGTTAAACTCAATGTTTAAATAAAACGTTTGTATGGCAGGGCATCCACTTGGTTCAAGATTGTTGCACTTAGCCATCAGAGATAACCAAAAATCTGATTCCAATAACAAGAGATTCTTTTATTTCACTGGTTTCAGACAGACCAGTAGCCATGATGGGTCACCACTTTCACAAAAGATGTAGTCATTCATATCAACCCCAGTACTTATTTTAGTGATTTCCATGAAACTTACGCAAGTTAAACAAAGGGACACAACCCTAGTAAATAAACTGCGTGTGTGAAAATCTAAGATAAATTTAACATATTTGAAACTTTAGCTATATCTACAAGACTTATGATATTATAATTCAAAGGATTTTATTCTCTTCATACATAGACAATTTCTGGCCTCGTGCTAATGTTAGAAAAAAATAAAAATTTAATAGATATTTAATCACAATGGAGCATATAAGCACATATTAGATCAGATATAAACATTGCTATTCTCTTCATAAAAAAGAATAAACAAACAAACAAAAAAACATGATTGAACACACATGCTTTTTCTCCCCCACAAAATGATTTGCGTATTTTTTTTCTCTTCTCACTTTCTATTTTCCAAAACGTTAAAACTAATATAATTCCCCATTGTACTGCATTGTTTACTGCTTGTTGAGAGAGAGAGAAAGAGAGAGTGTGTGTAATTTATATACACATACATACACACACACACACACATAATATGTACATACATATATATATAAAACTACATTGTTCAATGTTGCCTCTTATAATTCAAAATTAGGGTGTGATTTGAAGGAACTTGATTGAACAGACCAAGGTTGAAAAGTGTTGCAGTTATGACCACTCTGGCTTTTCATACATCAAGAATTATATTACACAATGTACCCTTTAACATAGGATAATTTGAAGGCAATTTGGCTGTTATTTCCAGTAGATCAATAACAGCTGACATGCATTGCTGTCACCTTATTAGCACAAAATTATATCTATCTAGCAATCTACCCACCCATATATATATATATATATATATATATATATATATATATACACACACACAAAATATACATGTTATTAATTCCTTTGAAGAGCTAGCTGGTTTAAGACATAGCGTGAGGCACGAATTACTTAGGGAGGCTGTGGTAGGTGAAAAGAGAAAAGGCTGACAGTTTCAATTGTGTGTGTATACTTACTCATACAAGTTGACAATAGGAGAGCATCAGAGCTTAGCTTTTGAAATCACAACATTGACAGCCACCAAATGTAAAAGTTAAAAAAAATTTTTTTTTTTAAATCCAGGTTCAGTTCTACTGCATGGCACTCTCGGTAAATGTTTTCTATTAGCCTTGGGTCAACTTGTAAATGCAATTTGGAAGATAAAATTTGTGTGGGGGAGAGAGAGAGAGAGATGGTAGGGAATGGCAGTAAAAAAATATAGACATTCACTTCCTTTGGCCGTTGTCAACTAAGCATGAGACTAAACATTAGATAATAGATGTAAAAAGGCACCAGAAGCTGGATTCACCAACAAAGATCCAATGATGTATGCAGGGAAGGCCACTAAAAGATTTCAAGAATGCAGACCATATTTGATCCAATAAGGATTAACATGATTTTTGCTGAATTCATCTACAAAAACAATTATATATAGACAGTATTTTTTCAGGTCTAAACAAAATTCAATAGTTTAAATTAATAGCTATCATTCAATAAAGATCGCTGGTTAAGAGAGAGAAGACAAACATCACTTAAAATTTCTCCACTAAAATCCTTAATCATAATTGTTTCTACTTTAGGCACAAGGCCAGCAATTACCCAGTGCATTACTGGTGCAGACGAAACATATCTACTTGGAGATGAATTTGCCAGATCTTATATCAATACAGAACTGTTACTAAATTTAAAATGATGCAGACAAGCTGTCGATATCAACAATGAGAAAGAAGAGACAGACAAATTTAGAATGTCTCAATTAAACAACACAAAATAGTTCAATAATGCTTAAATGGCCATTGAGCTACAATCAGAGTGCCATCATTATTGAAAAAGCATAACAGAGCAAGTCAACCTGAACTGGGCCCTTCCACTCTCCTAGGCTATTGACTACGCAACAGTGTTCAATTTCACTCCTTGTATTTGTGAATAAACTAGCTTGGAGAGCAGAGAGGCATTCCAGATAGAGCCACTACTTCTCTAAATTGAGAGATCACAGCTCTGATACTACAGGTATGTAGTTAGAATGCCTAAAGAATTTCTGGACAGATTTTAAAGGCAAAACCAACTGGCAAGAAACCCAGGGATAGACACTGAGCAAGATGGTTGTATAACATCTATGAGCTCAGGTAGTCTCACTTGGGGATCCAGTCAGAAAAATTGGAGACAGTTGCTTCTGACAGGACCTGCTGGAAGGAGTGTTTCAAGACTGCTCCTACAACCTTCCCAGGAATAAGTGGGTGAAGAAGAACAGAATATGAATCTGTTGTATGGATCAACTTACTGGAAAGTTCACCCCCTACTGAACAGACAAATCTAACCCTTTGGATTCACCATTGACATTAAATCCATATATTAGATACAATGACAGCACAAACCACAACATAAGATTAGCAACAACACTGACATTCAATATTAGATAATGCCTATGCACACATTTATGTGCGTACATCTGTGACCTGTAAGCGAACAAATGGAAACAACAAATCATGCACACACACACACACAGATTTACCCTGAAAATACAAGCATGTGTAGAATTTACAAGATGTTGCATCTAAAGGTATGTGTTTTAGTGCATATGTATGTCATATGTAATTAGTGTGTGTGTATGAAAAGTGTACATATCAGTGATATTAAAGACATTTTACTGAGGTAAACAGGCAAGGAAACCAATTGACACCTGATGATGAGCATCTGCCATCATTACTGCTATACTTTGATACATTTCCCACTTGGAAGAAGGAATGATAAGAGAGGAAGAGAGAGGAAAAAGATGAGGGGAGGGGGGAGTGAGAAGATGAAAGAAACAGAGAAAGTGAGAGAAGTATATAGTGTTTGAGCAGCAGGAAAGGGTGGATGAACAGACAGAAAAGGGGGGGGGGGTGTTAGCAGGAAGACAATGGATGGGAAAGGGAGAGTAAAAAAAGAAAAAAAAAAGAAGGAGTATATACCTGTGCCAAGCTCCTTTGAAGTAGGTTCTAAGTGATCTGGAGGGAAAGGTTACAACAAGAAGTGGAGAACAATTATAAAAAAAGCAAACAGAAAATGTTATAAATTAGGAAATAAAGTTTGGGGAAATTGAAAAACTCAAGCAATCCCAACACGTGTGTGTGTGTGTGTGTGTGTGTGTGTGTGTGTGTGTGTGTGTGTGTGTGTGTGTGTGAGTGCATATATATATATATAAAGTAATATTAGGCTGTAACAAATTTTGAAAAAGCCCTCCACCCTTATAAAAAAAAAGAGTAGAGCTATGATTATCTGAAGCTTGTTTCAAGCTATCTAATCATTAGCAGAAACTTTAGTGCTGGCATTTGTTCTATAATAATAATGAAATTATTGTGTACAGTGCTCAGGTGCACTACAACTCATCAAAGGTGCATGTATAGTACATAGAATAATGTACAAATGTCAGGAAAATGAACAGTGTACGAGTCATGATATAATAACAATAATGAAATATTGTTTACAGTGCCCAGGTGCACCACAACTCATCAAAAAAGTGCATGTACAGTACATAGGGCAATGCACAAACATCAGTA
This sequence comes from Eledone cirrhosa, assembly GCA_964016885.1. Lineage (NCBI taxonomy): Eukaryota > Metazoa > Mollusca > Cephalopoda > Octopoda > Eledonidae > Eledone > Eledone cirrhosa. The sequence goes on from OZ024740.1 coordinate 136,680,108, forward strand.
AAATTCTGTTTCTTTATGTTCTAAGTTCAAATACCACCAAGGCCAATTTAGTTCCGTTTGTGACTCATTTCTAGTTCAAATCTCCTTGATGTTGACTTTCCTTAATTTCACTGACAAACAGCACCTATACCAGTATAAATAGTGTTGTTGAAGACAGCTTTTGGATTCACTTCAGCTCCCTTCAACTGGAATTAGGTATCATCATGCTAAAAACAGAGACTGCCCACCCATCCCTTCTTTAATATAATGATTGCAAGTGAGATGTATGAAGTTTTTTTTCTTAAACCACTTGCTCAAAGAGGAAAGGGCAATGCCCATGACTGTTTTTTTTTTTTCAGAGCATCCAAGATTGGTGGAAAGTATCTTTAAACAGGTGGTGATGTTAGACTGCGTGATGGATTAAGTTTACCACCCAAGAACTCAGAATAAAAAGAGATGGAATAAATACACAGAGCATCATGCCTGGTGCCTTAAAAATTCTGCTAATCCACTGCCCTAGACAGGCACTTTTATTTCAAACCCAAACAACTATATCTAACTGGAATTGAATCAATATGTATCTATAATATTCATAATATATTTTTAAAACTAGCTAAGTGCAACTATACCGTATTTCCCAGCGCCAAAGACGCTTCGTCCTCGAGGACGCACCCTAATTTTGACAACCAAAAATTTATGGGGGGGGGGGGGGGGGCATCTGGCCTCCAGGACGCATGGTAGATTTTTTTAGACTTATTTAATGAAAAAAAGTAGCGTCTTCGACACCGAGAAATATCGTAGTTTCTTTTGAGGAATCTGCTTTCTGAAATGTAACTTTTGATGGAGTTGACAGAGCCCATCACCCGCCAGGTGTGAACACAACCAATTTCTTTCAGAATTGGAGAGAGCACGTGAAAAAGAGATATAGCAGAATTGACCCCAGTCCAGAACTGGTATTTTTTTTAATTTTATTTTTATCGGCCTCAAAAGGATAAAAGGCAAAGTTGACCATGGCAGGATTTGAAATCGGAGCATTGGAATGAATGTCAAAGCATTCTATCCGAAGTTCTGTCAATTCATAACCTATCTTTCAAGCAATCTTAATTTTAATGAGAAATTTGAAGAGATGGATTAGTCAATTAAATTGTGCCCAATACTTGACTGGTATTTTATTGACCAAAAAAGAATGAAAGGTACAGTTGACTTCAGAGAAAAGCATCTCAAACAAAAATACTGTCTGATGTTCTAATGGTTTTAGGAGTCCAATAATATATGATTGTTTCTAATTTAAGCACAAATCCAGCTATTTATGAGATGAGGAAGACCCCAAGTACTTGATTGGTACTTTATTTTATTAACCTTCATGGGATTTGAACTCAAAGCACATTGATTCAAAACATACACCGAGGCATTTTTAACCGGACACCCTAAAGACTGACAATTTGTTACCTTCAATGCTCTAATATATGGATATATATATATATATATATATATATACATATATATATATATATATAATTTTAAAAATACTGATTTAAAAAAATTTTTTTTTTACTGAATGCACATATATAAATATATATTTATATATACACACATACACACACACACAAAAGAAAAAAAAGTGAAAAGGGATTGAAAAAAAAGAAAAGAAAAAGAAACAAGAATATCAATCATTCAAAGAGATTAATGAAATATTTGATGCGTGCATGTGTGTATATGCACAAACAAATGCTTGACTTTAAGCAGATCTTTTTTGTAAATGACACCCTTCAGTACATGGATAACTCAATTTGTTAAGTAATGCTTGCTTCTAATGCAGCAAGCTACAAACTATTACCCCTCCCAGCCCCAGCAAAAGCAAGTAAGTATAGATTAAACTACAGGAATTTAATTTTTTTAAATTCTATGGAAGCAAGGACAAAGTTGTAGCACCATGATGGCATACATGAGAGAGGCTCCCATTTACACAATTTCAACTCAAAGCTAAAGTAGAAGACACTTGTTCAAAACCTTGTGCATGGAACTTGACTGTTTCTGCATAATTTCATGAACTTCACTATTCAGTCACACCTATACTCATACTAAGTAGAAGAATAACAAAATAGTGATAACTAGGTTCAAAGTTATAATGTGGTTAATAGTGGAATCCTCTAATTTCCTTTCATTTACCTCAGATCTAGTTCTCCATAATCTCATTAAATAGAGCCGCAGGTGCGCGCCTCACGAGATGAAATGGCTCTTCCAGCGCATCTCCCTTACCATCCTCCGAGGAAACACCTTTTCCATTCTGTCTGCTGGGGCTGTGGTGCGGCCAGCACGTGGGACCCCATTTGCTCACTATACAGAGAGATGGGGGCAATAACAGTGGGAGTTTGGCTCTTCCATGTTCGGACACATTGCACCTGTCAAGAGTGTATTTTCATACTTGTGACGAACATTGAATTCCTATTTATAGTTTGAATCCTTAGTATTGTTTTGCTACAAAATATAATCTTGTATCTAGTTCAAAATTGTTGAGAGAACATCTGCAGCTTATATAATAGGTAGGAACTGTAATTGTAGCAGTTGTCATGAGACAATCTGCAGTGTTATGGAGGCAGAAGTTTTTATGGTATAGTAAAAAAATTTGAAAATATTTAATGTTTAATAATAACGTTTAACATAGAAATTTGGGGGAAGGAGACAGTCAATTGAATCAACCCCAGAAGTATGAAAAGTAAAGTCAATCTTGGCAGGATTTGAACTCAGAAGGTAAAAAAGGTGGAACAAATGCCACAAGATATTTTCTTCAATGTGCTAACAATTCTGTTTCTTAAACAATATAAGAATCCAAAACAACTAGCAACAAATAAAAATGACATGTTCATGATCTCTTTGAAAGATTCAAAATTCAAAACTACAAACAAAATTAATGTTCTATTGATTAAATTAAACAAGCATTAAATAAGAAAAACAAACACACACACACAAAACATGGTAAACTGATTAACAAAATTTAAATAACATTTAGAAATAGAGCTGAAGAGTGTAATGAAAGTGTAGAGCAGTGTTTTGCAGCATCTACAATAACTTAGTACAAACAGAAATTGGATTATTCATCATATAAAGTGGATCTTATATACACTTAAGACAGTTTCAAATTTGGGGCAGCTGAGTGATAGGTGAATATTTTTCCTAAGTAGACAATATTTGGTGAAGATCAATAGGAGGAAATAAATTTACTCAGCCAATTGTATTGTGTGTGTGAATAGAAAAAAAATTTAGTTAGGCAGGTTACATAGACATTAATTCTTTTTTAATGTATTCAGCAGACATGGATGTGTGGTTAAAAAGTCTGCTGCAACCATTTGGTTTTAGGTTTCATCCCATTGTGTGGCATCGTGGGCAAGTGTCTACTAGAGCTTTAGGCTGACCAATACCATATGAATAAAATTTGGTAAATGGAAACAGTGTGAAGTCATATATATATATATATATATGTATGTATGTATACACACACATTTGTGTGATCTTCTCATGTCTTCATATTAATAGCACTTAAATAACAAGTGTCATTTGTTTAAGTCCTGCTTAATCAATGCCTTGCAGCTCATTAGGTGAAGATCAGTGGAATAAACACTAATTTTAAAAAATGAGAGTTGGTGTCTGGAAGGGCATGAGCAGAGAATTCTGCCTTAATAAAAGTCTCATCCAATCCATGCCAGCATGAAAAAGTGGATGATTCTGAGTAATTTGGAGTGGAATTAAGGCAACAGAGCTGGCAAGTTTGAAGAAATTGTGCACATTATAGCATTAAATAAAGGAGACAAAATGAAAATACAATATAGGTTTAAAGGTTAAAGAAAGGTTTGATATAACCAAATGAATAGCTTTCTGAATACAGTCCTGGATATTAGAACAATATTTCATCAGCAATTGTATTAAGGGCCTTGCAAAGTATTTGCAACTGCTCATTCAGAGCTAAGTCCTTTTTCATTTTGAAAATATATATATAAAAGGTAAGGTTTTAGGAACACAAATATTTCAGAAAGTTAATGAAATGGGAAGACTGTTGTTTCTTCTTTGTAGCAATATTGTTTGTGCTTTGATATTGTTATTGCTTTCTAATATTGTTAAATGTTACCAGACTGTCAGATTCTCAGAGGAAAGATTAGTGGGAAACCGCTAACATTAATAGTGAATAGATCATGAGGTTAGAAAGATAAGAAGGATGCTGCATCAACAGTACAAGAGGAGAGAGCTTTAGTGACAGAATCAAGTCATCAAAGAAGACAGGAAATAGATTCACAAAGATAAATAGATTTCAAGAGGTTTGCTGCAGTTTATGGGGTTAGGTGTTTTAGAGAACACAGTTGGCATGGTATGTGTAAATGACAATTGAAGAAGCTGTGGGTTCAGGCATAACCCAATAAGATGGGGGTTGAACCAAGATATTTTTGTATCTTACTTTGTCACTTGTTTGCAAATACTGAAAACAACCACCTTGGCTTCATATTGCATTCTAGAGTTGAGAACCAATGGAGATTTTATATATATATATATATATATATATAATTAAAATTCAAGGAAAGCATCAATAAACAGTAATGCAATCAAATAAAACTAAACAAGTAAATATTATTGATATTAATCACCATTTGCCACATCACAGTAGCAACCTACTGTTGTGTTACATAAAAAAAAAAAAAAAAAAAAAAAAAAAAAACCCAGAACATCTTAAATTTAAGGTCTAGGTGCTGTAGCAAATGTTACCTCATCAGCAATCCTGGTCGACTGATGATCTCTGAAATTTATATTACAAAATTAAATACATCGAATAATTTCTGAAATAGAAAAAATATTAAATTATGGTCTAGGGCCAATAGCACAAGCCTGCATAGCTCAGAATAAAGAGACCATGAACAAAGGCGTAAAGAAAATTGCTTCCAGCCATAGGATATGGATATTTGTGTGTGTATGGAGAGAGAGAGGGAGAACAACCGATTGCTATTTCAAATTATACTATCTAAAACATTACATATCAAAGAAAGCTTTAGATTCTCGCACTATATGTATGGAATGTTTTCCTTTCTACATTTTACATACATTAGCTCTTAATTCTATTAAGAAATTGTACAGATTATCCCTTAGCTACAGTTTGGAATAAACATCACCCAAATTCACAATGAGGTGTATATATTTTCAAACCAGTAATAAATGCATGCATTAAGATATTTGGCAGTATCGGTAGAGAGTTGGACGCCATGCTTTGCAGCAAAGAGTTACAGCCCTTTATGGTCTGAGTTCATATCCCGCCGAGGTTAACTTTGCCTTTCATCCTTACGGGGTTGATAAAATAAAGTACCAGTAATACACTGGGATAATTGGTGGCTTTGTGCCAAAAGTAGAAACAATTATTATTAATAAGTGCAGTTGATTGGCAGTATGATAGGAGTATCAGACAAAATATATTGTAGTATTTAGTTATAGCCCTTTAAATTCTGATTTCAACCCCAAAGATGATAACTTTACTGTTCATCTTTACGAGGTCAGTAAATGAAGTGCCAGTCGAATATTTAGGTTAATTAACTGAAATCTTTCTTCACCTAAAACTTCAGGCCTTCTGCCTGTCAGAAACAATATCAAAATATTCTACCATATGGCCATACAAAAAAAGCGAAGTTATGCAGTAGATATAATTTTAAAATAAAACAAAATTCTATAATGTTCATGCCTCAAAAGAGGCATTATCAACACCAGTGAAGTAAATTAACTGCTATCAGGGAAAGTAACTGAGTTGCAGACTTGGCTGTACACTGCTCACCACACCTAGGTATTATAAACAATAAAACAAAGTACAGTTGAGGCGCAAAGTTGAAAAAAAATAAAACAAAAAAAAATAAATAAATAAAATAAAGTAACAATGGGGTAGATAGGGTTTATATATAGGTAGAAAGCTCTAGAATTATAAGATAAATTGAGGTGCTATTGCAATCATGCCTTTCTCAAAGGTATTCAGCACAGCCGAGCAAAGCCATTCTATTGAGAATCAAGACTTAGCCTGTGATTTCATTCACAGAAACAATTTTATGAATAAAGCACAATACTGCAAAATGTAGTTAGATGATGTAACCTGCTTAAGGGATATAAGGTAACATCTATACTAGGGTGACTGACCCACTGAAAAGCCATCAGGTTTAATCTTAACTACCCAACCACTGAATAACTGAAAATAATGGATGATCCTGTATCAGATTTGATGAGCTTTCAGTCATTCAATTACCTGGATGTCTTACTAATTAAATTAATGCTTAAATGGCTTAGAATTCCACAGTTGTGTACATTTAATATAACTCACAAACAGAATCAGCACAAACAATGTGACATGGCTGGATCTTTGAATTATAGGTACAACCCATTTGACAGAAATCCTTGAACCTAATGGCTGTGAAAAGAGTTTCTTAACCACTTAAACATGCCTAATAATGATTATACTATTGACCTCAGTATATGAATTTTATGGGTGGTGAACTGGCAGAGTCATTAGATAGAACATTAGATAGACTTCTTTGTGTATTCTATCTGGTGTTCTGAGTTCAATAAATAAAGTACCAATCCAGTGCTGGGGTTGATTCTTTCTGTAAATCCCCACCCCTGGAAGAAACTGACTGTGGTCAGACCTGGAGAGGGATGGGATCCACCAGATTTAACATGCTCAAGACATGTCATATGTCAAAACAGCACCCCTTTGACTCCAAGAATTACAGGTACATTTGTATATATGAATATCTCTTGATACAGCTAACTGGATCATTTATGTAATGGAGTAGGCATTGCCATGTAATTAACAAGGTTGTACAGCATCTACATGGTTCAAGGTTCAATCTCATTGCATGACATTTTGGGCAAGTTTATTTTATTATAGGCTCAAGTTGACCCATATCGTAGTGTATTTGGGAAACAGATATACATTGGGAAAAAATGTGTAAGAGCCTTTTGCGTGTATATATATATATATATTATACATGTTGAAGAAAACCAGTACATCAGACAAAAGTACATTGTTATATTGAAGTCCAACCGAGTTATCATCCATCTCCCTTTACGCCAACATAAACTTTGCTTTATATATACTGACAAAGTACATACATACATATATACACATATACATATATTAGTATAGGTACAATGTGGTAGAAATATATGTGTGTATGTATATAATTTTTCTGACTGATAAGTTTCAAAAAGTTGGTACAATGCAGTAGAAATATTTAAAGGGCAAAGGATGACAAATAAATCAAAACAAAGCAAGGTTTTACCCAGTATTTTTATACGATATTTCAAGGCTGTTATTTTCTTTTCAATTTTGTTTTGAACAGTTTCCATTTCACATTTGAAAAGAGAGGATTAGCCTCATAATATCACGCTGAAATTTATTGGGTAAAACATTACTTTGTTTTGTTTTGTTTTATTTCTACTGCATTATACTGGCTTTCTGAAACTTATCAGTCAGAAAAATTACATACATACAGGGTGCGGACGATATTTGTTCGCAATTTTCAACTGCTAATTTTATGCAATTTTTTTTTTACTTCCGTTGTCACTCTTGTCTTCATAAAAACAGTGACTATATTTCCATTATTTATTTTCAGAATAATTGATTATGAATAATTTTGAACCTCCAAATTTGTGGAAGAGACACGGAGTTCTTCTTGGAATCCGTGCCGGGAGGACAAATAAGACCAGAAGATCAACTCCCAGAACAACAGGTGGCTCGCTGTCTCATCCAAAGATGTGCCCAGAGTCATGCAGACAAAGTTTCCAGCGACAACATTGGTCTTAGGTGTCGTCAGCAGTCAAAGTGACATCATGCCACCTCACTTCTTCCCTGAGGCCCTCAAGCTGAACACCGATGGCTACATCTGCGTTCTGAACGAGGTAGTAAAGTCCTGGATCGACCAGGTAGCTGCAGGTAGGCCGTATGTGTGGCAGCAAGACTCAGCGCCCTGCCATACCAGCCGAAAGACCCAAGCCTGGCTGTCAGAGAACTTCGTTGACCACACTTCACCTGACATCTGGCCTCCCAGCTCGCCTGACTGCAACCCCCTCGACTTCTTTGTGTGGGTGCAGTAGAACGAGACACCAACAGATCTAGCTGCAATACGAAAGACAATCTGAAGGCCAGGATCATAAGTGCCTTTAGGGGCCTAAGTCGGGGGACAGTGACGAAGGCCTGTAGCCGGTTCCAAGGCCGCCTTGAGGCCGTCATCAAAGCCAATGGTGAGTTTATCGAGTGAGATCGAAAGAACAAGTCATGAAGACAAACTGACCCAAGTTTGATAAATAAATCTTAAAAAAAATGAAACTTATTTTTCCCAGACAGTAATCTTGTGAACAGATATCGTCCGCACCCTGTACACACATACGTGTGTGTTTTATTCTATTGCTAAGACGAAGAAAAAAATGAGTTCAAATATTAGTAAAACAAAACACTAAACACTGCAAACGATGAAGTAATTACATCTTAAAATCCAGAGATAAAATTATATACACATCACTCAAAACAAAAAGCACACACATAAAAATACAGTGTGTGTATATACATATATATATATATATATATACATAGCTATGCAAAAAAAGAGGACACTCGGAGGTGGGGAGAAAAGAAATATGAGTGGTGAGGAATTAAAGAAAAAAAAGAAGAAAAAAAAAAACCAAAAATAGCCAGAAAACAAAAAAAAATGTAATGAAAATACACTGAATGGAAGGCAAACAGAATTATTAGAGAGACAGACAAAGTGAGTAACAAAGGAAAGAAAAGGCACAAACAAATACACAAAAAAAATGGAAAGATCTAACTGGTGGTGGTGATGGGGGTTTTAGGTGTAGAGAAAAATGAATATTGGTGTAATGATGACTTGAACCAGTGGGGCTGGGGATAAATGTGGGAATGGGAGGGAGAGGAAGAGAGAAAAGCAGAAATTGAATTTTTTAAAACTTTTTTTTTTTAAAGAGAAAAAGTGAAAGACACAGGCAAACCAGTGGTACCTGCCAACTGTAGTGTTTTTCTGTCTGGTTTCCCTCCTGGAATGGGTAAATGTCAAAGGTGATCAGTATTTTTATAGATAGATAGAGAGAAGAGAAGGAAGGAAGAAACATGGAAAAAGATAATGGGCTAAAAAATTAAAAAAATTAAAAAATAAAGGAAAAAGGGGGTGAGAGAAAAGTGGACCCCTTCCTCAAAGAAAAAGAATAGGAGAGATAAAGAAGGTAACTGTGAAAGGAGAGATAGGGGGATGAAAAAGAGAGGAACAGAGGTAAGGGCTGAAAAAGAGAAATGGAGGGTTAAGGATGAGAAAGACCCCCCCCCCCAAATAGGAGTGGGGGATAAAGACAGAAGAGAGAAGGAAAAGTTAGAAAGAGTGGGAGAGACAAAAGAAGAAGGGAGAAATGAAGGAAGAGTAAGAAATAAAAGGAAAATAGGAAAACAAAATAAAGAGAAGGAACAGAAAAAGGAGACGCATTTTCCTTTGCATAAAAACAAAGTATAATTAATAGAGACAAAAATAAATAAAAAGCAATAAAAAGGAGAGGTTTTTCTAATTAGATGAACAGGAGAGGTGATTAAAGATATGAGAAGTTTTGAAATTGCATCCCACTCTAGGGGGAAGTGGTAATTTTACAAGTGTATTAGTTGTACATGATTAGAAATGTTGGAACAAATTGAACTACACCATTTGCTGCAGTATGGTTGTGGTTAAGAAGTTCACTTCACAACCATGTGGTTTTGGGTTCTGTCCCACTGCGCACACTTGAGGCAAATAGCTTTAAGCCTTTAGCATTTAAACCGGCTGTATCCAACCAGAATTCTCTCTTCTCTTTCCGTTCAAACCGGCCGTAACCTGCCACTCATGCCAATGTTAAGGTATTGTTCTCAATATCAGAGCTATGAGATTTTGATGATATTTATTTTATCATAATATAGTGCAGGACTGCGTCCAAAATATATCTTTTATTCCGTTTGTAAAATAAGTTGGATTACTTTGAATAAATAATGAATATTACATAATTTATGTACGAAATTTCGTAACTCTTGATTAAAGATTAAATATAAATAATTTTATTGCTTATTTCAAGATTCACTTCTTTAAAATTTTCAAATGTCAACACTTGCGGTTAGTGTCCGTTATATTATAACACTTATTACATCGCTTATATAAACGTTCATATATTTCCATCGCTAATTTTTTCCTAATGCAGTTTATATATATCGTCTTTTTTAAATGTATCATGGATTACTTTACTGATTGCCATAGAGAGTGTAACACAGTCTCTCATCAAATTTCTGTGCATATTCTCAATTACAATTTTATTTGACGTATTATATTTAAATGCATATATATTTGCGTATAATATCAATAAGCACACTACACATGCTAGCAGAAAACCACCTGAAGGGTGGTTTTTCTGCTAGTGTGGGATAATGATGTGAGGTAAAGCCTTTACCGTGAAAATACAATAGTAAATATAGAGTAATGTAAATGCTAAAGAGTTAAGGCAGCCGCAAGATGGAAACTAAGGAAGTCTGTCATGTATGTGTATGTGTATGTGTGATAGAAAAAAGTCTTCATAACACTTTAGGCTGCCACATCTGTCTCCCACAGCATAGCAGTTGACAATGACAAGTAGTACATACTATACTATTTTTTAAAATCACCAAAGTATATCACCTACAGTCATCTTGTTGTGTCAAAAAGCAAAGTTGACCTAAACAAGATTTGAACACAGAAACCAGTATATCCTAAACTAAAAATGCTTTGCAAGGACAACTTCCCTGCTATACACACATGAATAGAGTCCACAACAAAACTAGAAAGTTGTGACATTCATATCTTTCGAGAGAGTGTTAGTAGCTAAAGTGAAATGAAGTGATTTCCATTTGGAACACAGAACCAGTCATGGATATTTGTGTCAGAGACTGCATTTTTAGTATAAATTATACACACACACTTTTCTATCCATGAAAAGAAAGAAAACGATATTTGTTTAAAATGTCACAATACAATGATGGCAGGTGACAACATATTTATGGCTGTTCGACTTGCGAGAAATAACAAAATCACTTCCTAAAGTTTTAACCCTTTTGCAATGAAACTATCTGAAACCATACTAAACTGTTTATATTAATCTATAAACTTTCCATCATCATTTTATGTAAAAACCCCAGTTAAGTTATGCTCTGTTATTACATTTTATTCTGACACATTCACTGTCTCTATACTATCTTATTTATTTCATTATCTAAGACTATGTGTTTGTTACAATTGCTCCATCCAAATGTATTTCTTCAGCAATCCAAAGAATCTGATAAATTAAGCATGTCAGTGTTTGTATATGAATGATGTAATGGAAATCAGATCAATTAGCGAAATCAATAATTTAGAATATGTGTGTATATCTCACAAATTAGTGAACACAAACACATCATCGCTTTTATTTCCAATTCCACACTTCCATGGATCCTTCTCAGCACGGCATCTCTCCACTTGTTGCATTTCTTCGTCATCTCCCCCGCCAGGCTTAGTGATTTGAGGTCAGCTCTCACAAGCTCTGCACAGGTCTTTCTTAGTCATTCTCTACTGCGGCTTCCTTCCACTGGGATTTACTGGCATTTCTTCACTCATCGGTCATTGTCCATATAAATGCAATCTTCTCTCCTGCACATCATCTAGGAATCCTCTTGAACCCAGCTTCTCCCTCAGTTCATCCAACGAAACATGGTTGCTTCATTTCTCTTTCTCTCCAGTTTACACGTCTTCTGCAGTCACAGCCCATGTTTCATTACCTTCCGGCATCATGCACTACACACAAGCATCATACAGCCTTCCTTGTCAGCAGTGGGAGTGGTTCTCTGAAGTTATGTACATAGGGAGAAACTTTTTGTGGTCAGCAGTGGGAGTAATTCTCTAAACTTCTTCCATCCCATCTTTATTTGAGCTATTATACTATCGTCGCACCTTCCACTGCTAACTAGGTCACCTAGATAGCAGAAGTTATCAACCATGTCTATGGATCTTTCCTGTAATTGGAAAACGTTTATATCATTGGTACTCTTCCTCCTGTGCATATACACGCAAAGTTCTCCCTTCCTGTTAGTCTTCTCGTTATCCCACTACATCGCTTGTGTACCAAAGATTTACTTTGTGTACAGTGTATAGAGTTTATGCCTACTCCTTTTCTACATATTAAGTATGGCCACTTCCCTGAGGGAACTTGAAAGTAATGAGTTCAAGAAAAAAAAGATACCAATTGCATATGCACTTCTGGGGTGGGATGAAGTTTGTACAGAAAATGTTAATTCTAAAAACATTTACATGCATTATATATATATATATATAAATATAAAGACAACAAAATTTGAGCAACAGAAACTATGTGGTGAGAGAGAGGGAGAGAGAGAGAAACAGCTGGAGAAGCAGTCATCAGGAATATCCACATGACCAACTAAGTTTTGGGACCAATGATGGTAACAATAATGGTTACTAATTTAGGCACAAGATTAGCCATGTAGACAGATGGGAAAGTCGATTATATCGACCCCAGAAGGACAAAAGGTAAAGTTAACCTCAGAAGGATTCAAACTGTGATGCTTTTAGATAATCTGTTTGTACTAAGTAAGCACTATCAAACAGTCATTAATGCCATACTTCAACCACAACACTAAACTTACATCATAGACAACACCTACTTTGACACTAGTGACTTGTTTAGATGTTGAAAAGCAGATCACATCTTAAAGAACATTCTTTTTACAAAAGATTATATACATACACACACATATTTTCCTCCTCTATATCTTTTTCTCACTCCCTATCACTCTTCTCTGGAAGAAATTGGTTGTGTTCAGCCATGTAGAGGGATGGGCTCTGCTAAGTTTAAAATGCCCAAGCAAGGCTTTAATCCATACCTATATATTTCACAACAAACTCTAGAAATTATATTTTCCTTATTGGCATCACAAATCATAGTCTTACTTTTATATACTACCCCTGCAAAGATAGTTGAGGTGACCATGCAAAAATTTAGATGCTCATCAGAGAAGTATTAGCTGGGAAGTTAAGATGCTTGGCAACAGCCATAGCATGTCTCCTGAGCAAGCTATGTAACTTTGCTGGATTCAGTCTGCTCAAGTGAAAAACATGATCTATCCCTCTTATTTCACACTTGAGTGATTAGAAAGAGCATCTAGCTATAATGAAGGCAACCAGCCTAACAATATGTTATAATATAGCATAACCAATGTTATAATTACATTTTTTTTTTTAAATTAAGCTCCATTGACTGTTAATCCGTACATAGATAGGGCAGGCAAAATACTATTTGCCCAGCAATTCATACCATTCATTCTGAATATGATATAGGGGGAAAAAAATGGAGAAAAAGAGATATAAAGGCAGAAAGGTGACCCTCAAAATGATTTGTTGTCTCAACTTACCATGATGGTATGGAGCCTGGTGTGGTTCATGTGTTGGTTGTGGCACCTTTGGTATGCCACGATTGGGGAAGGCAAATGAGGCGGGTTGGTTACCAGCAGCAGTTAGTGTTGTAGATGGTATCATTTTACGAGGGCTTGTAGGTTCAGATGGTGGCTGTGACAGTGATGCCATAGTTGGAATCTGAACAGTTAATTGCTCACTGATGGGTAGTTGGGTTGATACTGTTGGTTGTGGCATTGAGCGGACATCTATACCAAAACCAGGCTGTACTAGAACCTGAGTTTAATATTAGTTAAAAAAAAAAAATAAATAAATAAAAATTAAATAAAGGAGAAAATCAAAAATTCTCAAACATTGTGATCTGATTGCTAATCTGAGCACTATAGGATGCAGTTACATTTATGTCATCATTTTTACATGTTTTTCCATTCTGGCATAGATTGCATAAGACTTTTCGAATTAATTTTTCAATGGCTAGGTGCCTTCTTGTTGGCAACTTATACTTTATTTTTTTTTTTTAATATGGCATATTATTTATGTTAGACATGTCACCACTTAGTTTAAACAATAGTAATATGAAGGTAGATGGTAAATTGGCAGAGTTGTTAGAATGTCAGATAAAATGTTTTGACTCTGCTGAGATAAAATTCTACAAAAGTCAACTTTGCCTATCCTCCATTTCAGGGTCAATATAAGAACAATGTAGCAGTCTAGTACTGGGCTCGATTCTCTCTATATATCTCTTTGTCACAGCCATTCTCTCTCTATCCTTCTCTGGAAGAAATCCACTATAATCAGACTTCGAGAGAACAGTTCTGACAGGTTAAAAAAATAAAATGCCTAGAAATTCTATATATCAATACGCTACCCCTAGGAGATATGAACCACATGTGGTTGCAAAGTAAACTTCTTTACCACTCAGCTATACCATTACCAACAATGAAAACCAGCAGGTTGATTTGATGAGTAGGACATTCACTTGATTAAATAACTGAATATTTATCGAAACTGATGGAGGATCCTCACTATAAGATGACCTTCCTTCAAGCAATGTAGCGCACTCCCTTATCTTGGCCAGGGACACAATAAGCAACCTAGTGCTATAATGAGGCAGTACTGGTGCCCTGATAAAATACACCCAGCCCACTTTGTAAAGTAGTAGTGTTGGTCCCACAGTATTCACCTAGCCATGCAAGCATAGAAAATATGTTAAATAATGACAATGATGGACATACAAGACAGTTGGCAAGTTATGTACAATCAATCATCATCATTTTACGTCTGCTTTTCCTATTCAGCACAGCATCTCTCCACTTGTCACGGTCCTTCATCATCTCCCCCGGGAGCTTCAGTGATCTGAGGTCTGCTCTCATCACCTCCGCCCATGTTTTTCGTGGTCCTCCTCTACTACGGCTTCCTTCACCCATCGGTCATCCTCCATGCACATCACATGTCCATACCATCGCAGTCTCTTCTCCCGCACACTACAATTTATCCCTCTCAACACATCCATACTTGCCTCATTTCTCTCCAGCCGTCGCATATCTTCTGCAGTTGCTGCCCATGTCTCACTACCATGCAGCATTGTGCACCTCACACAGGCATTATATAACCGGCCTTTCGTATGCAGGGAGAAACCCTTCTTCGTCAGCAGAGGAAGCAGCTCCCTAAACTTCTTCCAGCCCGTCATTCTAGATACTATGGCCTCGGAACACCCCCCTCCCATGCTAATCTGATCACCTAGGTACCGGAAGCTATCAACCACTTCTATAGAACCCACCTGCATTTGAACAATGTGTCTATCAATGCGACTTCTGTCAAATTTCCCTCTACATCTACTGCATATGTATTTCTCCCTACCCGTTAGTTTGCCTGCTATCCCACTACATCTCTTGTGTACATTTTATAGAATTTATGCCAGTTCCTTTTCTGCATATCGAACATCGCCATTTCCCTGATGGAATCAGAGTTTTGTCTCTTTTCTACTCATCAACACTTTTGTCTTAGCTAGGTTCACTCTCTGTCCTCTTGATTCCAACTGCTGTTTCCATAGCCAGAATTTATTCTCTAGCTCCTCTACAGATTCTGCTATAAGAACCAGATCGTTAGCATAGAGAAGTTCCCATGGACAGCCAGTCTTAAACTCTTCTGTTATGGCTTGGAGGAGTATAATAAACAAGATCGAGCTGAGGACCGAACCCTGATGTACTCCTACTTGTATCTGGAATTCCTCACAAAACTCCATTCCTACCCTCACTTTACTGACAGCACCTCTGTACAAAGCTTGCACGAGCCATTCCTCAACACCTAGTTTCCTTAGGGACCACCAGATGACAGATCGGGGTACCCTATCAAAGGCCTTCTCTAAGTCAACAAAAGCTAAGTATAGTGGCTTATTTTTCTCTAAGAACCTCTCTTGTAGTTGGCTCACTAAGAAGAGAGTATCTGTTGTACTTTTCCTAGGCACAAAACCAAACTGCATCTCATCTAGTTTGACCCTTTCTCTAATTAGTTGCGCTAATATCCTTTCTGCCACTTTCATAACCTGATCCATCAGTTTTATGCCCCTATAATTGCCCATCTCCAGAGCACCCCCCTTTACTTTTGTAGCAATTTATGAGAATACTGTTGCACCAGTCTTTGGGTATGACACCACCATATATAGCCTGATTGATGATGTGTGCAACCAGTTTAGTGCCTACGTCCCCTGATGCCTTCAGCATCTCAGCAACTATCCCCGACGGTCCAGCGGCCTTACCATTTTTCATTTCCTTAATCGCCTCTTGTACCCTATATTCGTCACTCTCAATAGCTGGTCCCTGTCGGGTCTACTGGGGGTAATTTCTCTCTCTCCCATTCGTTCTCCACATTCATAATGACATTTCCAGGCCTCCTTTTTCTGATCATTTGTGACACTAAGTACACCGGCATCATTCCGGATACACTGCCTTGCAATACGGAACACCACACATCTCTGATCTTCCCATCGCAGAACATTGGCAAACCTCCTACTCTCAGCCTCCCTGCGTGCTAAGTACACCTGACGTCTAGCTTCTTGCTTAGCGGCTGTGTATCCTTCTCTACTCCCACCATTTTTCCAAGCAAGTCTTTTGTCTCTAATGGCCCTATCTACTGTGCTGTTCCACCACCAGGTCACTGTCTGGTTGAAGCTCTGCTCCAGCCACGAGTTTCTTCAGTAGCCTGCACTAAGTTGTCACGTAAGAAATTCCAGTTATCATCTATGTCATACGACTCTAAATCATCTTTTTCGTCATACACATCTTGAAGGGCTTTCCTAAATTTATATGTTAGTGAAAGGTCTTTTAACTTCCAGACCTTCCTGTATGTCTCATTCTGTCTCTTGCTTACTAACATATCACTAACAACTAACCTATGCTGTGGGGTACATTCTTCCCCGGGGTATGCCTTGGTATTTGACACCATCTATCTGTTTCGCTGCCTAACTAGCAAGAAGTCAATCTGGCTTATGTGCTCGCCTGATTTGTAGGTTATTAGGTGGTTGGCAGGTTTCTGGAAGTTAGTGTTGCAAATGGTTAGTGCACTTGCATCACAAAATTCAAGAAGCCTCACTCTTTCTATCATTTCTTGAGCCGTAACCGTGCCCACCATATACCCCAGTGTATCCATCCTGGAGCTGTCCAACATGACCATTGAAGTCCCCTGCTAGCATAACGATGTCACCGTCCTCTGTTATTATGGCTGTTTGTAAAAGTTGCTCACAAAAGCAGTCTTTCTCTTCTTTACCTAGGCCTGCCTGGAGAGCACAGGCAGAGATGATTGTACAACTAATCTAAGCTTAATTATTCTATTACTAACTCTAACTACCTCTATTGTCTTATTGATCCATCTCTCAGCCAGTAAAATGCCTACCCTACCTAACCCATCATCATTACCCACCCAGAAAAGCTTATAACTAAGATGTTTGCCTGTTAGATTATTGTTCAACACCCTATTTCAAACATACATACATACATACATACTCCCTAAATCAGAGCTATCCATTTTTTTGTGACACATTGAGTTTTTGTTCAGCATGAAATTAATTGAATTCACATGGCAGTATTCCCACAATTTCTCAAAGACCTGCTGAAATGTGAATATTTGCTTGGCTATGCTGTGTCTGGGGTAAAAACCACACTGTTCATCAGTTAGCTTGGACGCAATCTCCCTTCATCTCTTTGTCAGACACGGCATAGACTTTACCAGGAAGGCTTAACAAGGAGATCCCTCTATAATTGGAGCAATCTCTCTCATCTTCCTTTTATAAAATTTGGATCATCACTCCTAATTGACATTGCTTAGGTACATTTCCAGAGATCCAGGCCACCCAGCACACGAGTCAGCCAGAGAATACATTCTCTATTTAAGGCTTTTAATATTTCAGGTCAAATTTCATCCCCGCTATTGGCCTTGTCACATTTAAGCTCTTTAATTGCTCATGTGACCTCAGCCTTTGAGAGATAAGTCATTGCTCCCAGATGTACCTTGTGTACATCAGAAGATGCTGTTGTGATCAGGTTTAGGGGATCAGCAAAATATTCTCTCCACCTCTCTGTATTTAATAGCTGAAGCAGAAACTGCTGACCTGAACAATCTCCACTCTATTTCAACATCCTCAGTTTTCTTAGGGGGTTCGCTGAATTGGATGCATTAGTATCTGCATACTTGGTCACATCATATACAAACAGTATAATATATCTATATATGAATATACAATCCACACTGTAAATGTGGCTGGTGTTAGAAAGGGCATCCAGCTGAAAAATACCCAACCTAATTTATAGTTCCATCTGAACACGGTACAGCCTGGCCAATCTGGCCAGACTTGCCTCCCGGCATGGATGACCTGTCTCATGGAAAAATGGACACTAAATGGTGATGATAATATACCACTTACTAATCAAATTTCTAATTGCATACAAAATTCTCAGATCTCAAATATATTTTGCAAAACAAATTGAGCAGATTTGACAATTTTATGACATGCTTAAGAATTATCAGCAATACAGTAAAGTGTTGCAACACACAGACTGGAAACCTCTGCTTTAACCCTTTTGATATCAAGTTACCTGAAACAGTTGTTATTTCTACAATATAAAACCTGCTGATTTTAAAATTTTCATACTAAAATTAAGCTATTACATTATATTTTCTGGAGTATGTTCCAAACACTTAATTTTAGTCGTTTTAAAAATATCAAAATTTTTGATATTCCAAATCAATTTGAAAACATAGGGAATAAATTTCATCAGAATCCAAAGGGTTAAACGAGAGAGAGAGAAAGAGAAAGAGTATTCACCTCGCCATCAATATAGGCAATTTCTCCTCTGATCACCACACGTCGAACTGCTCCACACACATTACGTCCTGCAAATGGTGTCCACTTGCATTTGCTCTGTTTTGGTTGTTTAGGTATCGTATAAAAGGTGTCCATATCCACCTCTACATAGGTATCAAGTTGGTCTGGCAAATTGAAGATCTTCTTTGGGTTGGAGTGTAGTCGGAGTATAATGTCCTGAAATACATGAACCACACCAACTGTGCTGAATTATTGCGCTCTTGTTAAAATGACTTGCCTTGTTATCTCCTATCAATGAGTGCTACCGCATTATAAATGTTGTGCGTCATCTTGTTGATTACAATGATGAATGTTCCAGTTATTTAAACACTTAAACAACTTGCTTGTGAAATTAACATGTAATTGTTTGAGTAGTCCAGTGTCTAACAAGGCTGGGTCACAATGCTCTACTGGGAATCAAACTTACGAACTAACGATTGTGAACCAAGACATTTTTAGGTGGAAATCTATGGCTAGATACTCTTTCTGATGCCAACATCCACCTCTATTTTTTAAGGTAAAGATCTTTGCATGTTTAACAGCTGAACATTCATATCTATGTTTATCTCAAATGTAAACAAATATCATTGCTGGTGATGTTGAAAGCAATGAAAAGAGACAAACACATACACACAATAGGCTTCCTTAAAATTTCTACCAACCAAATTCACTCATTGGCCAGAGGCTACAGAAAATATTTGCTCTGGGTGGCATGCAACAGGATATAACACCTCACCAGATGGTTGCAAAACAAGCTTCTTAACCACACAGCCATGACTGCCCCTACCATAAATATGATATAATGTCTACCAACAGCAATATATGCAAGCAAGTCAGCAAAACATTGAATGTTTTTCGGTGTTTTGTGCCGTGATCATATCAGAAACTGAGAATTCTTAAGAAGCGCATCAGTGCAAAAACTCCAAGACAAGTGATAAAACAAAGAATGTGACTGGCTGGTCACATATGTACAGCAGCAGTCAGATCATTGGCATGAAAAAAGTGGCAGCATCGGTAGAGGGTCGGACACCATGCTTTGCAGCATAGAGTTACGGCCCTTCGTGAGCTGAGTTCAAATCCCGCCAAGGTTAACTTTGCCATTCATCCTCATGAGGTCGATAAAATAAAGCACCAGAAATGCACTGGGATAATTGCTGGCCTTGTGCCAAAAATAGAAACAATTATGATGAAAACTAACAGGAGGAAGACAAAGAAGACCATAAACCACATGGCTTCAAACTTTTCAGGACCTGAAAGCTGTCAATAGCCATTGGGAAAACAGAACATACAGCTGATTGTGAGCACTGGAAAATTGCTATGTTCAACCATGAACAGGATGGACTGACATTATTACAAATGTGCTATATAAATTATATTTTTCTCATTGTGTTAAAGGAATATTTTCTTTTTTGCATGTCATCATGTGCTAGAATTGTTTTTGGAGATGAAACAATTGAATATTATTGAATTTTAGTTGAGTACCACACAAAGATCTTTTACCTCAAGGGTGAGTCTTCCATCATTAACAGCTGTTAACAGCAAAGGAAGCATTGTCTCCAAACCTGGGAAGCCTGGTGGTGGATTTTTACTGTCCTTCTCTTCTATGGTGTGTGGGGCTGCAAAAATAAACATTACATTTTAATTGTTAGATATTGACATGGCATAAAGTGACCTAAACATATGTGAATATTAATTACTATTATGTCCAATACTGCCATCATAACCAATAGAGGTATTACAACACCCTAAACCCTTCCCTACATTTCAAAATAGAAAACTAAATCTACTGATCAATTCTTTCTCTTCACAAATCTTTCAACCCTTAACTATAGTCAAAATGTGATGCCCAGGCTACACTACTTAAAACTTCCCTGAAAAGGTGGTCTGTGCATATGTAGATTCCACCATTCCTGCAATTCATCCCTCTCATTTAGATATCAAGAACAAAAGCTTCCCGATACTCTGACTAAAAGTTACTTTCCCATTCTTTAAATACATCTGCATCCACTCCCCAAACTCGTATAACCACCAATAACACTTCAACCATACCTCTTTCT
>OZ024740.1:136720980-136723480 GCA_964016885.1 Eledone cirrhosa
ACCAGTTCCTGTACACAGCTAAGTATTCTATAAGTCTCTAGCTGTGTCATTCTCGATAAAAGCACTGGATATGTAGTCCTGATGAATTCTAACAAGAATGAAACGCGTAGATTACTTCCCTTGCTTTTATCGAGAATCTAATTGTAATACGTGACGTATTCTATTCTATAGCGATTAGGTCTTCAAAATGTTTATTATAAACATACAGAATATTTTCGAATATTCTATGTCTATATTCACATATATATCGCTATTTCAGAGCATTTATTCCAATTTCTAATTTCTGCCGGACCGGCAACCGCTCTTTCAAACCAGTTCCTGTACACAGCTAAGTATTCTATAAGTCTCTAGCTGTGTCATTCTCGATAAAAGCACTGGATATGTAGTCCTGATGAATTCTAACAAGAATGAAACGCGTAGATTACTTCCCTTGCTTTTATCGAGAATCTAATTGTAATACGTGACGTATTCTATTCTATAGCGATTAGGTCTTCAAAATGTTTATTATAAACATACAGAATATTTTCGAATATTCTATGTCTATATTCACATATATATCGCTATTTCAGAGCATTTATTCCAATTTCTAATTTCTGCCGGACCGGCAACCGCTCTTTCAAACCAGTTCCTGTACACAGCTAAGTATTCTATAAGTCTCTAGCTGTGTCATTCTCGATAAAAGCACTGGATATGTAGTCCTGATGAATTCTAACAAGAATGAAACGCGTAGATTACTTCCCTTGCTTTTATCGAGAATCTAATTGTAATACGTGACGTATTCTATTCTATAGCGATTAGGTCTTCAAAATGTTTATTATAAACATACAGAATATTTTCGAATATTCTATGTCTATATTCACATATATATCGCTATTTCAGAGCATTTATTCCAATTTCTAATTTCTGCCGGACCGGCAACCGCTCTTTCAAACCAGTTCCTGTACACAGCTAAGTATTCTATAAGTCTCTAGCTGTGTCATTCTCGATAAAAGCACTGGATATGTAGTCCTGATGAATTCTAACAAGAATGAAACGCGTAGATTACTTCCCTTGCTTTTATCGAGAATCTAATTGTAATACGTGACGTATTCTATTCTATAGCGATTAGGTCTTCAAAATGTTTATTATAAACATACAGAATATTTTCGAATATTCTATGTCTATATTCACATATATATCGCTATTTCAGAGCATTTATTCCAATTTCTAATTTCTGCCGGACCGGCAACCGCTCTTTCAAACCAGTTCCTGTACACAGCTAAGTATTCTATAAGTCTCTAGCTGTGTCATTCTCGATAAAAGCACTGGATATGTAGTCCTGATGAATTCTAACAAGAATGAACGCGTAGATTACTTCCCTTGCTTTTATCGAGAATCTAATTGTAATACGTGACGTATTCTATTCTATAGCGATTAGGTCTTCAAAATGTTTATTATAAACATACAGAATATTTTCGAATATTCTATGTCTATATTCACATATATATCGCTATTTCAGAGCATTTATTCCAATTTCTAATTTCTGCCGGACCGGCAACCGCTCTTTCAAACCAGTTCCTGTACACAGCTAAGTATTCTATAAGTCTCTAGCTGTGTCATTCTCGATAAAAGCACTGGATATGTAGTCCTGATGAATTCTAACAAGAATGAAACGCGTAGATTACTTCCCTTGCTTTTATCGAGAATCTAATTGTAATACGTGACGTATTCTATTCTATAGCGATTAGGTCTTCAAAATGTTTATTATAAACATACAGAATATTTTCGAATATTCTATGTCTATATTCACATATATATCGCTATTTCAGAGCATTTATTCCAATTCTAATTTCTGCCGGACCGGCAACCGCTCTTTCAAACCAGTTCCTGTACACAGCTAAGTATTCTATAAGTCTCTAGCTGTGTCATTCTCGATAAAAGCACTGGATATGTAGTCCTGATGAATTCTAACAAGAATGAAACGCGTAGATTACTTCCCTTGCTTTTATCGAGAATCTAATTGTAATACGTGACGTATTCTATTCTATAGCGATTAGGTCTTCAAAATGTTTATTATAAACATACAGAATATTTTCGAATATTCTATGTCTATATTCACATATATATCGCTATTTCAGAGCATTTATTCCAATTTCTAATTTCTGCCGGACCGGCAACCGCTCTTTCAAACCAGTTCCTGTACACAGCTAAGTATTCTATAAGTCTCTAGCTGTGTCATTCTCGATAAAAGCACTGGATATGTAGTCCTGATGAATTCTAACAAGAATGAAACGCGTAGATTACTTCCCTTGCTTTTATCGAGAATCTAATTGTAATACGTGACGTATTCTATTCTATAGCGATTAGGTCTTCAAAATGTTTATTATAAACATACAGAATATTTTCGAATATTCTATGTCTATATTCACATATATATCGCTATTTCAGAGCATTTATTCCAATTTCTAATTTCTGCCGGACCGGCAACCGCTCTTTCAAACCAGTTCCTGTACACAGCTAA
>OZ024740.1:136728480-136730980 GCA_964016885.1 Eledone cirrhosa
TTATACCCCTATAATTGCTCCTCTCCAAAGCATCCCCTTTACCTTTGTAGCAATTTATGAGAATACTGCTGCACCAGTCTTTGGGTATGACACCACCATATATAGCCTGATTGATTATGCGTGCAACCAGTTTAGTGCCTACGTCCCCTGATGCCTTCAGCATCTCAGCAACTATTCCCGATGGTCCGGCCGCCTTACCATTTTTCATTTCCCTAATCGCCTCTTGGACCCTATATTCGTCAATCTCAATAGCTGGTCCCTCTGTCGGATCTACCAAGGGTAATTTCTCTCTCTCCCATTCGTTCTCCACATTCATCAGTCTCTCATAATGGCATTTCCAGGCCTCCTTTTTCTGGTCATTCGTGACACTAAGTACACCGGCATCATCCCGGACACATTTATCACCAACAACATCCTGATTTGCATTGACACACTGCCTTGCAATGTGGAACACCGCACGCCTCTGATCTTCCCGTCGCAGAACATTGGCAAACCTCCTACTCTCTGCCTCCCTGCGTGCTAAGTACACCTGACGTCTAGCTTCTCTCTTAGTGGCTGTATATTCTTCCCTACTCCCACCCTTATTCCAAGCCTTCCATGCTAGTCTTTTGTCTCTAATAGCCTTATCTACACTGCTGTTCCACCACCAGGTCACTCTCTGTCTGGTTGGGGCTCTGCTCCAGCCACAAGTTTCATCAGTAGCCTTCAGCAAGTTGTCACGTAAGAACTTCCAGTTATTATCTATGTCATACGTCTCTAAATCGTCTTCTTTTTCGTCATATACATCTTGAAGGGCTTTCCTAAATTTAAATTTTAGTGAAAGGTCTTTTAGCTTCCAGACCTTTCTTCTCCACACCTTCCTATATGGCTCATTCCATCTCTTGCTTACTGAGATATCACTAACAACTAACCTATGCTGTGGGGTACATTCTTCCCCAGGGTATGCCTTGGTATTAGACACTATCTGCCTGTCCCGCTGCCTAACTAGCAGGAAGTCAATCTGGCTTATGTGCTCACCAGATTTGTAGGTTATTAGGTGATTGGCAGGTTTCTGGAAGTTTGTGTTGCAAATAGTCAATGTACTTGCATCACAAAATTCAAGAAGTCTCACTCCTTCTTCATTTCTTGAACCGTAACCATGCCCACCATGTACCCCAGTGTAACCATTCTGGAGCTGTCCAACATGACCATTGAAGTCTCCTGCTAGCATAACGATGTCTCCGTCCTCTGTCATTGTGGTTGTTTGCAAAAGTTGCTCATAAAAGCAGTCTTTCTCATCTTTGCCTAGGCCTGCTTGGGGAGCATAGACCGAGATGATTGTCAGTAGTCTCCTACCTACAACTAATCTAAGCTTAATTATTCGATTACTAACTCGAACTACCTCTATTGTCTTATTGATCCATTTCTCAGCCAGGAAAATGCCTACTCCCCCTAACCCATCATCCTTACCTACCCAGAATAGCTTATAGCTAAGACGCTTGCCTACGACTAGTCTCGCAGAGGCACCTCTCCATCTCACCTCTTGCACGCAGCACACATCCACCTGCCTTCTCTCCAGCATCTCCGCTATTTCAGCAGATCTACCTCTGAGAGTGCCAACATTAAGTGTTGCAACTCTGAGATGCGACGTCTTCATATTTTTTTCTATGCTGTTTTGTTGCTGTGCTGATAAGCTTTTTGGCATTGATACACTGGTTGGATGCCCTTCCTAACACCAGCGCCACTTTACAGCATGGACTGGGTGCTTTTATTTGTGCCACCAGCACTAGAGAGGATGTCTTACTAGACTCAAGGGCCCTCTCTACCCCTCCATTTTACAGCATGGTCATTTAAAAAAAAAAAAAAAAAAAAAAAAAAACTTATTGACACGACTCACACACTAATACTCATGCATACAAACCACAACCACACATACCAACACTCATTCATGCATACAATCACACACACAACTCACAAACACATATATATATATACATATATTACCGACAGTTCTGATACAAAATCAAAATCAAAGTCAAAATCGTCAAAATCACTATCATGTCAACTGTTGACCTTTCCCAGTCCAGTTCGGCTTGTATATAATAACAATAACAATAATAATTGTTTGTTTACGCTGGTAATGGCGGTGGTGGATGGTGTCAGTGTGGTGGTGGATGGTATCAGCGTGGTGGTGGTGGATGGTCAGTGATGGTGGTGACAGTTGTTGGTGCTGTAGTTGTTACTGTTGTTGTTGTCCTTCATTTCACTGCTGCTGTTGCTGCAGACAATGGTGTTGATGCTGTTATTGCTGTCGCATATATACAAATACATACACACACATTCAACACAGACGATGGTGTTGTTGCTGTTGTTGTTGTTGTTGGTGTTGCTGCTGTTGTTGTTGTAGTTGTTGCTGTGTTGAAATCTGGTCGCATCCACAGAGATATACACATATACACACACATACACATATGTATATACACATACATACATCAAAAGATAGTCAGCAGTATGTCAACAG
>OZ024740.1:136735980-136868480 GCA_964016885.1 Eledone cirrhosa
AGAAGCTGTCTACTGTTACTACAGAGCCCTCCCAGAGATTGGTGGTACTTGTTTCCTGTGGCTGTTTGCTGCATGTGAAGCCTTCATTCTTAATTAAGCTTCCTGAGATCCCGCTACATTTCTTGTGTAACCATTGTTTGCATTTGGGGCAGAGAATGGAGTTCCTACCTACACCTTTCCTACATACTGAACAAGGCCATTTCTCTGAGGGGATCTGGGTTCCGTTTTCTCGTCTACTTACAATGACATTAGTCTTTGTCATGTTGACTTTGAGACCCTTTCTTTCTAGTCCATGCTTCCAAGTTTGGAATTTCTTCTCTAGTTCTAACATAGATTCAGCTATAAGTGCGAGGTCATCAGCATACAGGAGTTCCCATGGGCATCCGGTCTTAAACTCATCTGTTATTGCCTGCAGGACTATGATGAACAGGAGAGGGCTAAGAACAGAGTCCTGGTGGACACCGACCTGTACGCTAAATTCCTCGCTATAGTCATTGCTAATCCTAACTTTGCTGACTGCTCCCCTATACATGGCTTGTACAGCTTTCACAAGCCATTCATCTATTCTTAGTTTTCTAAGAGCCCACCAGATTACAGCACGTGGAACTCTGTCAAAAGCTTTCTCGAGATCGACGAATGCCAGGTAGAGTGGCTTACTTTTAGCTAGGTACTTTTCCTGTAACTGCCTCACAAGGAAGAGGGCATTAGTGGTGCCTCTTCCTGGTACAAACCCAAATTGCATCTCATCTAGTTTCACCCGGTCCCTAATCAACTGTGCTATAACTCCTTCTGTTACTTTCATGACCTGGTCCATCAGCTTTATACCTCTATCTAGTGCATCACCTTTACCTTTGTAGCAGTTGACAATGATGCTACTGCACCAACCTTTTCGTACGACACCTAGTATTACCTGGTTAACAATATGTGTGGTTATAGTGTGACCTACAGACCCAGATGCCTTCAGCATCTCGGCAGCTATACCTGATGGACCGGTTGCCTTCCCCATCTTCATATCTTTGATTGCCTTACTTACTACGCTGCTGCTGGCCCCTCTATAGGGTCTACTTGGGGTAGAGTCTCTTCTTCCCATGCATTCTCCTCATTTAGTAATCTATCATAATGACTCTTCCATGCATCTTTCTTCTCAGCACTTGTGAGGGCAAGCTCACCTTTATCATTCCGGATACACTTCTCTCCAATGACATCACAATTCTCTCTGACACACTGCCTCGCAATCTTGAACACCTCCTGTTTCTGGTCCTCACGTTCCAAAACATGCTTGAATTTTCTATCCTCTGCTTCCCTCCTAGCTAAATATACTTGTCGCCTACCTTCCCTCTTGGTCTCTATGTAATGCACCCCCCCCCCCATTCTTCCATTCTTTCGATGCCTGTCTCTTGGCCTTAACTGCCTCATCTACCTTATTGTTCCACCACCAAGTCACTCTCCTCTTGCTTGTTGTCTTACTCCAGCCACAGACATCCGTCGCCTCTAGTAAGATATTTTTTAGGAACTCCCAGTGCTCTTCTACATTGAATGTTCTTCTTACTGTCGTAGGCGTTGAGTAAAATATCTTTAAATCTGTTACTGGCTGAGGGGTCTTTCAGTTTCCAGATCTTTCTTCTGCAGGTTGGCCTCGTTCTGACTGTGAGGTCACTGACAACTAAGCTATGTTGGTAGGTACATTCCTCACTAGGGAAGGCTTTTGTGTTTACGACCGTCCATCTGTCACGTCCTCTGATGAGGATAAAATTTATCTGACTAGAATGCTTCCCTGATCTATAGGTGATCTAAACGACTAATTCTGGTTTTAAAAAAATCAAAAAAAAAAAAAAAAAAAAAAAATCAACGGAGACAACCTAGTCAAATTCCCATCCCCTACCACGTATTATTTGGAACCCAAGAGTAGAAGATAATCAAGTTTCACTTTCAAATGTCTTTATTGCAACAGTCATATGATCAGCAGATTGATACTAGGTCTACTATCATATCAACAAAGACCTAGAGCTTAATTATCAGTGAAACAAGTAACATTCGATATGCAATAAAAACATTTTAAAGTAAAACCTCATTATCTCATACATTACACACATCATTGTTTAATGTCTACTTTCCACGCTAGCATAGGTTAGACAGGTTGTCCCATTTGAGGCAAGTTGGGTCAGAACCGTTTCTGGCTATATATACACACCCACACATATATATAGCGCTTGTGCCACAACAAAAAGTCCCCTATCAACCTTGTAATGTGGTTGTGCTAATGCCATGAATAAAGTTTCCATACTCGTAAAGTGGTCGGCATTAGGAAGGGCATCCAGCCAAAAGCATAAAGCATGATGAAAATATGGTAACCTGATCTGACTTGCATCATAATGGTAAATTATGAGGCATCAATTACCTGGTAAACGGACAACTCTACGAGAAGTCATACAATCATACTGTATTTTCAGAGGTGGAGCTTCTCTAAGCCGACGAAGTGCCTGAAAGAAACAAAATTTATTTAAGTCCCATGGAAATAATAAAAGTGTTTTTATAAGAACTGTTATATTGTCCTTAAATTCCACTGTTCTATATATGTAGTCGAGACACATCACGATAATTCAATGTTCTGGGTTTTTCCCCAACAAATTATTACTTGCTACAACAAGAATGATGTTTTCTACTCAGACAAGTGTTTTAAACGATTCCTCGCTTTCCAACAATTGTTTACACTCAACTAATTCAGAATTGAAAAAATATTAGTTAAAAATGTAGTGACAAATGGGTTAAGATAGAATATATATATGGCCATAGTCCAATTATTGAAACTGGTGAAAGAAAATGTGAAAAAATATTTTTTTAAATTTGTCTCTGACCTCAACCAAAAGTTTGGTGCATTTGACATCTGTTATGAGAGGCACAGAATAATCAATGGCCATACGTCGTGTCTTGTAGCCCTGGGTGACAAAAGATGAAGCCCTATAAGTACCACCATTACGCATGGGCAAGTTGATGACCAGGTCAAACATGTTTTTAGCCAAATAGTCCGCTATTGTTCTCTGTTCAACACCATTACCATTACCATTTTCACTGATATTCTCATAAGGCCAGTCCACAGCTTTGATCTGAAATATCAAGGAAATTATTATCAGTTGATATATACATAACACGGTTAGAGAGAAGTGTGACAGGGAAGAGGAAGAGAGAGAGAGACTTACTTTAACACCATGTTCTGTGTAGAAGTCAGCTGTCCCCATACTGGCAAAGAGGTTGTAGCCTATCTCTTCAAGGGTTTTTACTGAAGGAAGTAGCTCATTTTTGTGCTGAAATAGCAGACATTTAGAAGTAGAGAGAGGGGAGGATATGAGTAACTGAGAAATTGTTATAAGGAAAATCTGAATTAGAGACAAATCAGGATTATTTTGATCATACAGTGGAGTGGTGTAAACAATTATATAGAAGATTATATAGTGAACAAGGTATTTATATAAGTATATAAGTGGAAAGTAATTAAAGAAGACACTACACACTCAGAAAATATACTTACGCACGACATACCTGTGTACACACAACCACCACAAGATATGCACCCACTGACATATACAAACACACCCAACCCATACACAATGATACTTAGACCTGCACATGAAAACACTCATGTAATACACAACATCAACACACTCGAAATACAATGACATACATAGACAAGAGATAATTCTTACCTTGAAGCTACCAATGGATATCAAAATATTTCTATGAGGAATTTTGAATCCTGTGCTGAGCTGAGCCTTGAGGTAGGCTTCATAACGATCCTCACCAAAGCCAGCAACCTCACCTGTACTGGCCATTTCAACACCTAGCAACACATCAGCGCCACGGAGACGTGAGAAGGAAAAGACAGGAACCTGTAACAGTGAGCAGAATATATATGTAAAGAAATGGTGTGTGTGTGATATTTTTATGTTCATTATTTTCTTCCCAGCATGGGTTGGACAAATCTCAGTGTCTTGCCATTTATCTCTGTCCATCATTTGGCACACACAGTAACAGAAAACGCCATATTTGTTGTATGTTGTTTTTTGTACTTCTAGAGGCCTTTCCTATAGCCAACCATTTTTACAGTATGGATTAGCTGTATTTTAACATGTAATCCATACTGGGGAAGATGTCTGTGGGTGGACAAAAAAGTCCTATCTAGTTTGTATCCGCTTTTATTTAGAATTACTGATCTCCTATACAGGTTCCCTCTACTAAAGCTTACCAAGTTCATTTCATCCCTTCATTATATATGGATACAGGCCTTTTTTTAGCTTGTTGCTATGTAAAAATGGGACACTGCAGGGATCAGTTGTATGCTGCTATTCACTGGCAATGTGGATGCATGTGTATGTATTAAGGAGAACCAATTAACCCTTTAGCATTCACATTACTCTATATATATACCATTATATTTTCATGGTAAATGCTTTATCTCACATAATATTGAATCTATGAGATTTTGAAAGTATTTATTTTGAGAAAAATACCTTAACATCAGTTTGAGTGACCAGTTACAGCCAGTTTCAACAGAAAAGGTAGAGAATTCTGGCCGGTTTGAACATTAAAGGGTTAAGTGAAATTAAATTTACAGTCCACACCTAAACAGGTTTAGCTGGCACCCTATAAAGTTGCACCTCAGTTTTCTTGTGATGTTTTAATGATAGGGAGCTCAGCCTTATGAAAGGCAATGCAAAATGAATGTCTTGCTCAAGAGCATAACATGATGCTCTGTTAAATAAACACCCTAACCTCTAGGACAAATCTATGTTGTAATATCATCTATGACAGAAAGCAGTTAGAAACAACTGCACTGTAATAGAAACAAAATACAGTTTAAAATAAAATAAAAGTAGTCTTACCTTTAGTGCCACTTTACGACAACCAGAGAGAACGTTGACTGGTTCCAGTTTCTCTCCCATGATAGCTTGGGTGGCCATAGCAATAAAGTCATAGTCCAAAGCTTTTGATACAAATGGGAATGACCGTGATACACGGACATTACATTCAATCACTTTCAACTGGTTGTCCTAGAAAATGTAATATAATTTTCAATAAGTTATACTTTTTAAAGAGACGATATAACAGTCAAGAGTAACTGCATACACACACACACATAAGGAAAAAAACTCATATATAAATAGATTCAACATACACATATACATACACAAATAGCAGAAAAAGCAAGGTAACAAACCTTAGCAATGAGCTGCAAGTTAAAGGGGCCAGTCACTTCAAGTGCTCGGCCAACTGTGCAGCAAATCAACTTGATGCGGGCTAGGGTTTTTTCATTGATGTCTTGTGGTGGGGTCATCAGAGTAGCATCACCAGAGTGTACACCAGCATTTTCCACATGTTCAGAGATGGCCATGCAGACCACTTCACCATCACATGCCACAGCATCCACATCAATTTCCTGCAGAAAACCCGGAAAGAGAGGGGACAAGAATATTGGTTAGATTCATATATGTACAGATGATGATCTAAGCTCTAAAGAAGGTTTGCAGGAGATTAATGGGAGATTAAAGATTATCTGCTAGCAGTTGTGACCAGTAGATAGTATCAGCAATTGGAAAGACCAATGGAATCATTGTTTCCTTGGTCTGATAAGTTCCACTTCACTTGGTAAGTGGATCTTAATTCGTTAAAAATGATTATGAAGATTTAGAGGATGAAGTGGGTTATGTGGTTAGATTATACAGAGAACCATGGAAGGTGAGATAATGGAGTGCGGTAAGTTTGAGTGAAAAGAGAAAGGGTATGGGTAAAAAGAGTTTGGAGGATAGAAAGTGAAGAGGTTTAGATTGAAATCTGAATAAGAGAGATTAGAATGATAGAAGAAAATAAATTGGAAAAAAAGAGAGGCTTCTATAAAAATTGATAGTAAAAGAGTGAGAGAGAATGAATGTGTAGTACTTACTTTAGCTTCAAGAATAAACTTAGAAATAACAACAGGATGCTCCTTGGATACAGCACTGGCTTGGGTCAGATAGCTTTCCAAATCTTTGTGAGTGTGGGCCACATTCATAGCAGCACCACTTAAGACATAGGAAGGGCGAACAAGACATGGAAAACCAACAGTATCACAAAATTTCTTCGCATCCTGCAATTGAAACATGAGAAAGACTATAAAGAACTTTAAAAACTTTGCATTAAAAAAATTTTTTACTTCATAAATCTGAAGGAGAGGGCAATGCTTTGATAGGTGCTCTGAGATTGAAGAGATCAATGTTTATTAGTATTCACATTAATTTGTCAAATGTCATGCTTATCTGTTCACATTATTTTCAGTTAAAGTACCAGTAATAGTCTGGGATAATTGCTGGCCTTGTGCCAAAAGTAGAAACAATTATTTTCAGTTAATCGTACTCAAGAGGGTCATCTATTTTATTTGTTTGTAATTTTCTTAATTTTCTATGTGCAGGCTTGAAATGTTGTCAGATGGCATGAAATCAGCAAGCTCTGAAGTTAAAGAGGCAGAGAGAGGAGACATTACACCTGTGGTTCAGCTGCTCAACAATGTCAGTGATTGACATTCTGATTAGTAGATGACACGAGTGAGCACTGTCCCAGATGTAGGAATGGTATACTTCTGGGAGTCTTATAGAGGGTCATTAGTTAAGGGTCAAAGCATTTTGGGGGTTCTGGAGTGAAGTGTCTATTGTAGGGATGTAACCCTAGCAAAGTTCAGAATGTGTGTTCTCTATGAAAGAACCTCAGTAATTCTGAAGCCTAGCCCTTAGAGCACTTGCCAGGGCTCTAGTATGTTATTCATGCTTAAAGGTTAGGTGCATTGATGTTTTTTTGAGATGAGGAGGGTTTGTCCTTTTTATTGTTGAAAGAGATGCAGTTGTCATCCCATTGGAGGATACTCTAAGGTTTGTTTATGGGATCAGTGTAGGATTAGTGTGAGGTCTCAATACAACAAAAAGCATTTTGAAGTCATTTACCCTGCTAAAGCAACTGCTAGCTTTTGTGGGCTCCAACACAAGCTCCTCCATATCACCCCTCCCTATCTATTCCTCTTAACGCCTTTAGCCATGTTTTTCTACTTCTACTTCTACATTAATTTCCATATATATATATGATGGAGGCACATGGCTTAGTGGTTAGAGCATTGGCCTTGCAATCGAAAGGTTGTGAGATCAATTCTCAGACCAGGTGATATGTTGTTTCCTTGAGCAAGACACTTTATTTCACATTGCTCCAGTTTACTCAGCTGTAGAAATGAGATGATAGGGACTGGGGTTCATATCATTCCACTGCAAAGTGGTCGTGGAGGTGCCACAGAAAAAAAAGCACCCAGCACTCACTGTAAATGAGGTTGGTGTTAGGAAGGGCATCCAGCTGTAGAAATCAAGCCAGAATCAGTTCCTGTCCCACCCTTGCAAGCAGGGAAAAGCGGACGTAAAATGAAATGATGAATTGATAATGCCATGTGACTGTAGCAGTTTCTTCATTGGCTGGAGCCTGTGTATATATTGTACTATTAGATATAAAAGGAGATGGTGTTTCAAATAGAATCAATGTTTTAAGTGAAGATAAATATAAGAAATGTTTACCTCAAGATCATTGAGCTCTTTCCACAGGGGCTGTGAAATACCCATGTTGTCCAACATACGAGAGAACTTGAACCGATTTTCAGCATTGTCAATAAATTCAGGTGATGTACCGAGAATACGGGCCTGGAGAATAGAGAGAAAGAATTCAAAGAGGATGTGCATATGTATATATACACACACCTTATATAGTAGGGAATATAAGCCACCATTACATATTTCCTTGTGGGTGTTTAGATGATATACTTCTCTTTTGATGAGAACCCCAAAAGATAAAAAAAATTTGAGGTTTTTATTTTTTCAACTTACTCGAAAATATGTATATTTGGCATGTTTACATGTATGTATACAGTGTAAATTTGTACACACATTCATGCAGTCTCAGCAAAGCCACCAACTCCAGCTTAGTAACTCATATATACAAACAGAATCACACACACACACACCTGTACACATGAAATAACCCAATCTCTCAAACCAAAACCTCATTTATCCCAAAGAATACGATAGATTTAGTTATCAGAAAGTTTACCTGTTGTCTATGTAGAGACATAGCAATATTATTTGGCAATTGACCTCCCATTGACAAAATGATTCCTTCTGGGTTCTCCAGGTCATAAATGTCCATTACAGTCTAAAGTCAGCAAATAAAAATAAAAATTGAAGTTGAGAATTAATATAAAATAATAATGGTTTTATTTGGTAATATTAAAAGACTCCTTTTCATGACCTTACTGCACAAAAGTTAATCTTAAATTGATTTCCTAGTGTAGCACTGATATGCATTTTAGTGGCACCTTCATTTAGCTGTATACACTTCTACAGCAGTGCTCATGACCCTTTTCAGGGTTTCCGAAACTGGCAGGAAGGAGAGAGGGAGGAAGTTATCCTCAAACTGAAGACTTGGCCCAAATGCTTGCAACAGAATGGACTCTGTTAAAGGTACCCAATGATCAGGTGATTGTGTTAAACCAAGCAACCGGTGAAATCTACCAGCCAAAAATAACTACCACCATCATTTAATGCCTGTATTCCCTGCTGGCAAGGATCAGACATGCTTCCCTGCTTTCCTTCAATGTCTTGCCTTTTAGACTCCATGCTAAAAACTCCACCCAATGCCTATTCTAACAGCACCTGCCCTTCATTTTTTTTGCTACTAATTATGAATCAGCAAAAACTTAAATGAAACTATAATTATACTCACTTTATTCAGTAATCTTTAAAGCTTGGTCCGAGAAGACTTAAAATAACTGTAGCTATGACCCAGCATTAAAAAAAAACATGCACACCTTAACACTTAACTGTTGTCATAGCAGGACATTCATAATAAATCACTTTCTTCCAGGTTAATGTTTCAAGAGTAAAAATCTCAATGCTGCTGGCAATGAAACCCAAGTTAATCTTATACTTATTACTGGCTATATAGCATTCCATTTTCAGACCCCCTTTTTAACCCAACAGACCAAAGACTCCAGAACTTTCCATTAACATCACTTTTAGTAAACATGTAAAATGTTCCAGAGACTAGTTACACTACTGAAAAAAATTCCTTCTTTGAGTATCATCATCATCATTAACACCCATTTTCCACACTTGCATGGGTAGAACTTATGTAGTTGATACATACCATTACATGCTGCCCTAACAATTCTACACTATTGTAACTTAGAATGCAAACTTCTACCATCTTGCTCTTTAACTTATGCTAGCACATACTTCTTTTTTTACTCAGTATTTCCATAGGAAAATGTGCAACTTATTCATGAGCATATATGAAAAATATTTTGTGTAAAATAAAGTTAAATTTATTAAATATTTTGTCTTTTTCAGTTGATTTTTAAGTATGTCATTATTATTATTATTATTATACATGAATGTTTAATATATTGAAAGCAGGTAGACTAACCTCATAACTATTATTTTACAATCTATAAGCAAGAAATATACAAATATACATGCATGCACACACACAGCATTGTTTTGAGCGCTCAACTCTTGGAGTTTTAAAGGTGCCATCATGATTCACAGCAAACCTCAGGCATCTATTTATACATGAAAAAGTGTAAAGTTCCTATTATACAATTATCCAATGCCAGAAATAAATACCGCAGAAGTATATTTAACTGTAGGAATAAGCAGGAACAGTATAATTGGTGAACCTTTTGGAAATTTGCAGTGCTGAGTTTCAAATCTAACAAAGTCCTAGTCTGGTTCCACAACATTCACCTAGCATACCAAAGTTTGCAGCTAGGTAATGAGAGCCTGTAGATGTTTGACCATCTAGAAATAACAGGCAAGTGTCCCTCCCTCAAAATCACAATGTTTTGAGAAATAAAAAAAAAACTCTGGATAATGTAGTCCTGGATACACCATTTGAAAAATCGATATTAAAGACCAGAAGACCTTTGACAATAGATCAATCAGAGCTCATCTGGGGTTAAATAACATATATCATCGTTTAATGTCTGCTTTCCCTGTTAGCAAGGGTTAGATGGGTTGTCAGCAGACCAGGTTGGTACTGACCCCCATGACACCTGCATCTTGCTTATGTTCCTACACCCTACTAAGTGCTTACATCACTCCTATTTTAGTTCATCCATTTTTATGTTCTTACCTCAAAGGATATTTCATCAAAATAAAGACGATCACACATGTCATAGTCTGTACTGACAGTTTCAGGATTGCAGTTAAGCATTATGGTCTTGTGGGACATCTGTAGAGAGAGAGAGAGAGAAAGCATGGAGAGATTAGAGATGGGGCAACAGAATATGAAGGAGAATACACAAAGGTAAGGCTGTGTGGTTATATCTATGTATATACAAATTGCATTTGATCATAGGTCTGCCTAATTTGGTTTGGCCTAAGACTAAACAAATGCATTGCTCGCCCTTTAGTATTTACATTACTCTATATTTACTATTGTATATTCGCAGTAAAGGCTTTACCTCATAACATGGAATCTATGAGATCTTGATATCTATTTTGAGAACAATACCTCAATGTCGGTTTGAGCGGCCAGTTATGGCCAGTTTAAGCAGAAAGAGGTAAGAGAATTCTGGCTAGATCAAGCTGGTTTAAATGCTAAAAGGCTAGAGCATGTGGAAAAGTTTGTTTCTTAACCCTTTAATGTTCAAACCGGCCAAAATTCTCTACATTTTTCTGATGAAACTGGCTGTAACTGGTCACTCAAACTGATGTTAAGGTATTGTTTTCAAAATAAATACTTTCAAAATCTCATAGATTCAATATTATATGAGGTAAAGCCTTTACCATGAAAATATAATAGTATATATAGAGTAATGTGAATGCTAAAGGGTTAAACTGGTAACAATCACAACAAATTAACACAAGAATGACGGGTCGCCCACAACCACTTCTACTCACCGCCCGCAATTCACTGATGCAGTTCACGGCACACCAATCAAATTCAACACTGCTACCAATTCGGTAGACGCCGGAACCTAGTACCATAATGTGACCATCGACAAAGTTGAGGTCATGTTCGATGCTGTTATATGTCAAATAGAGATAGTTGGTCTTAGCTGGCCATTCAGCTGCCACAGTATCAATCTGTTTCACCCATGGGGTTACACCATATTGCTCCCTCGTGTGCCTGATCACAAGTTCAGTGCTGCAATTAAAAAAAATGTTAGTAAATATGACACCTCACACAGACACTGTCGGAGTCTCTATGCCAATTGTGAATGACCTCCTGCTTATATTTCAAAAATATTTTTTCCTAAGGGTTTATAAAAACCCATGTGAAAAAAAAAGTGTTTTTCCTAAAACCAATCCATCATTATTATTTTACACTCAGGGTGGTGGATTGGCAGTATCGGTAGAGGGTTGGACGTCATGCTTTGATGCATAGAATTACGGCCCTTTCCATTCTGAGTTCAAATCCCGCCGAGGTCAACTTTGCCTTTCATCCTTACGGGGTCGATAAAATAAAGTACCAGTAATGTACTGGGTGTTTGCTGGCCTTGTGCCAAAAGTAGAAACCATTATTTTACACTCTAACCCATGCTAGCATGGAAAATGGACGTTAAACGATGATGACTCCATATTTGGGATGGTTTTTTAGTTGCATCCCCTTCCTAATGTCAACCAATTTACAGAGTATACAGCATGCATTTTATCATGGCACCAGCAATAGCAAATTTGTCATGCCTTCACTATGATTGAAGTCTTCTCTACCCTCTATTGTTGTTTCTATAATAGTTATACTTAGGAATTTGTAAAATTAAAGACCTTATTTTTTTCCATGCCCCCACCTCCTTTGTAATTAGCACATGGTACTAAAAAAAGTTTTCCCCATCCCTACTCCATGTAGTCAGTTAACCAGTTAGAAATATTAGAAACATCAGCATATTCTACCTCATCACCCATATTTTAAACAAAGGGCTCAGAAATCTTTCTAGATACATTTGACCATAACTGTTAAATCAGTGCTGATCTAGGTCAAAACAACATACCTAATCTACATGTGGGCATGACATACCTGGAGACCAGGGTCATACCTAAACATTTTTGTTGATTATGTATCATAGGCCGACCTCATTGGGACCAACTTGGGATTACACAACACACACTCCCACTTCAGCTGGATGCATTTTTAGAGAGCCAGCATAGTGGATAAATTGAAACAATTTGTACTCCATATAATGGCATTGCAGTGTCTATCAAGAAATATTTGCACACTATTTTAAGATTAGGTTATTAAAAATTAGCCTTTTCATTTCAAACATATCTCTGGATCTGTAACTCCTGGCATTTCTTGGGAACTTTTAACCTGGCAGACCCATTCTTCTCCTTGGCCAGATTTCAACAGAACCGATTTCTTCCCGAAAAGGAGAGGAAGTGAGACAGAGATACAAAGGAAAAATCAACCCCAGTACCTGGCTGGTACTTCTTTCCTCACTCTTGGAAAGATGAAAGATAAAGGTGACCTATGTAGGTTTTGTACTGAGTGTAGAGCTGGTACAAATACCACAAAGCAATTCACCACTTAAGGCATGTATATTAAGTAAAAGTGAAAATCAGCAGATGCATTAAGTTATATACAAGTCCATTCATTGGCCGTTTCATTTTGGTAATGATCTTGGCCTTGATAGTTAAAACACACTGAAGAACATATACTTACCTATACATATCAATGCTTAACAAAATACAATATAGTATTAAGTTATTTTCTATAACTAACATACCTTGAAACACATTTGGCAATTTGGAGATCACAGAATCCCAGTTGTTTTGCTTGTAGCAGTACTTGTTTGGGAAGATCACTGGGCTACAAAGAGAAAAGGAAAGAAGAAAAAAAAAATTGTACTAGTTCTTTAATTCCATCTTCTCATCTGATTCGTCAAGATCCCAGACTTCATTGCTTACCAAGTGAGGTGGAACTCATCAGATTGGATCAAGGAAATAATGTTTCCATTGGTCTTTCGAATTGCTGATACTATTCCCTAGATGCAAATGTTTAGTGCTTATAATAATAATAATTTCTAATTTAAGCACACGGCACCTTTTTTTTTTTTTGGCGGGGGTCAATTACATTGACCCCTGTATGTGACTGGTACTTTATTTTACGGACCCTGAAAGGACGAAAGGCAAAGTGTTGCAACTTAATATTACAAAGCATTTTGTCCAACACTGCCAAAACTGCCAATCCACAGCCCTGATATTTATAATAATAAGCCACCTATTCTATATGGCTATCTAATAAATGATATTGTGTGAAATGGTCATGGCAGTGTGGTTAAGGAGTTTTTAATAGCCACGTGGTTTCTGGTTCAATCCAACTGCTTGGACAAGTGTCAGGTCTTAAGAAAAAATATGTACTAGGGTCAATATGGACAACTAAACCCCTTTAAGGCGGTGCCTCAGCATGGCTGCAGTCTAATAGCTGAAGCCAATAAAATACGTATATCTCCCACTCACCCCATAAAGCCTTGAGGATCATCTAGCCAGAGTTGATCCTGGTTTCACAAGGTGTTAAGTATACAAGACTATGAACTCATGGATAGGACACCAGTCCATGACAGAATTTACTCCCAGTTGCTGCTGCTAGTACTCATTTTTTTTAGCAGCCGAGTCAACTGGAGCAACATAAATTGAAGTGTCTTGCTCAAGAACTGTGTGACATGTGGTTCAGTAACCAAACCTATGACATTCTAATTACTAGGTTACATGTCTTCACTTTAATATGTGGATTACAGCCGAGTGGATAAATAAGGTTTGTGATTAACAGGGGATTCACACCACATTCATGTTAATTGGTGTCATGGAACATTACATTCCATCAATGTTAAACAGCAGTATGAGAGAAAAGAGGATCCTATTTTATGAGTATATTTTAATTCTGGTGCAATCTAGGGAAGGCATCAGCCATAGAAAGCCAAGTAAAAAAAAAAAAAATGAAGTGCACGAGCAAGATATGGTCACCTGAACTGTCTGCCTTCATAACGTGACAGCCCATGAAAAATAGATATTAAATAGTAATTACGATAATGATGATTAAAAAAAATTTGAAAATGAGCAACAAGTACTAAGATACTTTTGTACCTACCCTTGTTTGGAATTGTTCCAGCAAGATATACTGATCAACAATAACCTTAAACCGATTTAAAAACCAGCGATCAATTTTAGTCAGCTGGTAGAGCTTTTCAATGGAGTAACCTTTCTTAAGAGCTGAAGCAACAACGAAGATTCTTTTATCAGTTGGGTTCTGCAACTCCTGAAATTTTGTTAGAAAAACAAAAACAATTTAGTACTATTAACAAGATGCTGATAATAAAATATGATTTCTAACAAAAACAAAGTTATGTATCTTTTATGTACAATCAATTAGATAAGCTGGTGAAATGGCAGATTCATTAGAACATTAGACAGAATGCCTTGTGGTGTCTGCTCTAGGAC
Source organism: Eledone cirrhosa (assembly GCA_964016885.1). NCBI lineage: Eukaryota > Metazoa > Mollusca > Cephalopoda > Octopoda > Eledonidae > Eledone > Eledone cirrhosa. The sequence continues at coordinate 136,750,473 of OZ024740.1, forward strand.
TTCAAGTTCAAATCACGATGTGACCCACTGTATCCAAAGGGATGAAAGACTACTAATCAAATATTGAAGTAGATTTCTATTCCTTGGAGTCAGCTATCTGAAGAGACTAAAAAACACTACTCCTTTCACTACAACAGTGGCCATGACATGACAAAGAGACAATTAGATTTTAGCAATCAGGGGTACTTTTTTTTTTTTTTTTAACCAAGGAATCAAATGCAAGAGAAGACTGTGCTGATATGGATGATTGTTGGGTAAAAAGTTAACAGTTGTAAGGAACAGTCACAAACCAAGGTGACTTAGAGGTGGTTAGATCTGATCTCAGAATGGCGAGTCGCAAAACAGATGATGAAGGAATTCAACAAGTGGAGGGAAATTGTGCTAGAAAAAATTCATCCAGCTCATGCAAGCATGGAAAACTGGATGTAAAAGGATGATGATGATGACAGGATGAAAAGAAAGTCGACTTTTACAGGATTTGAATTCATAGTTTAAAGAGATATAAAATATAAATTTTATCATCCACTGCCCTCTTAATTCCTTACATTGAACAGAAGGCTATATATTTCTAAAGCATGGGTTGTAGTTGCAATATACTTTATATCATTGTTATACACTGATGTTGATTAAAATCACGAACTCTTTCCCATACGAACATATGGTCTAGTGCTTCTAAGTAATGAACAAATGTTTATAGTAACTATATCTCAATTGCTTCAATGGCCTTCCAAAGCTTTTGATGAACCCATGCTCTGCAATCAAAAGCATTGCATTTGTGTAGGTTCAGAGAAATTTCTTAAGTCACCCAATTCAGTTCAGAAAGCAAATAAAAGTTACCTCTTCTGTGGGTTCTTTATGGTAAGGATCAAACCCATTCACTCCTTCATCAACCATTCTCAAAGCTTTCTGCAAAGCTTCTTCAAATTTTCTTCCAATGGCCATAGCTTCCCCGACACTCTTCATAGAACTACCAATCTGAAAACAACAATAGCATCAATAATATCATGTCCTTTCACGGACATAAAATATTTGACATTAACCAAAAAAGTTAATGTCTGGAATGAAAAAGAAAATTCCCTACATAAGTGGCTGAGTATTCCACAGATGTACTGTCAATGTAATTCATAAGCCAAATCAGTGTGACAAGGCTGGGACTTTGAAATACAGCTACAATGCATCCAACAAGCTTCTGCAGTTTCCATCATGGAAATTGAAACTGGAACTCATGACTGCAAACCACTTCTTAACCACTCAGCCATGCTTGTGTCCACATGTTATATGTGAATATATACTTCATTTATTACCGCCAGCAATATCTGACATTGATTTAAATATATCTATGCCACTATCTCGTATGACAACTAAATGATAGAAATTAGAAGCTTTAAATCTTTTTTCTTAATTAGACAAAATTTAAAATGTTACAGTAAAAACTCAAACCTAAATTCTAAAACTATAATGAAAAATTCAATAACTATGAGGTTAAAACTTCTATTATTTTATGTGGCTGGCTTAACTGCTCTCCTGATCTGATAAAAGAGGTTTTACTGCTATTTACTAAGAAAGGCACCCATGTAAAAATGCATTTTATTAATTTAAAAAATACATTTTTGAAAATGCATCAATGATAACATGACAATTAAAAAAAAAATTTGCTTTGAAAAGATACACTGAAATCACTTAACTAATCTACCAGTGACAACATGTAAGAATTTTCAGATACTGATTGAAGTTTGGTCTTGCCAGTGTCCTTAGATTACATAAATAATTTAACTAATAATACAACATTAATAACAAAAGAAAAAAAATTTTTTTAATCTTGAAATTTCTCCTACCTTTGTTGATACTCGTGAAAATTTGCTGAGATCCCATCTAGGTATTTTCACCACACAATAATCTAAACTGGGTTCAAAGCAGGCAGTTGTTGAATTGGTGACTGAATTCTTTAACTCTGGAAGAGACTTTCCTAGGGCAAGTTTGGCTGCTACATAGGCCAGAGGGTAGCCAGTAGCCTTGCTGGCAAGAGCTGAGCTTCGTGACAGACGTGCATTCACTTCAATGATGTAGAACTGTGATGATTACAATATTTGTTTTCATTGTAACAAAAGTAACAGACGAAGGGATAAAGTATGAAATCAACGTGGACATAAAAAAAAAAAAAAAAAAAAAAAAAAAAAAAAATCACACCCACCCTGTGCATTGCTTGACAGAGTCACTTAGTCATTCAACCAACCACTCACATAGGTATTGGATAACCCTGAATAAGGCTGCTGCTGAGGCCTAAACGTGACCCAGGACTGCTAACAACACTAAATATATTTATAATGATCATCACCGTCGTCAGTTTTCCATGCTTGCATGGGTTTAGATGGATTGTCATCTACTGAGGCTAGACTGCCTATGTAACCATGACTTGCTCCTATGTTCCATTTTTGAATTAGTCTCTACAGCTAGATGCTCTTCCTAATATCTAGTAGGAGAGAACACAGGGAACACCAAGGTACCTCATACATCTGTCACCCTTGAAGAGAAAGTGCTTTCTCCCTACTGTGTCTTTAAAAGAAAGCATCTATTCAGCCAAGCCAAACCAAATTGGCTTTGCTCATCCATCATTTAAAACAGAGGTTCACAAACTATATGGGCCACCGCCTCACTCACGGTCACATAATACCCTCAGCGCCCTCGCCACCCTTATTCCAGAGAGACCTGCCTACATGCAAATTGTAAATAATATATATTTTTTTATTTCACTATACGTCCGCTTTTCCCTGCTTGCAAGGGTGGGATAGGTCTTATTCAGCATAGCATCTCTCCACTTGTCACAATCATTCATCATCTCCACTGTGAGCTTCAGCGATCTGAGGTCTGCTCTCACCACCTCCACCAATATTTTTCGTGGTCTACCTCTACTACGCCTTCCTTCAACTGGCATTTCCTGGCACTTCTTCACCTATCGGTCATCCTCCATGCGCATCACATGTCCATACCACCTCAGTCTCCTCTCCCGCACACTACAATCTATCCCTCTCAAACAGTTTCTCTCTCTCTCTCAACACATTCATGCTCGGTTGTTCACGCACATTGACATTGCACATCCAACGGAGCATGTTTGATTCCATTTCTCTCCAGCCGTCGCATATCCTCTGCAGTTGCTGCCCATGTCTCACTACCATGCAGCATCGCACTCTTCACACAGGCATCATATAACCGGCCTTTCGTACGCAGGGAGAAACCCTTCTTTGTCAACAGCGGAAACAGCTCTCTAAACTTCTTCCAACCCGTCATTCTAGATACTATGGCCTCGAAACCCCCCCCCCCCCATGCTAATCTGATCACCTAGGTACCGGAAGCTATCAACCACTTCTATAGCACCCACCTGCATTTGAAAAATGTGTCTATCAATGCAACTTCTGTCAAATTTCCCTGTACATCTACTGCATATATATATATATACTAGCAGTAAAACCACCCTACGGGTGGTTTTATACTAGCATGTGTAGTGTGTATATTGACATTATACACAAATATACATGCATGTAAATATGATATATCAAATAAAATCGTAATTGACAATATATACAGAAATTGAACAAAGCCTATGTTACACTGTCTTCTGTAATCAGTAATCCATGATATATTAAAAAAAAGACGACATTATATATAAACTGCATTAGGAGAATATTAGTGACGGAAATATATGCGATTATAAGTGTTAGAATATAACGGCCGCTAACTGGAAGTGTTGACACTTGATAATTTTAAAGATCTTTAAATAAGCTATAAAATATATTTAATCAACAGCCACGAAATTTAGCACATAAATTATGTAACATTCATTCATTATTTATTCAAAGTGCGGTGGATTGGCAGTATCGGTAAGGGTCAGAGGCCATGCTTTGAAGCATAGAGTTACCTCCCTTTATGATCTGAGTTCAAATCCCGCCAAGGTTAACTTTGCCTTTCATCCTTACGGGGTCGATAAAATAAAGTACCAGTAATGCACTGGGATAATTGCTGGCCTTGTGCCAAAAAGTAGAAACAATTATTTATTCAAAGTAATCCAACTTATTTTACAAATGGGGTAAAAAAATATATTCTGGATGCAATCCCGCAGACCTTCCTTTATTATAGTTAAGATATATAATATATATATATCATTTGATATTTAATATACTATTATTATCATCTCTACCGCACACTTCAACCCCCCCCCCCCCCCCCCAGGGGGCAGTAATGCCCACTTTGAGAACCTCTGATTTAGAAGGTACTACTACTTACTCTCTCTCCGCTGCCAACTAGAATATTAGTACTCTACTGTAAACACCCAATTAAATCAATAAAAAATAAATTGAAATCAAAGACTAAAGGGCAAATTCACTCTCAAAGGATACAAACTGCTGTATGAAATTCTATAATCATGAGTAAATAATTTATGCATAAGACCACCAATTTGTGTAAGGATGGGGGTTACAAAACAGCAGTAGTAACTGTACAGAAGAAATCCTCTCTCACATTGCAACATGTATGAAATGTTGAGTTGTGCCTTTTTTATGAAGTGGGTTGCGTTTTTTTTTTCTTTTTTATTAATTTCATGAATGTGTCCCACATGCAACCTTACTCTTCCTAAAGTTATCCCTGTTTCTCAATGCTGACAAGACAGAAAGCGAGGAAAACAGAAAAAGAGAGTGGGGGAGAGCAAGTGCGATAGAGAAGTATAGAGAGAGAGAGTGTGTGAGCAAAAGAGATAGAGATATATGTATAAAGAGCATGGAAGAGAGAGAGAGTGAAAGATGAGAAGTGACAGACAGATAAACCAATTTTAATAGTGCAGACCTACCTCATGAGATTCAGGATTCACAGCATACTGGATGTTACACTCTCCCACAATTTCAAGATGTCGCACAACTTTGATAGCCGTCGTTCGAAGCATGTTATACTCTCGATTGGACAATGTTTGACTTGGAGCTACCACTATCGATTCCCCAGTATGAATTCCAAGAGGATCGACATTCTCCATGTTGCAAACCTGGACAATATTGGAAAATAAATAAATGTAGATAACATCACTAAAAAGGAAGAAAAAATATACACACACACACTATCTCTCTCCACACACACTAATCATCTACCCCCTTACCTATTTTTCCATGCCCTCCACCCTGCCAAATCCCCACATATACCTATAATTTCATACCCCTCTCTTTGCCCCCATCCCCAGAGCTGAGAGGGCTCTACAGCTGAATCTATACCCAATAATCTCTAGTGATGGTGCCACAAAAATGCACCCGGTATACACTGTAAGGGTGGTTGATGACAAGAAGGGTACCCCACTGTAAAACCATGCTTAAAAGAATTGAGAGGACTCTTTAGTTGTGTCAAAGTCAACAACTTCTCTAATGTTGGTGATCTACACGATATATGCACCCAATACACACTGTAAAGCAGCTAATGATAGGAAAGGCATCCAGTTGTAGAAAGCTTGCCAAACTAAGGGCTGGGAGAACCCTTTAATTGTGTCAGACATGACAGCCTCCCTAGTGCTGGTGATCTACACAATAAAAGCACCCAGTACATGCTGTAAAGTAGTTGGTATTAGGAAGGGCATCCAGCCATAGAATGCTTGCCAAACAAGGAGTTAGGAAGACCCTTCAGTTTGTGTCAAAAGACAACTTCTCCCCTGCACTTGATATGACCGTAGTAAGCAGTATGCAGACCCATCGGCCTGTAACGAGGCTTCAGTACTGACTTAGTCCATGTAGACACATCCAACCGTTGCTAGCAGGGTAAGTGGATGTTAACTCTTTAGCATTTAAACCGGCTGTATCTGGCCAGAATTCTCTCACCTCTTTCTGTTCAAACCAGTCACTCATACTGATGTTAAGATATTGTTCTCAACATAATATTGAATCTGAGATTTTGTTATTATGTGAAAAAAAGCATTTACTGCAAAAATACAATACGAAGTATAGAGTAATGTAAATGCTAAAGGGTTAAATGATGATTACACTAACTTTACTATACCAGGAGACAGCTCCAATGTGGTCACTCAACTTGCCAAATATACCTAACTGCATTTCCTGCTCAATTTACAGACACTCCTTTGTCCAACACTATCGGAAATGTTGTCAACCCATAACTAGCCATTTTAAACTTAAAATCAATGACTACTTTTCACAAGTACAGTGTGGACCTTGGTCATTTCTGATGATGAATGTCCCAGGTGTTTGATCACTAGAACAGCAGCTTGTGAAATTATCATGCAAGAGGCAGAGCATTCTAGACATGTATACCCATGACATAATTTGCAGGGAGAACCAGCACGACACTGTGTGACAAGGCTGGCTCTTTAATTTCAGATACAGTACATTCTATGGACTTCCAAATAGTTTCCATCTACTCAGTTTGATTCACAAAGATGAAGTCAACCAAATGCCATTTGGCCAAGATCCACAGGATCATTAGGTTGTGAAGCAAACATCTTAACCATCTGCCCATGCTGCATCCACACTGTATAAGGAGGTACAGAGAAACCTCAGTGGTCATTTCTCACTTCCTCTCCAACCCTCTGAACCCCAGTATATCTGTCATATACACAACCATATTTTTATACTTATACCTCCCCCTCTCCAACACTTCACTGCCATCATCCTTTTCACTTATTGCTACTTACCCATGACATAACACTTATCATAACCCTCCCAAAGTCAATAACCGACAAACTCCATAATGCTGGAGCCCTGAAAATCATCCAATACATTCTGGTGATAGGAAGGGTTCTCGGCTATAAAAACTATGCCAAACGGAGTTGAAATGATCCTTCAGTCACATGATAAAATGTACTCAATTGTTCTGTAATGATAGGAAATGTATCCAGTCACAGAAAACTTGCCAAAGAAGGGAGAAGAGGACTCTTCAGTTATGTCAAAGACATGACAAACTTCCTGTGCTAGTACCATAGTAAAATGCACAGTGCACTGTAGTGTGAAAATATATGTGAGATGCAGCCCCCAGCTTATCAGAGATTAAAAACTGATTTGGTCTGTGGCAACCCATCCAACCTTTTTTATATATATATATATCGCATACACATAGATGAGAGCACAGTGAGGAAGAGATAAGTGCTGTTAGTGCTTTGTATCTGCCATCCCAGTCCTGATGATATTTAAGTATATCCCACCAATCAAATATACAATACCTATTCTAAAACCTGAGAAGTACACAATTCAAAATAACTAAGAAGAAAGTGTCCCATGTTATTGACTAAGACATTTTATTTCAATATAAGCCAAGAAAGATTCCAGCCCCTGCTATTATGGATAGACCTGGTAATCCAAGAAAACAGAAGGCACTGACTAAGCATGTTTAGGGAAGGTCTTCTCAGTTAAAATATCTTATTGAAAGATGATGAAATAAACACCAATAATATTCTGTAGTTGATTTAATTAATTCTATCTCTTATATAAACTGGATTTTGGTTTAGTCATAAGATATTGTTGGTAATGATGCCAAGAAAGAAAAAAAAAATAATACTAACAATAAAAACACCTCACTTAAAGAGAACCCAGTACTAATTTCTAAAATTAGCTACCATTTCCTCCCCCTTCCTATTCTATACATTTGCTTACCTTATGCTTGAATTCATAACTTGGCAATATGCCCAGATTGGTATTATACATTGCTTTATACACCAGCCTTGCACTCAAAATCATTTCAAGTTACCAACTATAGCATTCAACACTCACCCACTTGTATAATCAAATTTAACACACACAGAAAGGCTAAAACTACCAACACCAGCCCACACACTAACCAGTCTGGTATTTCAATTTTACCCTACTCTTCCTTTATGATAGGTGGTGCTGAGTTGTTAGAGACTCAGACAGGATAACTTGCAGTATTTGATTCAACTATTTGTATTCTCAATTCAAATTCTTTTATGGCCTACTTGAGTGGTAGAATAAATCCATTGCCTTGTTTAACACCACAATCTAACCATTGTGTGTCACAGTAAAAAGCAATCAGATCAAGATTGTAGTATGTAAAATCAAAGCCATCTTTATTTTTAATACGTTGTTAAATACAGTATAAAATACTATACAACAGAAAAATTGTTTTTCTTGAGCCTAGAGGCTGGATCTTAACCTGCTTCCATATGCTAACCTTAATGGGATTTAAACTGAGGTTGTAAAGGGCTGAACCAGGGGCTTCAAATGAAATTTTGCAAGGCAGTAAAAGATTCCTTTGGGGCCCAAAGCAGGCAAAGATTTTTCTCAAAATAGATGTTGCATAATTGCTGTGTGGCTTCTTAACTCTTCGGCTATGGAACAAAGTACTGGCTGGAACGCCCCCTCAAAGGCTCTAGGCCAAACCATAACCAATCAATTCCAAGCTAAGATATCAAAATTAAACTATTAAACGGAAAAGAATAAAACAACTTACTGTGATACAATTGTTGTATGCATCACGCACAACCTCATATTCCACTTCCTTCCAACCTTTCAGTGATTTGTCGATGAGGACTTGACTGGTGTGTTTAAAAGCAGTGTTAGCTAATACTTGTAACTCATCTCCGTTAGAAGCAAAACCTGAACACAAACCACCCAGTGCATAGGCAGCTCGTAACATCACCGGGTAACCAACACGATCAGCAGCTTCCACAGCCTGAAATAAATTCAGCCAACAAATAAAATGAAATACAAAATTTGAAATATTCTTATATATACAAAAATTAAGAGAAGAGACTACAAAGTGCATCGTTTGGTCATATGTTCAATTCTTGTTTTGGTCAAACTGACAATAGGTACACTTCTTGTTTTATAGAGGAGTGATTAGGAAGGACTTAAAATCTGCCCGTTTAGGACATTAGAGCCCCTTCTTCACTATGGTTCTAAGACTTGGACATTGCACTCCTGTCTACAGAGCCATTTAGATGGATGTTACACTACCCTTCTGAAAAGGGCTAAAAAATATTCCTTGGCAAATGCATCCCTCACTTAATCAGGCATACGGAAAAATTCTCCAAAATAAGTGTACGACTGATTAAACATCATACAAGGTTTGTTAGTCACTAGTTCTGCGCAAATGACGAGTTGGTTTCAGATCTCTTCTTGTTGGGTCTTGCAAGACTCTGGAAATGCACCTGTTAAGGTCTTCTTTAAGGGGCTGGTCTAGAGAAGGTTTGTCGTGTGTGTGGGGGGGGGTCGTCTTTTTTTTTTTAAAGGAAGACCAGCATGGCCAATATATCTCGGAACCAGTGTCATTGCAGACATTGTTGTTAGAACACAATGAAATACTGACCAGCAACAAATATATACACTCACAACCCAGCATTATCAGAGCTTTTTCATTCCTCACCAATAAAAATCACTGATGTGTTAGCTTCATATTTAACTTACTGCTTCCACAGTGTAAGCTGCTTCACTCGGTGGTACTTGTTCATTGATGTCCGCCATATTTTCAGCAAAGATCTTCCTGTCTTCAGTCCTCTCGATGGAATGTACCTGGGTGCCCAAAACCTTAACGCCATATTTTTCAAATACACCCAACTTGGTCAATTCAAAGCCACAGTTCAGAGCAGTTTGACCTCCAAATGTGAGAAGAACACCATCTGGTCTTTCATTTTTAATCACCTAGAATGGAAAAAACAAGTATTTTGTCAGTACTTTTTGGACACTTAGATTCTTTAAATCTGAATTGGAACAATGCAATATTAAGATGAATGATAAGAAACTACAAGAATTTCAACACATATCCAATGAAATATCTAGGATAGAGGACACTTATTTTATCAACACCAGAGACATATACATACATACACACACATACATACATATCCAATTCAATGTCTTCTCAATCATGTTAGAGGAAACCTTCCCTGGTTGACCTACATAGATTTCTGTTTGGTTCTGGTTATGTCAGGTATATAGCCGTACTCACCATGCTTGGCTGATTGCAAGGGCGTAATACTATTTAATATATATATATATATAACCCATGTAAGCATGGAAAATAGACATTAAATGATAAGAGTGAGAATGAAAGGCCAACAAAAAGTAAGAGTAATGCAAATAACTAAAACATTTAAACAGCTGTTTACATATAACCCTTAGCAAGTCTTTATCAAGCAAACCTTATGATCAAAGGTATTTCAACCATGACAATCTTTTTTTTTATTATTCAGTATATCCTTTTCTAAGAGAGTGGGGTTTAATTGAAGGGATATATAGCTGGTATTTCTAGCAGGCCAAGCAACTAAATAGAGACCCCCCCTCCTACTGGCCTGTTTGTTCATGTATGAAGGATAAACACTATGACCTAAGTGAGGGGAAACAAACCCATGCCTGCACCTCATGACATAGTTGTATGGTAATCTGCTATTAAAAAAACCACACACACAAAAACAAAACATGACATGCATATCTAGTGAATTATAATAATTTTTAACACTCAATGTGCATCTTGTGTTTATCTTGTTTAGAAAGGTGTGCGTGTCATAAAAGGTAACTAAAAGGTTTGGTGCAAGAAAAGGTATCCAGCTGTAAAACATTGCCTCCATGATGAGTATGAAGCTGATCATGGGGCTAACACCTTTAAGCAAGGAAATAATTATAAATTCTAAGAATAAACGTAAAATTAAATTGCTCTAAATCTAAAGGAAAAAAATGTATGAATTTTAATACAAATAACTTACATCTGTGACATAGTCTGCTGTGATAGGGAGGAAATACACTTTATCAGCCAACCACTTGGATGTCTGCACTGTAGCAATGTTAGGGTTAATCAGAATGATCTGGATGCCTTCTTCATTCAATGCTTTGATAGCCTGACAGAAAAAAAAGAAGAAATTATGAGAGAGAAAAAGAGAGAGAAAGAGAGAGAGAGAGAGAGAGAGAGAGAGAGAGAGAGAGAGAGAGAGAGAGAGAGAGAGAGAGAGAGAGAGAGAGAGAGAGAGAGATTTGGTGATTGAACAAGTGCTGGAATACTGAATTATAAATTTTAGACCAGTCAGAGATGGTGAATGTGTACTGTTCTGAGCTCAAATAGGCTTGGGGGGGGGGGGGGGGGGTGTCCTATTATTAAAACACCCCCAAAACAAAAGGTGTGAACTAAAACATCGTAACTAAATCAAACTCCAACTTTATATTTTACACTAAGATCTGAATTCCTGACCATGTACTTAAAAGCTCAGCATCTTCTGCAACTGCTGTGTACATGCACACATTTGTACAAATCTATGAATTTGTCAAATCTCTTGCATACCTATTTTTATATTCTCAAAACGCTGACTGGAGTTCCTATCATTAAAACAGCTGAAAAAAAAAACAAAAAGAAAACCCATCTGAGATGTTACATTGTTGGAGGCGGGTTAATCCTATGCAGGAGTGAACCATGTAAACTATTAAATATTGTGGTTCAGGAATTCAACTCTTACTACAACCAAACCATTCGGTGTGTCAAGCCGTGTTACAATACTTGTTGTCAAGCTGTGTTACAACACTTGTTCTCAGTCAGGTTCCATTCCTACCAGTTGTTTGCTTTTGTTTATTTTGCCCACAGGTCAGACATTATCAAAGGTATTCCAGTCATAACCAAATTTTTTCTCTCTAAAACAATACTACATTCTTCAATGTATCCTTTCTTTTTTAAAGTATTTTGAGTGGACTACAATCTCTTGCAGTTTGAGTGACCAGAGAGACTGCATTATTATTATTATTAGTTTTTTAATATATATATATATATATATATATATATATATTATAAGTTTATCCTGGGTTCAATCGGGGGTAACCACAGTAAGTAAGGTACTCAGTACATAGAGTATAAATATTTAATATAGAAATGGCTTCTACAGGATTGAAACAGTTCTAGTCCTGTAGAAGCCATTTCTCTCTCTCTCATATATATATATATATATATAAATAAAACCCTGCAGCTGCAAAAACTAGCTCAATCTAAGCCTCTCCTTACTCCAGCCACCCAAAATTTTCCTTTGGTTGGATGTTTCAACTGAATATCAACAATCTCATTTTATAATTTGTTCTTTAAACTGCAACACAAATTATGATTGGTAATTGGGAAATTTTGTTTAACCCTTTAGCAATTAAGCTGGCAGTATCCAGCCAGAATTCTCTCATCTCTTTGTGTTCCAACCGGCCACCCATACTGATGTTAAGGTATTGTTCTCAAAATAAATAATATCAAAATCTCATAGATTCGATATTGTGTGAGATAATTATGTGAGGTAAAATTTTACTGTGAAAATACAATAGTAAATATAGAGTAATGTAAATGCTAAAGCATTAAACTGTAAACATGCACACACTTCTTTAAACATGCTTGTTTATACATCCCACAAACACGTCATACCTCTACCTTCCACTTCAACTACATATCCATATCTTATATTCCTGTTACCACGAAGTCCACTAACACACACGACCAAGCTACAACAATAATAGTCATCAAGCTACACCTCAGAGATAGAATATGTTATATGTATAGATCTGTAACTCATGAGCGAGTCGCAGGGGAATTGTATTGACATACAGCATTTCTAGGGAATTTCTTTTTAAACTTGGCCAAAGCCCATCTCTACAGGCCTGAACACACTACAGATTTCTTCTAGAGAAGGATAAAATGTAAGTGAAAAAGAGATATAGAAGATTCGACCCTAGATTACACCTCAGAGATAGGTTATATATCACATTTTAAAAATTAAATACTGCAACATTATACAATATGAGAATTAACATACTGAAACTGACCTGTGAACCGGAGTAATCAAATTCTCCTGCTTGCCCAATAGACAGTCCACCCGAACCAAGTAAAAGCACCTTCTGACAGGAAGGTATTGGGCTACAAACATAATGTAACTTTTGCCGAATGCTCTCACGAACTGAAAACCTGTGTTATCAAGAATAGATAAAATAAATATGCAGTGTTACAATAAAGAACGTTTTAGAATATACAACTTGGCAAGGGGAACAAAATGGGATGGGTGAAATGAAATGGTGATAGTGGTAACCAAAATGGCAAGGGAGAGAGATGGAAATTGTGTGGGAGAGAGGATGGATACAGAATTTGATGAGAAAAAGAGAGAGAATCAACATGAAATAAGGTTCATAATATTTATGACTAATATTAGTTCAAGGCTTAGAAAATTCAAAATCAAGTCAAATCCCCCTCATATCATACTCACACCTTAAAAAAACCCCACTGAATAATGTAATGCTAAAAACTTTTGTTTTATATATTGGCAGGATGAATAAGACTGGTGACATCCATGTAGTTGTAGGTACAAGGACGCATATATACATACATAAGAATTTTACTGGCACTTTGTCTCTGGGGATCAACATGGATTGAATGTGTAAGATATTAATAAACTAATTATTATAGGTCAAAAGTTCAAATCCATAGCTGGTATTTCATATAGTTTCTGATCAGAACACTTTACATCACTTCATTCTGCTCAGTTATCAGGGATTGATACAAGAACATTTTGAAATGGAGAGGAAGCCGCATGCATGTACTTCACAGCATCAAATCAGAGCTATAAGATCACTAAACTTGCTAGGAATCAGATCCTATACCATTTAAGATAACAAAGGATACACTGGGAAATGTAGTCCATGACATACACAAAGGGATGGAATGGCTATGACTTTTTTTTTTACAATAGGTCAACAGGTAGTAAAGTATCAGACAAATGGCTGAAGGACAATCCAGGTATAGATTATTTTATGTCCAAATTCCATGCTGGCACAGGTTTGGTGAGTCCTCACAGTTAAAGTCAGTTCTTATTCAAAATTGCTGACCTCTTATACAGATTTGACAGCCCCATCTCACTCATATGCTCCTTTTTTGGTATTTCTACAACTGAATACTCATCCAAAAACCAACCACCAGACAATGTAGTGGGTGCATTTTCTTATGGCACCAGCACTAAATGTTATCAACTTCATTGTCTCCACCTGTTTGCCAACCAGTTTACAGAGTGTACTAGGTGCAATGTAAACATGTCTTTAGAGGACAAAAAAAAAAAAAGCAGTTTTATATGGATCAATTTTAGATTAAATAAATCTGTTGATAGGATACTAGTCTATCTCAAAAAATCTTCTAAAAAGATTGGCACCTCTTTCCAGATAGATTAACTAAAGCATTTTCAATTAAGTATACTGCCTGAATACTCAAAATAACTGCAGTGAATTGTATCTGACAGCAGTGTATCTACACAGAAATACTTATCACTGTATACAACAAGTATTTCAAGTACCAAGCTCAAGTATTTATATCCAGTGAAAATCCTGCTTTGAGGAATTGCGCTTCATTTAAAAGTAATCTCTTAGCTAAGTTATACTCAGTAAAGCTTAACTCAAAATACTAAAAAGTAAACCAGATAATATGAAGTGTCTACTTCAAGGCTGTCATTTTTACCCATTGTGCAGTGTTGTGCGCATGCTTGCCTGTATGCATAAACAAACAACAGGAAGTATTATAACTCTTATCAGTGATAAGAGATAATCAAAGTTGAATTTTATTACAAAAACAGTTTTCAAGATGATCAGACAGGAACCCATAATTTAGTCACGCATACAGATTCACAATCAGTTTGTGCACACACACACACACACACACTATAAAGTGAAAGAAGTCAAAAGTCAAGATGGGAATGAACATAAGAATTATTTTCCCCTCACTTGACATATCCAGCCTTCGTAGCTCGTACTTGGTCAACAAACACATCAAAGAGAAACTCCAAATCTTCAGGGCCAGCCGTGTGTTCTGGATGAAACTGAACACTGCAATCAGAAATTAAAATATAAAAATAATAAATCAAGATAGACACACAAAATGAAATATCAGTGAAACAATAATTGAAAACCTTTTGTTGCTTTACATCATTGCTAACATAGCTGGAAAGGTTTTCAGTGGCCAAATTACATTTTTGTTTTTAACAATTCATTTTTTACATTTGTTTTTCCTTGCCTGCATGGGTCTTTTCCAGTGTAGCCTTCCTCTACTTGTTGCATTTCTTTGTCATCTTTGAAGTCTAGTGTTTTGAGATCCACCCAAAACACCTTTGCTCAAATCTTCTTTATAAAACATTCCACAAGGGTTCTTACTATTAACAGCCCCTGTAAAAACCTACAATCCCATTACATATTCTGGACTTCCAAAATGGCTGACTAATTACACAGCTATTCTTCCTGATACCCCCCCCCCCCCTCTCTCTCTCTTCGCTCTTTCATTCTATCTACTGTGAAAGACTAACATCCAAGGCATCCTATCTGAAACTGTCCTGGATTAGTACTTTATTTTATTGATCCTGAAAGTATGAAAGGCAAAGCTAACCTCAGCAGGATTTGAACTCAAGAATGTAAAGAGCTGGAGCAAAAACTGCAACTCATTCTGTCAAACACTTTCGTGATTCTACCAATTCACCAATCAATGACAAACCAGCTAGAAAATAGGACATATTGTATTATATACAATGTAATACCTGATATACAAAAATATGAATTGGTCATAGTTGGGACACCTTTGATCTCATAAATTTGTTCAATGAAGCCTAAACTGGTTCTTACCTGAAAAAAGGTTTAGTGTGATGAATGATACCTTCATTTGTTTTGTCATTTTCATTAATGAACAATGGAGACCAACCATCTGACAGTGTGTCAGCATCAACAGCAAAGCCATGATTCTGAGTGGTGATGAAGCATCGTCTGGTGTCTAAATGGGTGCAAGGTTGATTATGGCCACGGTTACCATACCTGAAAATAAATAAATATATACTTATATATATATATATAACTGGATTACAATAGGTACACTGTATTCTTGCATGCCATAAGAAGTAACTAAAAGGGTTTAGCATCAGAAAAGGGCATATGGCTGTAAAACATTGCCTTAAAGATGCACCATTTGATCTATGGCAGTATGGAAATGCTAACATAAAAATGACAATATGATTATTGTATAAATGTGGCATGCCAAATATATATATCTATATATATATTTGGCATGCTGCCTTTATACAAAACTTGTATATCTCTCATGTTCTCCTTTACATCTTTCAATGGGTTATTTTACCTGAAATAATATATTGGGAGGGATAGGGGAAGCACTTGAGCAAATTTGATATTTAAACAAATTTGCCGTTACAATTTCACTTAAACTTTTGTAAGTCAATGCTTGTAGACAAGACAAACAGGGAAGGAAATTACAGAAGGCAAACATTCTGAAGAGGAATAACTAAATATAATGGTCAGTATAAGGCTTGGAGGGTATGGTGGACACAGCATAAATGATAAGAGGAGAGATGAGTGCCTGAACGGAGGTGACATTTGAGACTTCATGATATTAAGAAACTGCTATCCACTTACTTCATTTTGAATGTTTTCGCTCCTGTAGCAAGAGAGAGCAGCTGGTGACCTAAACAAATTCCAAAGATAGGCTTGCACAGAGGATCATCAATCAATTGCTTCAAGTTATTAATGGTGTCTGTGCAAAGGATCGGATCACCTGGGCCATTACTGATGAAGAGACCATCATACTCTGAGAATATAGAATTAGATATGCAAGAGATAAGTCAACAAAATACATAGGTTTATACAAACATATGTACACATGTACACAGCAGTTGCACAAAATGCCAGGCTTTTAGGCACAAGGTCCAGTGTTCAAATCTTACTGTGAAATATAAAGTTTGTGAGTAGTTATGCTGTTACAGCTCACTTCTGCAGTGGTTTAGCTAGGCCGCTTATAAGGTTGCTACTCATAGGAGGGTTCTTGGATGTCTTAATGATAGGGACTCAAATCACCACTTTACCTGTGACAAAGGGGAGCATTTTAACCCAGAAAAACTGGAACAGATGTGGTAAGGCATCCTTCCCAATATTCTCATAATTCTGTTAGTCTATTACCCTGGACTGGCACTTTATTGGCCCTGAAAGGATGAAAGCAAAATTGACCTAGACAGAATTTGATCTCAGAGCTTACACAAATATCAAAAGGCATTTAACTCAATATTAATGACTGCTGTCAAGTAATGTTTGCTAAGAAGGTGGCAAATTAGCAAACTATTTAATCCCAGACTAGAGAGGAAGATTGTATTCCAAGTGTGCTACATCCATGGCTGAGGTTACTAATTTTCTTTAATGAAAACCTTTAATTATAGAACTGTTACCATAGGGTGACCTCTCCCAGCCTCCAGCTGGCAACACATTACCCATACTTGAAAACTAGATGGACTATATGTTGCTTCAACCAACTAGAAATAACAGCCAAATCTTCAAATTACATGCTACTGTTTTAGAGGACACATAGGATTAATCTATATCAAGGTACACTATTCCTCAAGGAAGGTCCAGTCCAGATAACAATGGCTTAGATGCCTTTGATCATAGGCTTGCTTCAAAAAGGCCAACCTGAGGTTAAACAACATAACTCCCACCAGCCTCTTTTTATCTACCCATTTTTTTTTCAAGAAACTCTACAAACCATTTCAGACAATCCCTTTTCTTTCACTTCCTCCCGATATAACATGTTAACCCATAACTGGACATGGACATATACGCGTATTTAAAATAGATTCATCTTATGGTTTAAATTAAAATAATAAGAGAGACAAAAATATAATAAAGATTAAACCTTTGTTGGAAATATTAGATTCTTTGAAAAGGCCACACAGAATGGCATAGACAGCCGCAGGTTTTCCATCTCTAGACTAGCATATTTGAAGTGATTGTGAGGGTTCTAATTGTGTGCTGTTCACGTTTAAGGTCATGGGAGATATGTGTAATATATTCTTGGTGGAATTTATACAACTGGCTTTGGCGCTACGCAGTAATACAGAAGACCCACCTTGCCTATGTACAAAGCGAAACCTACAGTCAGTAGGTACCTCTTAACCAAATATACACCCCATCCCACTACCCCTACTCCACCCACCCACTAACACCACCCTTTCTCTGTAAAGTTATGTTGGTACCACAACATCCAGTCCAAAATAAATGAGATCGTGAAGGTGTCACGACAAAAAAACACACAGTCCACGCTGTAATGTGGTTGTGTAGGTAACACGGTAAAAACATCCCAGTTCCACACTAAATGTGTTTGGTGTTAGGAAAGGCATCCAGCCATAGAAAACATGCCAGACAGCCCTATACGAGCGAGACATGGTCACCTGACCAATCTTGCTTCAAGTCTAAGCCCATGCTAGTGTGGAAGATAGACATTAAACGTTGATGATGATGACCTCCATCAAACTGCTAGGCTGCAGTACAAACATCACCACTCATTTAAATAGTGTAAAATGTGAAGATTTCACAGACACACCCATGACAGACCTCTGCAGTTTTTTCTACTAAATTCAATTACTAGAAGGATCAAACCCCAAACCATTTGGTTGAAACAAACTTTTTAACCAGACAGCCATGTCATTATTAAAACTGTTAAAAGGTTAAAAAGTAATGAAGTGAGACACAGATGTACAAAGAATGGTGTAGGTAGTCAGGTTCAAGAATGTCAGAAGATAAGTCTTAGATAGATAGATAAGCAGGTTAACCTTTTTTATGCCAACCCAGCTCTGGTTCTATGAAACAAAACTGCCCGTTTTAAAAAATTATTATTTAAATTAAAATCTTCCAACATAATTTTATATGTGAACTGTATGTTAAGTTACTAAGTAATGAAATAACTCTCAAAATTCTTCATTAATTGAACTAGAGTATATTTCATTAGGAATACAGCCAGAAAAAGGTCAAGAAACATTTTCTTTACACTTGTTATTTAGACTCAAGTCAGCTTGATTGAATGAAACTATGACAAAAGGTGTTTTAGCTTTGACCATCCCAGCTTCTTCCCCAGATACAGTACACCTAAGACATTTTACAACATGTCCTTCAATCCAAGATGGTAAGATCTAAGTTGAGGAAAATTCAGCTGTTATTTCTAACAGGTACTGTAAAACAAAGTGTGACCTGCTATTTTAAGATTGAGAAAATATTGTAATTACCATGGTGACATTAATGGGTGCGCAGCTATGGCTGGTTATTAGCAATATTGAGTCATATCTCATATCTTATGTTTATTGCTTTGCTATTTAGCTTCAAGTCAGCTATGATTAGGCACACACATAAAAGAATTCAACTACACCCATCCCATTTTTTTAAAAACACTTTGAACCCACCTATCTACCCAACCAATAATCCGGTTTTTGTTAAGTGCTTGTCTTTATTTTTTTTTTTATTTTGTGCAAACACACATAGGTCAGGTTTTAAAGGGTTAAGATGTCAGAATGCATTCTGATGTACTAGAATGTAAAGCATAATACATTGAATTCTTAGTGTTTGACAATGCATTATGGTATGTAATCTATCTGAATGGGTTACATGTTGGCTTTTGTCTTAAAGTTATGAGTCATTGCAATCAATAACCCTTGTAATTGGAAAATAAACTTCTTATGATAGCAACATGACTGATATAGGAATTGCATTGTGTACATTGTGTGTGTAAATTTTAAAGAGTTACAGGTGGAGATATATATAACTATACAAACACACTTGGCATATATTATTATTATGGTTGGTGCTTGTATTTCTAGAACATAGTCATGCCCTATGTCTTCAGATGTCATTTGTGGCTATTTACATACTGGATGCTCAATTTTGTACATGTTTTTTTAAATTTATTTATTTGTTACACCTGGAAGGGACAGTGGCGATGGTCACCAACAGCCCTCCAAAACTAGTAAAGTGGATACCACTGATGTTCTGCTTGTTGCAAATCGATGCCTGTAGGAAAGATGTGAGCAAGGAGAGAGTTTCAAAGTACTGCTATTCTAAACTGGAAGGACAGGGCAGAGTGATTAGTCTGAGGGCATGTGGATAGGTGCCTGAGTGATAGTAGCACAAGACTGAGGAACAAACATAATTTGGCCTGTTTGGTGTACTCTGGAGTTCAAGGTATCCTATGTTGGAAATTATAGCTTTGTTTCATTTTTTTCATTCAGATGTGAAAGCTGAATGAGATGTTTCGCTTTCCATAATTTTGGCAGGATGCCATTTCTGTCACCAACCAGTTTACATTGTGGATTAGGTGCAATATTCATGACACCAGCACTAGAGAAGTTGTTTTACTGGACTCAAGACTCCTCCCCACTCTATATCAGTTTATATTTGAAGTCACTACACTTCTAGATGAGCTGCCCTCATTACAGCTATGGGGTACAAATCTGCCCAATGAGCCATTTTTGATTGGAGTCTCTCAGTTCCCAGATAGTCTGCCTTCTCAATGTCTTACAAAGTTCAACATCTGTCCTGTGCAATCTTCATTTTGTCAATATAACCATCATTATAATAAAATAATAATGAAAATTATTGTGTTCAGTAAGTGACTGCTCTCCTAGATAATTGTCTACAGTGGGCAGCAACTCATGCATTAAGAATCTCTCATTGGCCTTTCTAAGAGTAGTTACTGATGATGAAATGTTATTTCTGCAAAAGCATTCTTTATGTTACAGTCAATATTTTTGTTGTTTAGACATAGGCAAGATCCCATAGAGTAGAACAATGATAAAAAGAATTCCAGCAACAACAATCAACATTCTTTTTTCAGAATGTATAGCCATATCTCCCATTTAACTGATAGTCATTGTAATTCCTTTTTTTAAGGTAAGCAGAATAGAAGTGCTCATGGCCTTTCTCAGAAGCCTTTGAGACTGATGGAACAGAAGAAAGTATTCCCAAATCAGAGACATGCCTTGAAAAAATTTGCAACAGGCACCCAAGGGCCAGGAAGGATCTTGCATTCTAACACCTTCCGCCCCTACCTCAAACCAACCCTACCACTGCTAAAACACTGCTCAACCATTCACCACACCCAACTTCAGTTTCTCGACAGACATCAACTTCACAGAAAATGAAGTTGAATATCAACAGCCTAGAAGGGCCCTTAAAATCATAGTGCTGTACTCCTCCTGGCTAAATCAAATTTTGAAAAGCTTCTTTACTCAATACCCATGTTTCCCAATCATTGAGGAGCTAAGAGAAAAGATGGGTATAAGAAGAATTGGATGTGCAAGAGAAAAAGATTATGCTGGGATGGATGATGGCTAATGAGTTTAGAAGTTTCAAGAGATATAAGGGAAAGAAAGCCACAGAAGAGCAAAACCAAGATGTAGGAATAAATTGTAAAAGTTGATCTCAGAATGTTGAAATACAAAAAGAAAATGTAAAACAAGAGGCAAAATGTTATGTTGGAGAAGACTCATCAAACTCCTACAAATATGGAAAAACAAACAGAAATGATGAGTGATGCAAATTCTGATACATCAAAGTGCTTGCCTTTACATAATGAAATAAACCAGAAAGAGGCAATTGTGATTTACTTACCAGATGGTTTCACAGGGTAGTTCCATGGTACAACTTTCACAGACACACCACGCCTAGTCAAACACCGAATTTGGTTATATTTCATGCCACAATCAATAGCAACAATATTCAAACTTCCTTCCTTGTTGTAAACCACAGGTTCCTAGAATTAAAAAAATTATATACTACTACATGTGATATTAATAAATGTATGTACAGCATTCCATAACATAAACAGAGAAATATTTCACCAAATGAGAGAGAGAGAGAGAGAGAGAGAGAGAGAAGAGAGAGAGAGAGAGAGAGAGAGAGAGAGAGAGAGAGAGAGAGAGAGAGAGAGAGAGAGAGAGAGAGAGAGAGAGAGAGAGAGAGGAGAGAGGAGAGAGAGAGAGGAGAGAGAGATGAGAGAGAGAGAGAGAGAGAGAGAGAGAGAGAGAGAGAGAGAGAGAGAGAGAGAGAGAGAGAGAAGAGAGAGAGAGAGAGAGAGAGAGAGAGAGAGATTTAAACACCTACTGACAAAATTTAAAGTCTGCACAAAGAAAATTAAAGTTACAATTATAAATAACCCTCTCGAGTACATTTAATTGAAAATAATGTAAATAAATGAACATGACATTTGACAGAGAAATGTAAATGCTAAAGGGTTAAGCAACTGATAGTACGACATCATGAGGCTAACATCAGTCATTGGTACTTGTTTACAGTTTAGTAAAGTGAAGCAATGCAGAATGTGTGGTCAATATTTTTACACTTTTATAAACATAAATATCTGAAAGACCATTTTAAAATCATTTAGCCAGGGAGGGAAAGGCAGCATCTATGACCTTTTGTTTTTCCAGAGCTTCCAAGATTGGTAAGCGGAAGAAGTTCTTAAACTGCAGACTTGCAAAAAAATGAATTCCACTGAAGGAACTCAGGGACCAGGAGAAATACTAAGGCTACAACGCGAAGCGCCACAACAAATAAAGCAAGACATTGTTGGACACTAATAATTTCATCAGGCCACTGCCTTGGACTAGTATCTTATTTTATCAACCACTTGAAAGAATCAGTGAGATTTGAACTCGGAGCAGAAAGAACCAGATAAAAACATTCTAATCACTGCAAATATGCCGCTTATAAACAGCAACATTAGTGCTGCTATGTATACATGTACAGTATTACATTTCATTTTTCATTAAAATTCATAGATTTCCAAGCATATGACATTGAAAATAGGTCATAGAATAGTGGCTAACATCTTTTAGTTGTACACTGAGAATGATCGTAATGGTGAACAATAATTACAACTATTTAGGACAAGGTTTTGTTTTTTAATGACAGCTCTTCCCACTCATATATTAACCTTTAGTATGAGTGTTTAGAATACCATACTATTGTAACCAATTTGAGTGACCTGTAAGATGTATTTTTGAGTTTCATTGCTATTTTACCATTCCATGCAAACATGGACAAAAATTACTTTTTGTTTTCTCATGCAAAACAGATACAGATTGACTGTATACTTTTTGTTTCATTACTACATGGCTTTGGCTTCTATCCCACTGCATGGTGCCTTGGGCAAGTATCTTTTACTATAACCTCAGACTAAGCAATGTCATATCAGTAAAATCTGGTAAACAAACTAAAAACTCAGAGTATATGTGTCTCTTAATTTGATATTAGTGCAAGCAATTATCTCATATTACATAATCTATAAATATAAAACAGAAGATATCTATCTATCTAAGGTGGGTAAAATTCCCGAGATTTTTTTTTTTCTTTTCAATGGCTGACAATACCTTACCGGCGCCACTCGAATAAGGTAGTTATTTAACCCATAAATGGAGCCCTAACAGGTACTACCACCCCGGGCCAGGGCAGACCTGGGAGTCATGACAACTAAGGGGTAACTCCACATTCCCCACATCTCCTGAACTCCCGAACTGGAGCCTTGCCACTGGATGTAGTTTAATGTCAGAAGATATGTGTGTGTGTAAATCCCTAAAAGTCGAGAAGTACCCGACTAATTTTTTTCAAAATTTATTATATTACTTATATTTCTTGGGCTAAATCATTTTTTACCTTTTCTACCCTATTAGGCGAAAAACCGCTTTTTTTTTTTTAGGTGTAACTTAAAGATAATCCAGCCGATTTCCTCGGAATTTGCAGCACACATTAGTTAGTCCCCTCATTACTGTGGACAAAAAAAATTTCTGATTCCATTAATCGTTTCTAGGAAATTTATGAATTAGCACTGGGCGTTACATGCTATTTTCATTTTCAATATAAACGCTACTTAAACCTTTAGCATTCGCATTAATTTTCAAATGTCATGCTTATCTGTTCGCATTATTTTGGGTTAAGGTGGTGGATTGGCAGTATCGGGAGAAGGTCGGATGCCATGCCTTGCAGCATAGAGTTACGCCCCTTTAGGGTCTGAGTTCAAATCACGCCAAGGCTAACTTTGCCTTTCATCTTTACGGGGTCGATGAAATGAAGTACCAGTAATGCACTAGGATAATTGCTGGCCTTGTGACAAAAAGTAGAAACAATTATTTGGAGTTAACCATACTCAACAAGAGGGTTATCAATTTTATTTGTTTGTAATTTTCTTAATTTTCTATGGGCAGGCTTGAAATCTTGTCAGTAGATGTTTAAATATCAATAATTTACAATTATATAATTTTACCTGATTTTTTTGTCAAATTTGACTTTTATGAGCAGGTGAAATTAATTAATAGGGGCATTTGAAGTATCAACCAGGTGCAAATACTGGTTTAATTTTAAATACCTTGTTTTCGGCATAATACTTGATATATAAGGATCACTAAACCTTATATTAGTGTTCCAGTAATTCCACAGTCTTGGAAATTGTTTTATACCGAACATAATATTTATGGTAAAAAATGCTTGCATTTCCACAGCATCTGTTGGTCGCCAAACAGATCGGGTTTTCCTTGACTTGAAATCTGTTGTTGGGCATATTGATTAATCTCTTCTGCCACAACTTCAAAGAAAGTTTGTAGTAAAAACAAAAAGAAATAATCCAGTGCTTTAGCATTGGGAGCTAATGTGTGTTGTGGACTAGTATTTTAAATAAATATCGGGAACATATATTGGTGTGGTATTTTTCAATCACGTTGCTGTAATATTTTCAATGGCGTCCTGGAGATCTCCTTCGTTTTCACTTTCAAAACAACAATCATCGTCGGATGAAATTTCAGAAATGTAAACATCTGATTCATTTGAAGATAAATCACTAATATTATCGTTTGTTTCTTCTTCATTCTGAATGTCATCGTGTGTAAAACCTTCAAAGTCGGTATCGCTACTTTCACAAGCCATGTTGATATACAAAAAAATCTGTTCTACTTTCAACGTTAAAAAAAACACGTTGTTTTAAGTTGTTTCACTATATTAAGTGTTAATTTTTGTGGTCAGGGCCTAATCTCGCAGTATTCTCGACTCAACAAAATTTTGATGATCGTTTGTTTATTTTTAGAACGATATTTTAGTGTGGGTGTTATCAGCCGGCTTCGGGCGGTTTGAATAAATGAAGGGGAAATAATTTCAGGCGGTTTGAACACTAAAAGGGTTAAACATCGTAAGTAACATATTTTGTTGCACCTACACCGCAGTACGTTAAACATTTTTTCATTTAACAGAGGACACAACACTTACTTTTAAGCAGGACTATTTTCGGGGAGATTGAGGAAATGAGGAGGACCTTAAAATTTTTATCGCCGCCCTGTTGACGCTTCGTGCTTTCATCACGCGCAAAGCCGGGCCCTCTGTACGTTGCAATGTTATTGACACCGTAAAACTCACGCCTGTGCTACTTCTACTAAGTCCCCTTTTGTTGCACCTACACCGCAGTATGAACGCCCTGCCCAGCGGTTGTGCTAATTCCGCGGTGACCCCTTTTGTTGCTGTGTAAACGCAGTGCAACCAGTGCTGCCCAGCATTTGTGCTAATTACACCATGACCCCCCTTCTGCTGCAGCTGCGTTGCCACGCTGATTTCGTCATCTCAATATCCCTACTTAAACGTACATACCTACTTGGTTTTCACACAATTGACTATGTCGCTCCCAATTTTCTCCAAATGGAAGAAAAATCATACTCTAAGATTTAGTACGCTTAAAGAATATCCAGCTGATTTTCTTCAGATTTTGCACACACATACAGATGTTTCACAATTCGGGCCTGCTGGTGTTCTACGTTTCCAGTAGATGAACAATCATTCCCTGAGAATAAGGGAATTCAAAGAGTACACGGCTACATTCCTCAATCTTTGCATATGCGTGTTGCTATTTCACGTTCCCAACCCTGTGCAACGCCGGGTCCTGCTGCTAGTAAACCAACAAACTGAAGATTTTATCATGGCACTAATTTTCAGAGCTGATTGAATTAGTGCTCTAAATGTTATCCTTGCAGTAATTACAATGCATTAATTCATAAAAAGAAGTGGATATAAATATAAAAAGGTATAGTCTAAGTATCTGACTGGTATTTTATTTAATCTAAGAGATTTACACAAATTTATTGGAGCATATTTTCTTTTAACCTTTTCATTACCATATTTCTCATTTTTAAATACTTTTGAAAACATAAATTTGAAGGGATTTAGAAATATAACTTTCTCATTATTAAGCTAGAATTTGGAACAATATTCTTACATAGAATTATAATTATATTACATAGAATTGTAATACCTACACCAAAATTGTTTCTACTTTAGGCACAAGGCCAGCAATTACCCAGTGCATTACTGGTACTTTATTTTATCGATCCTGTAAGGATGAAAGGCAAAGTCAACCTCGGCGGGATTTGAATTCAGATCGTAAAGGGACGTAACTATGCTGGAAAGCATGGCGTTCGACCCTCTACCGATACTGCCAATCCACATTATAATGAAAGATTTTTAGATAGTTATAAACAACTTAAAATACAGTATACTATTGTAGAACTAGAGGCAGCTAAATTCATATGAAAATAGTTAACACAATGACAGTTCAACCAGCCAACAACTTATATTTATCACAATTTTAGTTTACAAACCTTTATTGATACTTGTTCCACCAAATGTTCTTTATTAGGATCACTGAATGCCAAAATACTGGGATCTGTTCCCTCAAGAATAACCTGCAGAAAAAAAAATGTCCGTAAATATAATGCCAAAACATCCATTGGGGGAATACAAGCTAGGCAAACTGATATTAGAAAGTTTTGCTTATATCTTCTCCAAATGCCCTGACAAAAAAATTTCTGCCTGAATATATATCATCATCATCATTTAAGGTCCATCTTCCATGCTAGCATGGGTTAGACGGGATTGTCCTACTTGAGGCAAGATTGGTTGGGTGACCATGTCTTGCTCGTATAGAACTGTATCTGGCAGGATGCCCTTCCTATATATATATGTATATAACATCCATCCACTCGCCACAGTTCTTTCTCATCTCCTCTGGAAGTCTCAGCGATTTGCGGTCAGCTCTCACCAGCACCCCCCAAGTCTTTTTCAGTTTACTGCAGATTCCTTCCACTGACATTTCCTCGCACTTCACCCATCAATCATCACCATACCAACGCAGCCTTCATATGTCCATACCAACGCAGCCTTCTATACTGCACACATCGGATTCCATTTAAACCCAGCTCCTCCCTCAGTTCATAGCAGGGAAAACGGACATTAAAACAACAATGATGATGATGTGTATGTGAAGGCACATGGCTTAGTGGTAAGAGCATCAGGTTTGCAAACATGAGGTTGTGAGCTTGATTCTCAAACCAGATGATGTGTTGTGTCCTTGAGCAAGACACTATTTCACATTGCCCCAGTTCACTCAGCTGCAGAAATGTTGCGATGTCACTGGTGCCAAGCTGTATCAATAATTTCCTGTCCCTTGAACAACATCGATGGCATGGAGAGGGTAGACTGATATGCATGGACGACTGCTGGTCTTCCACAAACAACCTTACTTGGACTTGTAGCCTGGAGGACTTTCTAGGTGTAAATCCCATGGTCATTCGTGACCAAAGAGAGTCTCTCTCCACACACACACATATATGTACATACATATACACACGCCATCAGCATTATTTTGATGTCCACTTTTTGTGTTGGCATGGGTAAGTTTGATCCACCATGCACCATTTGTTAATGTGATTCTCATCATTGAGATTTTATTTAAATCTTCCTTGTTGTACCTCATTTTAAAGAACTTAAATATTCACTCAGCAGGTATCACCCAGTCACATAACATAATACATCTCTACAACACTTACAGCAGATGTAGAAGACAGTAACAAAAGTAAAAATGAAACAAACCTTAGAACACTCAAACACCACATTTGCCCAACAGAAACAGTAACACTGGTGTACAAACAATACATTACATCCATCCTAGACTATCCAGCTCTACATGCTTTTCTCACAAACTCTCCACA
This sequence comes from Eledone cirrhosa, assembly GCA_964016885.1. Lineage (NCBI taxonomy): Eukaryota > Metazoa > Mollusca > Cephalopoda > Octopoda > Eledonidae > Eledone > Eledone cirrhosa. The sequence goes on from OZ024740.1 coordinate 136,778,278, forward strand.
ACAAACTACAAAGCATGCAAGACAGCACATTACATCATCAGGGGTTGTACACAGACCATCTACGCAATGAAACAAAATACTAAAACACAACTACCTAGATTTGCAAGGACATTGCCTTGCCTCAACAAGCTTAAACCCTCACAGCTCTTACCACTATATGAAAAAAAAAAATCATCTCCAAATGCCCTGACACATATAAACATCATTACAACAGCATCCTAAAACTATCTTTCCACTCAGCCCTGACACATATATGTATGGGCCTGTAACTCCCAGTGAAGACATATGGGTGTCAGTGACATATAGTGCTTCTTGAGTATTTCAAATCAGGCAGAGCCCATTTCCTCTCCAGGTTTGAACATAGCAATTTCTCCCCCTCCCAGAGAGAGAGGTATCAATTCCAGTACTGTAGTAGTACCTCAATAAAAGAGGCAAAGTTGATTTCGATAAGATTTGAACATAGTGCAGAGAGCCGGAATGAATACAATAAATCATTTTAGCCAATGTTCTAACAGCTCTGCCAGCTACCCAGAGAGACCTATATACAAAAATACCTGCATCAGGTTTTTAAACATTGTGTTGGAATGTAAGTGGAGAAGAGCAGTAAATATCTCAAAAAGAAAATGAACAATGGCGAGAGTGTAATATGTCTAGACTATCACACTGCACCTCATTTGATGTATCTCTGTATATCAGAGTGCAATATGGTCCTCAGCTTAGTGGACACATAGTATAACTAGAAAGAAAAACCCATAGGCCATATCTAATCATTCAACTAACTACATACCATACGACCACCTTATCAGGGCTGAGCTGGGGTTACATAAAAAAATTTTTCAGGAATTTAATTACCAAATTACACAGTACATCTGACTAAAATTTTTTTTATTACTATTTTAGTAAAAGAGAGGACAGAGCCCATGACCTCTTTCAAGGCCTTTTGACACTGGTAGAAAGGAAGGGGGAAAGTATCCTCAAACTGGAGAATTAAACTAAATGCTGGCAACAGTGTAAACTCTGTGAAAGGCATTCAAGAGCCAGGGAGTGATGTTAAACTAAGTGACAGATTATATAATAAGTTCAGTATAAGTATGAAGCTCAATATTATTTACTTTCGCCTTTAAATAAATGTTATGGTTGACTGGTAAAAATATAGAAAGCTACAAAGGAACATTAAGTTTATAAAAACTAAGCTTCATAAGTACATTCATGTTATATTTGGCTGAATGGAAACCATGATATAACTTACATAACATCCTGTTTCATACACAATGACTGTTGGTGATAATGACTACAGTTTGAGAATTGATATACGAGTGCCTAAACAAAAACCTGATGTTTAGGTGTCTTTAGAAGAGTTGCCGTGTTGTAAGCATTTGGAAGTGGTCTCCAATTTCAGGATAACATTCTAATTTTCACCTTTCCACTTGTTTCTCAGGCCTTACAAAAAAATGAAAGGTTATGGGTGTTATCCTCATCTAATATATGATCATCACCACCATTTAACATCCATTTTCCATGATAGCATGGGTTAGACAGGCTGTCCTGTTGAGACAAATCATGTCAGATGACTGCGTCTAGCTCATACAGAACAGTTTCTGGCTTGGTTTCTACAGTGAATGCCCTTCCTAACACCAACCACATTTACATATTCTTATTGTAGTTTCATGGTTCTGGCAATGATAAGACAACACCATAGCTAATTATTTTATGGATCTGACTTGGCAAATGAACATGCAGAGAAAAAATTCAGTTGGCTCATCAGTTAAACAGCATGAAAAAGGATCAGTTTCAAAAACTGAAACAAGCCAAAGAAAAGGTGGATCAAAAGTGATGAAATATGGAGGAGTAATAATTACCTTCCCTAACATTGTTCCCTTGTCCCGAATGTGTTTGGTCAGGGCTCGAGTGTCAATACCTGTAAGAAGAAATAAAATACATCCCTTCTAAGTAATCTTAATATTAAGAAGCAAAAGAAACATCATTGAATGAGACTAAAATAAAATTTTAAACCCTGCCTACTATATTTGAGTTAACTGAAGAAATGATTAAAAAAAAAACAACAATGGTGCCAACTTCTACTTGGGTTCTAAAAGAACCCTTCAAAGGCATAGTTACAGATTTATCATCTCTAGTTCTTTTGTACTTGTGTTTGTATTCACTCAGAATCAGTTGAGCTACCTCCAACCAGTGACTCCATAGCATCATAAATAGAAGCCAACTATATCGACAATCACAAATGCTAGAGCTGGAAATGACCAACTAGTTGTGATATCAACAGTGGACAGACACTATATATGTGAGGACTAGATATCAACTTGAGATCTAACTTGATTGTACTATTCCACATTTCAGCTGTCTTGGTGTTTGTTATATTAAGAGTAGTGTATGCACTTCAATGAAATATTACTAATAATTACACACTTATTCAACAAACCTAGTCATCCATTAAATGATGTTAATGGTTTATTAGAAAATCAATATTGATGAATATATATATATAATCACCACCACCACCATCATTTAACGACCATTTTCCACGCTAGCATAGGTAGGACGTGCTGTCCCGTTGTGAGAGATCTAGACCGGAGGACTTTTGCTCACACAGAACTAATTTTGGCTTGGTTTCTATGGCTGGATGCCCATCCTAACGCCAACCAGGTGGTGGCGTTAGGTATGGAGTGGAGGCTTAGGTGGGGGGGCTACAGCAAGGGAGGTGTATAGAGGGGTGATGGGAGTGAAGGTCTTCTATATTAATGCATAGCGCCAGAGATCACAATCCTCTGTCATTGCCTTAGAGGTGTAATTGTGTAAGGTCAACTTTTATCACCTCATCCCAAGTCTTCCTAGGCCTGCTCACACCATGGCTTCCGTCAACTTTATCACAAGCCCCCTGCACACAATGCCCAGGTCTCGCTACTGTGCAACATTGTTGTTTGTATACATGCATCATACAGTCTGCCTTTAGCAGCGGTAATAACTACTGTGCTTTTGGAACACCCTCCTCCTTTCTGTTCATGAATCTCATACACCATCCAGCTTAAAGTAATTTTATATATATTTGCATCTATGGATAAATGTAATACTTCCATGTGCAAGAAATAATTCCATGCCCAGTTTAGTATGTTTTGTTTTTTTAGCATTTTCTAGAATGTTTTTTTTTATTTCTACCAGTCCTTCATTAATGTTTACAACACACAAGACTCAAACTACTGATTGCCATGCTTTTCAAATTAATCAATAACTTAAAACTAGATTAATAAGGTGATCTTTTGCCTATTGTGTTCATGGTTTAATTTTCGGCCATTTTTTTTTTTATTCTATCAGAAATAGAAATGATTCTTTATACACTTCTGCCAAAAAATTTGTGAATACACAGGTGAAATGTTAAGATAGATACGAGTGATATAACACACAAGGGGTAGACATGGGCTCTAAACCACAGGGAAGGCAGCCAGTCTAGAATAGTAACTTCAAATAGAACTATACAGGGTAGATGCAAACTATGCAAGGAAGGCACCTGTCTAAGAGAGCGGTTACTCTGAATTGAAACTATTGCAGAGTCGAGAGGACTCTTAACCCTTTAGCAATTAAACCAGCCATATATGGCCAGAATTCTCGCACCTCTCTCTATTCAAACCAGCTGCTCATACTTATGTTAAGGTATTGTTCTCAAAATAAATATCAAAATCTCAAGATTTGATATCATGTGGAATAATTATGTGAGAGACTGTTTACAATGAAAATAGAATAGTAAATATAGAATAATGTAAATGTTAAATCCAGTCAACTTTTCTATTGCAGGTGACATGCTATAAAGTGATTGGTGATAAAAAACAGACACACACACAATGTGGTAAATGCTGACCTCAAATGAGATAACAGTATTGAGTAGACTGATGACATGCTGTACTTGCATGCCACACCTTGTGACGCTAAACTCCGCCAGTTGCATTAACATGTGATATCTCTCTCCACAAAGTTTGATTACCAGCAGCAGTGTTCAAAAAGCAAAAATCAAGTCCGGTCCATGCATTGTCAAGCCATCGTTTTGGCTGCCAGCCTCTGCTTCTCTTACCAGGCAACACCTACTCACACCACGAGTTGATCTTTTTATATGGCCGTATAGTTTGAGTACTCTTGACTTGACAATTGATGTAATTGGTCTAAGTTTGGTAATGTTGAGCAGCTCACTGATACAGATACGGTCGCTGAGCCGCTTGCCAGTCATAAGTCTCATGATGCGGCTTCTGATGTGACCTCGTCGTCCAATTAACACAGTAAAGACCATATAACACAACTGGTAGGATGTAAGAATCAAAGATCTTAGCCTTCAAATGGTAGGAAACTCTTTTTGATGTTAGTACTTCCTTGTTCTTGTTGAAAGCTGCCCAACCTAGAGCGATTCGATATCACACAAGCAGGGTAAAATGAGCATGAGACGATGGTCTATAAGTGATCAAAATATATTTAGTCCACCTAGCACACTTCCCATTTTAGTTTTCTCATTCACATCCCCGATTCCTCCTGCCTAATCAACCCATGCCAGAATGGAAAGCCATACCCACTTCCATTGTACTATCAAATGCCAATCTCTCCAAGGCCAAGTTTATCCCTGAATTCCTTCCTCATCCAACTAAACCAGCATGGAAAGTTGGGTGCACCACCACACAATACCACCAAACAGCATTTCCCTTAAGGCCATCCCTCCATCAGAAGGTAACAGGTCATCTAGTAGCCACAACTCCCTATTCCCACACACACCAATCCAAGCAACTTGAATTAAAATGAGGTAGAGCTGATGCCATAAAATATACATTAAAGTCGTAGTATTGGTGCCTTCAGGTCAGTCAAATTGCAGTGATGGGTGTCAATAAAAACTACCTGGTTAAGTGGTAGTGGCAATGCTACAATAAAATGGACTTGGTTCATACCATGAAGCGGTTGGCATTAGAAAATTTATCCAGCCATAGAAACCATGCCAGAATGGAACATATGAGCAAAGCAGTCATCTGACCTGTCTAACCTTTGAATTAGCATGAGTAAAAATATTGATTTCTTTTAATTATGATTGGAATGAGGAAGAAAATAGAGAAAGAAAGGAGATGGAAAGATAAAAACAGATGCATTTACATTTACACATCTTGTAATGCTTAAAAAAAAAAAAAAAAAAAAAAAAAAATCTAAAAACGGGTTTATTCATTCAAATGATTACAATATCTTTACAAGTGGAGAAACAAAAATGAAAATTTTCAGTAAACTAAAAGACTAATTTTTACTGTGATGTAGACAGTCCTGTTTTATACATTTCAAGACCATTTCACTAATGCAGTTTCATTTGGAGCCAATCAATTATGTGTATGAGACCAATGATGAGCAATCCAGTTGATTTGTTCAACAGAACAGCCTGCTTGTGAAATTAACGAGCAAGTGGCTGAGCATTCCAAGTACGTGTACCCTTAGCGTAATTTTCAGTGACAGTTGTGACAAAGCTGGACCCCTTTGAATTAGATACAACTCATTCTGCCAGCTGAGTGGACTGAAACAACTTGAAATAAAGTGTCTTGTTCAAGTACATGCTGTTAGGAATCAAATTCATGGCCTTTCATTTGTGAGCCAACACCCTAACCACTAAACCAAACACCCTCACTAGTTTTATAAAAAAGAAAGAAAGAGAAGATTACCACAAATAGCTGGGATAGATTCTTCAGCCAACCAATCTGATAGAGAACGTACTGCATTCCAATGGCTGTAGTCGTCACTGAGAGCACCTATAATCAAGGCAGAAGCATGTATTTTGGCCGACTCAAACCAAAGTGGAAGGCCGTTCTTGTCTTTTTTCTCACTTGGAATTCCATAATTACCAATGAGTGGGTATGTAAGGATTAAGATCTGACATTTGTAAGATGGGTCTGTAAGAGATTCTGGATATCCAACCATGCCAGTTTGGAAGACTGAAAAAAAAAAAAAATAAATAAATAAAAATAAACATTAAAAATATCTTAAAATAAAACAGTGTGCACGAATATCAAAGAAGCACCTTTACTTTGGACCAAAATGTTTGGAAAAAAAAACTTATTTTAAGACTATAATGATAATATTGAATGTATTTAATTTTTTGAGTCCAGGATTAGTATACCATATATCAGGTATGTCAAACATGCAGCCCGCATACGGCCTGCATAAAGGTTTTTACAGTGTGAACATGTTTTATCTTCGTGATATAAAAGCTTTAAAATGTGTTGTAATGTGCGCCGCAATTAGTTGTCGTTTGTCGCTCTCAGACAACACATATCTGACCCATGTGGCCCTCAGTTTGATATGCCTGCTCTATATATATATATACCAGGATTACCAGATATATGAATAATTATACAAACTGGGAAATTTGAATTTTGATCAATTGGTTCGCATAAGAAAAACCCTACAGTTTATGTTGATTACTGACACAAAGTAAATCATCATCATCATCACTGTTTTATGTCCATTCTTCCACGCTAGCATGGGTTAGACGGGTTGTCCTGTTGTGGGCAGTGTCTGATCGGCTGACCTTGTCTTGCTCATACGAGAACTGATATTTACTGTGAGTGCTGGGTGCTTTTTTTCCGTGGCACCTCCACGACCACTTTGCAGTGGAATGATAGGGACCTCAGTCCCTATCATCTCATTTCTACAGCTGAGTAAACTGAAGCAATGTGAAATAAAGTGTCTTGCTCAAGGAAACAACACATCACCCAGTCCGAGAATTGAACTCACAACCTTTTGATTGCAAGCCCAATGCTCTAACCACTAAGCCATGCACCTTCACAAAGTAAATAAAGATGATATTTTAATAATAAATTTCTGGGATATAATTACATAAGTGTTCAGCACATATGGTTGCAAAGCAAACTGAACCACAACCATATACTTATATATTTTTAATTGTTTGTTATTAGACAGTAGCCATGCCAAGGCACCATCTTGAAGGGATTTCATTGATCAAGCTGGATCTAAACTTCAAACTTATTGAAATGAGACAGCAACTGAATTATATGACAAAGCAATTCTATTTAGTTTTTTTCATGTAGACACAGGTATGGCTGAATGATCAAGAAATTCAATCCACCAATACTTGGTTTGGAGTTTAATCTTACTGCATGGCACTTTGGACAAGTGTTTTCTACTATGGCATCAAACTGACCAATTCCTTATGAATTAAATTTTGTAGACAGAAACTGTGAAAGCCTCTCATGTATGTGTCTCCACATATGACTTTACAATGACACTGTTTAAAAACAAACACCTGTCTGTTTATGTTCCACATAAAGAATAAGACCTGTAATCTAGCTGTTTGAAGTGAGCAGACCAATAGAACAAGTACCTTGTTATATTCATCTATATACTATATGCAAACAATGGGTACACAAGAGATGTAGTGGGATCTCAGGAAGCTTAATTAAGAATGTAGGCTTCACATGCAGCAGCTGTGCTGGGACAGCAAGCAGCAAACAGCCAAAGGAAACAAGTACCACCAATCTCTGGGAGGGCTCTGTAGAAACAGTAGACAGCTTCTGCTACCTAGGTGACCGAATTAGCAGCGGAGGTGGGTGTTCAGAAAGTACAATAACTAGGGTAAGAACGGGATGGAAGAAGTTTAGGGAACTACTACCACTGCTAGCTGCAAAAGGCTTCTCCCTCAAAATGATAGTCAGACTGTATGATGCGTGTATACGAACAGCAATGTTACATGGTAGTGAGACCTGGGAGCTGAAGGTGGAAGACTTACGTAGATTAGAGAGAAACGAAGCCTGCATGCTCCGATGGATGTGTAATAGTAATATACACGAACGACAAAGCATAAATGAATTGAGAGAGAGACTGAGCATAAGAGGAATCAAATGCTGTGTGCAGGAGAGGCGGTTGCGTTGGTATGAACATGTGATGCGTATGAAGGATGACAGCTGCATAAAAAGGTGCAGAGCACTAGAAGTCGATGGAAACCGCGGAGTGGGGAGACCCAAGATGACCTGGGATGAGGTGATAAAAGCCGACCTTACCCAATTACACCTCTCAAAGGCGATGACACACGACCGTGACCTCTGGCGTCACGCAGTAATACAGAGTACCCAACCTCCCATGGGTACAAGCTGAAGCATATAGACAATATGCCCCCACACCTTCCCACTGCAAGCTGGTCGTGGAGGTGCCACGGCAAAAAAAAAGCACCCAGCACTCACTGTAAATGAGGTTGGTGTTAGGAAGGGCATCAAGCTGTAGAAATCAAGCCAAATCAGTTCCTGTATGAGCAAGGCATGGTCAGCCGACCAGACACTGCCCACAACAGGACAACCTGTCTAACCCATGCTAGCGTGGAAGAACGGATGTAAAACGGTGATGATGATGATACTACTAAAACTAATTGCTTGCTTGTCTACAGCCAAAACAGCGCATAATGGGAAAATACTTCAAGAGGAAGTTGACCCTGAAATGGGAATACAAATGGAATGAAACAAGTTTCGCGTAAATCAGAGCACGGGTTTTCCGGGTACCTTCATAAATAGAGAGAGAGAAAGATAGAGAAAAAGGGATAGTGGTTGTGAGATTGAAAGAAAGACAGAGAGAAAGAAGAGACAGAGAAGGAGAATGGAAGAGAGATCTGGTGGTGTTGTGTATATATATAAATATGTGTGTGGTGTCTATGACCAGTGAATATAGATCACACATTTACATATATACATACACACACACACATGTGTGTGTGTGTGTGTGTGTGTGTGTGTGTGTGTGTGTGTGTGTGTGTGTGTGTGTGTGTGTGTGTGTGTGTGTGTGTGTGTGTGTGTGTGTGTGTGTGTGTGTGTGTGTGTGTGTGTGTGTGCGTGCGTGCGTGCGTGCGTGCGTGCGTGCGTGCGTGCGTGCGTGCGTGCGTGTGTGTGTGTGTGTATATATATATATATATATATATATATAGATAGATGGGCCTTCCAGTTTCATTTCACATTATATACAAGTCTGTGCATCATCATCATCACCATCGTTTAACGTCCATCTTCCACGCTTGCATGGGTTTGGACGGGAGTTTTCCCACTTGAGGCAAGAGTGGTTGTCTTGCTCGCATATGACTGTCTGGCGGGTTTTCTATGGCTGGATGCCCTTCCGAACACCAACCACGTTTACAGTGTGGACTGGGAGGTTTTTACTGTGTTACCTACACGGCCACATTACAGCGTGGACTGTGTGTTTTTTTTGTCGTGACACCTACACGTCTGGCGGGTTTTCTACGGCTGAGTGCCCTTCCCAACACCAACCACGTTTACAGTGTGGAACTGGGATGTTTTTACCGTGTTACCTACACGGCCACATTACAGCGTGGACTGTATTTTTTTTGTCATGACACCTACACGACCTCATTTGTTTCGGACTGGATGTTGTGTGTGGTACCAACATAACTTTACATTGAAAGGGGTGGTGTGGATGGGGTGGGGGTAGTGGGACGAGGGTGTATTTTTGTTGGAGGTGCCTACTGACTGTAGTAGGTTTCACTTTGTACTTAGGTAAGGCGGGTCTTCTCTATTACTGTGTAGCGCCAAAGATCTCGGTCCAGTGACATTGTCTTGGAGAGGTCGGAATTGATCAGGTCGTCCCAGGTTTTTCTGGGTCTGCCTACTCCGTGGCTACCGTCTATTTTTATTGCCCTGCACTTTTTTATACAGCTGTCGTCTTTCATGCGCATCACGTGACCGTACCAACGTAGTCTTCTCTCGAGTAAACAACATCTGATCCCTCTTATTTCTAATTTTTCCCTTAGTTCGTTTATGCTTTGCGGTTCACGTATATTACTATTACACATCCAGCAGAGCATGCAAGCCTCGTTCCTCTCTAGTCTGCGTATATCCTCTGCACACAATGCCCAGGTCTCACTGCCATGTAACATTGCTGTTCGTATGCAGGCATCATACAGCCTGCCTTTCATTTTTAGAGAGAACCCTTTAGCGGCTAATAGTGGTATAAGCTCTCGGAACTTTTCCCATCCAGTTCTGACTAGCTACTGTACTTTCAGAGCACCCTCCACCACTGCTGATTTTGTCACCCAAGTAACAGAAGGTGTCCACTATTTCTATAGAACCATCTGTGCAATGGAATGAGCTAGTATTCAGTGGGCACTTGCTGCTACTTACTGCACCAGAGCACCGGCCACATATAAAATCTATATTCTTAGTTAGCTTACCTGTGATCCCACTACATCTTTTATGCACCCATAGTTTGCATTTGGGACATAAAATGGAGTTTCTGCCTACTCCTTTCCTACACACTGAGCATGGCCATTTCCCGGATGGGACCGGTGCCCTATTTTCCTTCCTACAAACTAGAACTTTAGTCTTAGACAGGTTAATTTTAAGGCCTTTTGATTCTAGGCCATGCTTCCATGTTTGGAATTTCTTCTCTAGTTCAGCCATTGATTCAGCTATGAGCGTTAGATCATCTGCGTATAGGAGTTCCCATGGGCAGCCGGTCTTGAACTCCTGTTATAGCCTGCAGGGCAATAATAAATAGTAGGGGTCTAAGAACGGAGCCCTGATGAACACCAACTTTTACGCTAAACTCTTCACTATATTCGTTGTTAATTCTAACCTTGCTGACTGTTTCTTTATACATGGCTTGTACAGCTCTCACAAGCCATTCATCAACACCTAGTTTTCTAAGAGCCCACCAGAGCTAGGTACTTCTCCAGTAGTTGTCGTACAATGAAAAGAGCGTCTGTGGTACTTTTACCTGACACAAACCCGAACTGCATTTCATCTAGATCAATTCGCTCTCTGATTAGTTGCGCTATTACTTTTTCTGTGACCTTCATGACCTGGTCGATTAATTTAATGCCTCTATAGTTACCCCTATCTAGGGCATCTCCTTTACCCTTGTAGCAGTTAATGATGATGCTGCTACACCAGTCCTTCGGAACAACCCCATTCTGTATGACTTGGTTTACTATCCGGGTGACCATAGCGTGTCCCACCGTTCCAGATGATTTCAGCATTTCAGCAACTATTTCCGAAGGCCCAGCCGCCTTACCAGTCTTCATATCTTTGATTGCCTTACTTATTATACTACCGTCAACTTGCACTGCTGGTCCCTCTATTAGATCAATGTGGGGGAAACTGTCTTTCTCCCATTTATTCTCCTCATTTAGTAGCCTTTCGTAGTGACACTTCCAAGCTACCTTCTTATCAGCGTCAGTGATGGCAAGTACACCATTATTAAGGACACACTTCTCCCCAACAATATCACGGTTTTCCTTGACACATTGCCTAGCAATCCTGAACACCTCACGTTTTTGGTCCTCGCGTTGTAGAACATGCTTGAACTTTCTTTCCTCTGCTTCCCTTCTTGCGAAGTACACTTGTCTCCTAGCCACTTGATAGTCTTCTCTACTTCCCCCATCCCACCATACTTTCCAAGCCTGCTTTTTGGCCTTAATTGACTCCTCCACCTTACTGTTCCACCACCACGTTACTCTCCTCCTGCCTATAGGCCTGCTCCAGCCACAGACTTCATCTGCCGCCATCAGCAGATTTGCTTTCAGGAATTCCCACTGTTCCTCTATATTGTACGACTAATTGATCTTCCTTACTGTCAAAAGCATCAAGTAATATGCTTTTAAATTTATTACTGGCTGTGGGGTCCTTTAGCTTCCATATTTTTCTCCCGAGGATAGTCCTCCTCTGTTGTCGAGTACGTCTTGTCCTGAGTATGAGGTCGCTGACTATGAGTATGTTGGGAGGTGCATTCTTCATGGGGGAGGGATTTAGTGTTTACAACAGACACTATCACGTCTTCTGGTAAGGATATAATCTATCTGACTGGCGTGTTCCCCTGATCTATAGGTGATCAAATGATTCTCGTTTTTTGAAGTTAGTGTTACAGATAGTTAGGTTATTTGCGTCACAGAATTCCAGGATTCTGGAGCCTTCCTCATTTCTAGTACCAAACCCATAGCCTCCATGGATTCCGTCATAGCCATCACAATGTTGTCCAACGTGACCATTTAGGTCGCCAGCGATAATTATGTAGTCACTGTCGGTTATTTGGGAGGTAGTGAGCATTATAGTTCTATTTAGGACAAGTCTTATTTTAATTATTCTGTCGTTCACTCTATTTACGTCTATTATCTTATCTGCCCACTTTTCTGCTAACATGATTCCTACCCCACCCAGCCCATTCCACCTGGTCTCTTGGATACAGCAAACATCAACCTCCTTACGCTCAAGCATTTCTACAACCTCATTAGAGCGACCTTTTAAGGTGCCTACATTCATGGTACCAACTCTTTAATTATTATTTTTAAGTGAACATGATTTTTAAAAATATTTTGAAGTGAACATGACCCAATGGGTAATGGGTGGTCTAGTTGCATTGTATTTTTGTGGTAAAGGCTTTATCTCATATCGAATTTACAAGATTTTGATATTTATTTCGAGTACAATACCTTAACATCAGTATTAGCACAACCAGTTATGGCCAGTTTGAACAGAAAGAGATGAGAGAATTCTGGCCGGATACAGCTGGTTGCTAAAGGGTTAAAATAGTTGGTATTACAAAATGCCTCCAGCTATAGAATACTGCCTCGAAAAGTCTAGTCAAACCAAAGAGAAAGCTGGCACAAATGATGATTTGTGAAAAAAAAAAATACTGTGATGCCATTTTGCTTCTATACTTTTCTTTACATCTTATTTTTTAAATTAAAACATTCATGAATCAATGTCTCCACAATCTAATTCAAATCACACCTATTTCACAAAAAGCAACAAAAAAAAAAACCCCCATCAAAGGACAAATAATGTAGGCCTAGATATACTATGAATAAAAGACAAGACAGTAATGGTTGGAAGACCTTTAATCATAGATCTGCTCAAACAATAACACTATGTTTATACTGTTTTTCAATGGGCCATGGTTCATTGTATTACTAGCAATGTGATGCTATGAACAAGGCATAGCTACTAAGTTTAAACCATTAAACTACTGGTCACAAGTCCAAACATTACTATAGCAATTACAGTCATTATGTTGGACACCTGACTGACCTGTTAGTCTAAGTATTGTTCATCTGATAACAGGTTCTACTCCTCCATAAGCTGTTTAGTTTGTAGTTAGAAGGGCATTAAAGACATTCCCCCAAAGCTAACATGTGAAAAATTGATATATAGTTGATGATAGAACAAATCTACTTGCCTAATTTTGAAGCCCCCAACTGGGGGGGGGGGGGTCACGATGCCCAAGGGAGGTCATTCTTTAAAGATTTTTAAATATATAAGGAGATTCAAGTATCTATTATAGTAGAAGTGCTCTGTATGTGTGTGTGTATTTCTTTTCCATGCTGGCATGGGTTAGATGTGTTGTCACATTCTGATATTTGGCAAAACAGATGGCCAAGCCTTGCTCATATGTTCTATTTTGGCATGATTTCTATTGCTGGCTAGCCATAACCCCACCCACTTGATAGTATGCACTACATGCATTTGAGGCCAACACTATCTTACATAGTGTACTAGATGATTTTATCATGGTACCAACAACTACTACTTTGCAATACTAAGACACTTGGTGTGTCCTCAGTCAGGCTGGGAAAGGAAATGATGCACGGAAGGCAGGGTAAGATTAGAGCGAGAGACATCCCACAATGGTTGTGGGAGTGACAACTGGCAGTGCATTGATGGGTGCACCTATCTTGGATTGGATAGCGAATCAGGTATGAAGAGGCAGTAAGCTTTGAGTCTCAGCAATGTCTGGCAGTATGCTGTGTGTATGGGGGCAGGGAAGCATCCATCTTCCTGTGCTAGTGCAGGAGGAATCAAAAATGTGAATGGAGAAAGACTAAGATAAGGGATATAGAGGAAAAGAGACAAATCAAGTATGTGAAGAGAGGGGAGCAAAATATCACACCTCTGCTTCTATTCACCATCTTCCTTGTGCTTGTTTGAAAAGGTGAGTCTTCTTTAATACAGCCTATCACCAGTCAACAAGATCCTGTGCCATCATCTTTGTGAGGTCAGCCTTCACCACATCATCCAAATTTATCTTCAGTCTTCTTTTTCCACATGTTCTCTCAACTCTGTACATCTTTATGCAGCTCTCGCTCTCCATTCACATTGCCTATCCAAAACATCAGTTTTGTAGTGCATCTGATCCCTCTTATACAATTTTTTTTTCAGTTTTTACAAATCCTTTACACCCAGCACTCAAGCCTCACTTCCATGCAGTTCACAGACAGGCATCACATAATCTGTCTTACATCCTGAGAGAGAAATATTTTGTAGCCAACAGAGGTAGTAGCTCCCTGAACTTTTTCCACCCTGTTCTCTAATAGATACTGTACTCTCACAATATCCTTCCCATTAATTAAATCACTGAAATAACAGAAGCCATCTGAGCATTTGATTGCGTTTCATGTGCACTTTTGTTGTTGACAGATGAGGATTCGGGACCTAATGTCACTTTTCTTCCCCAATGGGCATACATAGCACAGGTGCTATTGTCCATGGTCCCCAACCCTCAGCAAGAAGGACGGGAATAGACCAAAGACCTTGCTGTTTATTGATCCTGTACATTTGTCATATACAAAGTCTACATTCTTTGTTAGCCTTCCAAAGATCCTGCTACATCTCATCTACCAATGTTTACATTTTGTACACAGCAATATTTATCAACTCATTTTTGCATATTGAGCATAGCCATTTCCTCAATAAAATCAAGGCCTTTTCATTTCAAATTTTGCTTCCAAATCTGGAATTGCTCTAGTTCACCTATGAGAACAAGGTCATCTGCATATAGGAGTTCCCACAAGCAGCCAGTCTTAAACTGCTGTTATAGCTTGGAGGACTATAACAGATGGGAGTTAAGGATAGAGTCCTGGTGGACACCCTACCTGCATGCTAAACTTGTTGCTTGACTTATCTTTTTAATCCTAATCTTGCTGATGTATATATACATATAGATAGATAACTAATAAAAAGAAAAAAGCCCCGCACACATTTCAAATTGATCAACCTTTTGTAAAGATAAGACTCCAATGGGAGCTCCAGTACCAGAAGCAATTACATGCATTTTTAGGAATGGACAAATCTGACATCAAAGCCAATATCTAGAATTGCGTGAAGAAATTTGAGACCTATGGGATAGTGGAGAATCTCAATACAATGTGAGAGGACCGTCTTACCCACTCTCAAAGAGGATCTTAAAAAGTACCTCTACAGAACACAGACCAAACAAAAGCTTTACTGTAGCTGACAAGACCAAAAGAAAGGCTATGGCTGAGAAAATAGAAAACAACTGAAATTTTCTGAATCTGCTGCGGACTTCAGATGAAGCCCACTTTAACTTAGAGAAGATCAACTTTAAAAACAATGTTCTGAGGGTCAGAGAAACCTATTGAAGTGGTTGTGGAACCTCTCCACTCAGCTAAATGCACCATCTAGGCTACTATTTCTGAGGGAGGGTTAATTAGCCCATTCTTCTTTGAAGAAAATGGTGACACTGCTACAGTCACAAAGGAACGCTATATGGAGGTTCTGTAAGACCTCAAAAAAGAGCTACAGACCATGTAATCATCTCTAACGAAAAAGTTCTGCTTCCAGCAAGACGGAAAAAGACAGAGCAAGCCCTCACATTTGTGTGAGTATGTTGCAAGAAAGGTGGAAAGATAACTTTGGAAATTGTGTGATCAGTATAAAGACTGATTTTAAGTGGACCTCACACAGCTCTGATTTAAGCCCGTCAGATTTCTTTCTTTGGAACTATCTGAATGATAGGGTATGTCAACAAACCCAGAACCATTATCATTGAACTAAATATAACTGGAGCTTAATCAGTTTGTCAAAAAATGAATAATGTAGACAAAAATAAAAACGAAGGCTTGGGGGGTTTTTTTATAGTCACCCTGTGGGTGTATCTATGTAACTAAATCTCCAAACATAATTGGTTCACTCACACTAAGCCCCTATCTAAGTACATACTTTATACCCATTAACTTCCTCCTCATGATAAATCAAGATCCATAAAAGAATCCAATAGATAAACAAAATTGATAAGATCCCAAAGTCAATAAAATCATGAACCACATATATCAAACTAAATGTCTATTACCCTCAGCAAGACAGCAAAGTGGCAGAGTCATTAAAGTGCAGGACAAAATACCTTGCAGTATTTGTTCTGGCTCTTTGTAGTTCAAATCTCACGATGGCCTACTTAGTACACCATAGTCATCGTATTATGTCTATCTTCTACACTTACATGAGTTAGATAGGATGTCAAGCCCTGAGGCAATAAATGCGGGTCAGACAGCTGTCTTGTTCGCATGGTTTTTATAACCGAATGCCCTTCCTAATACCAACCAATTCACAGCATGTACTGGGTTTGTTTTCTTTACCACCAGCTAGCTCTAGGATGCCTTTAGTGAGGTTCACTCTGTTGCAAGCAGTTGGACCAGATACGAGTATACCCTTCTCCTGCCCTCCCACCAGTCTCGGAAGGCTTGAAAAGGATCATGGCCATTGCACTTCCTTTATTGACTAAATAGTAAGAGGAAAATAAATTAAAATTAAAAAAAATTATTACATATGCCATGATAGGAACCAGTTGCCTAATTCATTATAATTCTAAATGTGATTTTACATGGGGGCATGAAACCTTCCTAACACTCCTACAGGAGAGATGATACACCTAAGGTGCAGTACATGATTGAATTATTTGCTTCAGATAGCAGTAAAGTCTCAAATCATACCCTACCTTCTTAAGGAATGATATTGCATAATGTAATTCTAGATAAGACACATATGAGCAGTTGCTACAAAATAAAACAGACAAAAAAAAAAAAGCAAGTGTTATAAGTATATTGTTGTTGATGTAAGTATATCTTGGTACAAAACCTCAGCCAAATCAAATGAGACCAATAATTACTCTAACAAATCTAATCATCATCACTGTTTAACATCTATTTTCTATGTTTACATGGTTTAGACTGGTCAGGTGACCATGCTTTGCTTGTACACTACAGTTTTGGTTTGGTTCCTTTCCTAATGCCAAACACATTACAGCATGTAGTAGAAACAGTTTATCATGACTCCAGCCCTACCACATTACAGGGTGAATTGGGGCAGTTTGTCATGGAACCAACATTACTGTCTTACAGTGTAGACTGGGAGTTTTTTTTATTGTGGCACTAACACTGGAGAAGCGTTGATAGAAGTGAGGTCGGGGAGCATTAGGTCATGGAGGTGACCTTGAAGAAAATGAGTTGTGTCTGGCAATATGTTGAGCTATATAGTCACCATGATTAACCATTCTTTTGATATTTGTGTTGACACAACCCTTTCACTATCAAGAATCCCCATTTATTTTAATGAATTTTCCCATGGAACCAGCTATTGAAAAAAGTGTCTCCTTGACAACCTGATGCCCCCATCCCACACCTCTGTACTACCTTTACAGATAGGGAACTGCTGTTTTACTCAGTCCTGTACAATCTCCTCCAAGTTCACTGTCCCTATTTTCCTAAGATTTGACCATCCTTTTCACAAGTCAATGAAGGAAACTACCTAACTGCATAACCTACTAGAAATAGCAGCCAAATTTGCCTTCAAGTCACAACCCATCATGTCAAAGAGGAATACATTGGACAATGCAGTCCTTACTACATAAAAACAAGACTTTGGAACAGCTTTGCAGCCACCAAACTGAACCATAACAGCTCAATTTAATTTTTCATAACTAATTCTAAAAGCATAATCAATGATATCCTAGGGCCTAACAACAAGCACCATCTCATCAATACAGAGCACTCTCTGGTAAATTAATATTTTAATTTTTTTTTAGGTAATGAAAAGCAGAATCAGGCTAACTGATTGAGTAGACCTATGATCAAAGGTGTCCCCATTGTGGCCATCACGTATTGTATTTCATACTATGATTAGAAAATTTTACCATGTCACTCCCTTCCTCCCCACTCTGAACGGTAGGGTACGATTTAAGGGAACTTGGTTCCTATCGTTGGGTCATAGATCAATAGTTGTTGCTGTTTAGCCATGACAATCGTTATTTTTATGTATAGTCTATCTCAGACTACGTTAATTATACTATGTACTTTTTTTTACAAAACAATAGGTTAGCTGTTCCTGACCTGGAGTCTGTAAATGTAGCAGGGATTCGTGAGCTAAGTTCGATATTTCAAGTACTTTGTTAAACATGTAATCATCACCGTTTTACGTTCATTTTTCCACGCTAGCATGGGTTAGACGAGGTGTCCTGTTGTGGGCAATGCCTAAATCAGGTGGCCATGTCTTGCACATACAAAACTGAGTTTGGCTTGGTTTCTACAGCTGGATGCCCTTTCTAACGCCAACCTCATTTACAGTGAGTACTGGGTGTTTATTGTGATGCCTACACGACCACTTTACAGTGCGAACTGGATGCTTTTTGTCGTGACACCTACACCACTTTAGTGTGGGCTGGGCATGATAATGTCTGTAGCAAGAGGTGTACGTTTACATAAAGAGTTCTAGGAAGTTTGTGGTTTGAGGGAAATTTAGTTGCTACATCTAGCAGGTCGAGCGAGGGGTAGTGATGGATGTTCCCACCCTTTCACCAGATGTATTGTTTAAACACCCCCCCCCCCCACACCACCACCACCAAATCACACATGACAAGCAGCAAATTTTTTTTTTTTAATATCTGACCACGTTGCAGTTTTACAAAGGTACACAATCCAATACTATAAACCAATGGCACAGATGGTAAGACTCAAAATCCGAAAACTAACATAGCGGTTACTTATATATGGCAGTGTATTATATCCTGTAAGACATACACATTACCAAGACTTACTATATTTTATACACCTTCTTTGAAATTTAATGTTGCTATTCGGTACATTGGACTTATTTCTATCTTTCCTAATTGATACACTTTAAATGGTGGTCAATAAATGATTGAACAGCAACACCTGTGCTGAGTAATTCTTACACAGGCATACAAGAGATAGAAAGTGAGGCAGAGATGGTAGCTGTTCAGTAGGGATCGAAGATTTGGAAGCATATACAATCTAAGAACTTTAAATTCCTAAATCTCTCTCTCAATACACTGATTTAAGTTTGAAATAAGTAAAAAAATTCTAGTAAAATCTATATTAAAATAGAATGTGGTTTGTGTTACGGAAGGCCGTGACGAAAATTTCTCAAACTATCTGAACAGAATGTGGTCAGCGTTATGCAAAGCTCTAATAATCATGCTCATTATTAAAAGATCTTTAGATTAAGAGTGCAACAGCAACGACTGTAAAAATAAGCCGCACAGAAAATAAAGTATTCATATACTAATCACGCAATCCATCTAATCTCTTAAATAAAATCATGCAGTTAATCCGGAAAAATAAATAATGCTTAAGAAAAATCTAAGAAAAAATATTGCAATTACTCTGGTATATTTTTCCCCGACACACGATTTCTCAAATCGATAAATATAAAAGTAAAATGTATAGTAATTTGTAAATAAAGTAAAACTCCAGTGTTTTGTTGTTTTCTTCTTCAAATATTTGTTTGGACTATATCTAACACTACAAATCACGAGCGTATCGGTAGTAGATTGGCCTATAAGAAATAGCAGCCAAACTTCCTGCAATCACACCTTACTTTCTTGAATAAGAAAGGGCATATTGAACAATATAGTCGTCCCCACCTACCAAAAAAAACGGAATAGTAATGGTCGGAATGACCTGGGTTAAACAATTGTGTGAATTATGAAACGTGTGTATATATGTGTATATATATATATATATATATATATATACACACACACACACACACACATACACAGTGCAAACGGACAAAGTGATTTGCGTTACAGGTTTCTAAACATAGATTATATAATAAAAACCTCTATATTGAGAGATATCAATAATGGCATTAACACATACAAAGGACTTTAAAATAAAAGAATTAAAGTACTAGTTATCGTTTACTTAAATATTACTTTTGCATATTACACCACGCTACAACACGTGCCTTCATAGCATGGCTACGACGCAGACTGAAACATACAAGGGAATACCAGACTGACTAAACCACAACACATTGACATGCATCATACAATAAATTTATAGTTTATACTGTACATGAAAGAGACTCCTTATCTATCTATCTTTCTATATAAACTATAGGCACACAACCATGGTATTCAATAGAAAGCCCTATGTGGTCGTTCAACCTACTACAAATAGTAGCCAAATAGCCGCTTTGAGAAAGAAAACGACATACTGGCTAATGTAATCCTACATACTCCTACAAAGACGAGTTGGTCATGACTGAAATGTTTTTGATTATAGGTCTGCTCAATTAGAGTTGACCAGGGGCTAAACAATAACTAGGGGGGTTTATCACAAATACACATGAATGAAAACGGCTACCGCATTCAACGAAATTTTGTGATGCTGTAATAGTTTTTTTTAACTATACTACTAAGGGGACCGCATTATTTTTTGCCTATACTATCAATGGGACCGACGACTTGGCTATCTACGCTAGTGCGTACACACGAGGGACAATAAGTTTTATATATATATATATATATATATATATATATATATATATATATATATATATATAGCGTGTGTGGAGGAAAAACATCAAATTTACAATATAGAAGAAAAATGAACAAGTGCTGCGTTTTTCATAATTGAAAGTTAACAGGAACGATTCTATCAACAATTAGGTAAAAATATATATACAAAAGAGAATATTTTTGTAGTTTTCCAGACAAGCTGCTCTTTTGAAGCACATGGTCTCCGTTTCTCGAAATAGAATATTTACGAATTAATGGGTTTTAATAAGCGCGTATATATATATATAAACTTTTTATTTAATAGATGATTAAAAAAAAAAATAACGAAGGCGTTCTGTTTGGACACCAATTATAAATATTAAATTTCAGTTCTTCATATATTATTTATTAAAAATCATTTCTTCAAAGTATACGGTCCTCGTGTCAATAAAACCGAACGGATAATAAAAAGTCACTGATTGATATCTGAAATGATTATATGATTAATTAATTTGATATTTCGATTTCCGATTGTAAATTTCCTTATTGCCATTGTAGAAAGCATCGATATCAGAACTTTCCACTAATTAATGTGAAAAACTTTCCAGATATCGTTATCATGTTTAATGGAGTACATATGTCTTTTCTCTGGCGTATTTTATTTATAGTGTCCATTTGCTTTGATGATTGTAGGTATAGACATTTCAAACATATAAATTAAAAATTTCCATTAGACTATCATGACTTGAAAACAAATTCCCGCCGGAGTTTGTGTTCACCCTAAAAGGTGAATAAAGGTGCGTCTGGTGGTCAGAAAATAAGTACTCGTTCCCTTCCACCTTTACTAAAAGCGAAAAACAAATAAAGGGAACCTAACGGATGCATGGGGAAAATAAAACAAGAGCATCACAACTTCTCACTATTATTAGAATTACGAGAAGACTAAAATGTTTAAAGCATTACGTCAGTTCACAAATACAAGAATTTATTCTTTGATTAAATATTTAAAACATTCAATTTTCATCTAGTCAGGTGTTTTAATTACCCCGCTATTTCATTCGCAATTAACCACGTTTTAGTATGTAAAAAATAAAACATAACAAAATTATATATATTTAAAGCTGGATAAAAAATAAGATTATGTCAGATTCATGCCTCTCCGCCAAGGACATTTAGCAACATATGTTAATTCCAACACGTTATAATATTGGTTGTATTTGACTCACACAGAAGACTGTTTCAAGCTAGAGAAATGTGATTTTATGACGTTCATGCCATTCCAACTGAAGGTTTTATGTAACCGATGTGCAATGCTACCAACTGGAAATAGTATTAATGATTTCTTTTATTAATAACGATTATTAGAATCCAATTAAGTAATACCAAAAACAGGAAAAAAGAACATATACCACACTTTATATGAATACAACTAGAGAGAAGTAAAGCAGGAATTAAAGAGTAATTTTATATAATACGAAAATATGAATTAAGTTAGAGACAGACAAAGATATTCCCTTTTTTTTTTTTTCTTTTTTTCAATTCTTCACACTTTAACAATGGAGACTTTAGAAAAATGTAGGATGAATTTATTTTTTACTAACCCACTTCGCCAGCAACACTGACAGGGTGGCCAAAAAGTTGTCCACTAAATCTGGAGCCATCTTCCAGAAACAACGTGGCTTTCTTCGGCATCTTGATGGAACCCATCCTGCAGAATGATAATGATGTTAGTTGTAGAAACGCTTAAATAAAGGGACATAACTTTAATATATATATATATATATAATTAGCATGTGGAAGGAGGGGCGCAAACCTTTACATGCGGAGTTTCGATTTGCTCCCGCCAATTTTTGCTTATATAACAACGCACACATATATATATAAATTAATGATTTTTTAAATGAAACAATCTGAAGGTTTCAAATTATAGCTTTTTCTTCTTCTATTGAAATTTCATTAACATCGAAGACATTTCATAGGAACAAATCAATAAAAAAAAAAAATAGAGAAAAACAAACAAAAAATGAGAGAAGATATGCTCACTCAATTACACCCTACAATCAAGAGTATTGATGTTATTCTAAAACTTTTTGATGTAATCCAAGACATTCACAGATTAGTCGCGGGTGATAGCGAGGCTAAGGCACTAGAATAGCCCAGTATTATTACGAGTATTGCCCGATACTTAAGTAGGGTAATTCATCAACAATGAGGAAAACATCAGTTACATAGCTCCACTCATTGTCTCGAATGGCTCAGGCTGAAAAATGTAGTTTACCGATAAATTTCAGGTTATTCCGTTCGGCTACGAATGCAGTGACCCCTCACCTGACGAATTTTAATCGATTTGTTTCTTTTGTAAATCATATTTATTATGTGAAGTGTGTGAATAAGCATGAGATGTTTTTTTGTTTTTTTTAATAATTAAAAGACGTATCTTTTACTTTTACAAATAAGGTAAATAATTGTTTCTACTTTTGGCACAAGGCCAGCAATTACCCAGTACATTACTGGTGCTTTATTTTATCGACCCCTTAAGGATGAAAGGCAAAGTTAACCTCGGCGGGATTTGAGCCCAGACCGTAAAGGGTCGTAATTCTATGCTGCAAAGCATGGCATCCGACCTGCTACCGATACTACCAATCCACTAATGTTTCATTATATACGAATGCTAAATCCCTTCTCTTGCTTGAGTGGCATTTCACTTTCTCGACTTCGATTTAAAAAAATAATTGCCCTTGACAGGATTTGAACTCAGAACATACAATGGATGTGCTAACGATTCAAATATAAAAATTGTATACATATTTTCACACTTAAAATATAAAAAGTACATAGGCGTAAATACACACTCATACATGCATTATGAAAGGCAAAGTTAACCCGCCGAGGTTAACTTTGCCTTTCATCCTTACGGGGTCGATAAAATAAAGTACCAGTAATGTACTGGGTATTTGCTGGCCTTGTGCCAAAAGTAGAAACAATTATATATACAAGGTGTATTAAAAAGAATCATATAATTTATATATATATATGTGTGTATGTGTGTGTGTGTAAATTGGGTGCTTACACCCTATATATATATATATATATATATATATATATATATATATATATATATATATATATATATATATATATATATATATATATATATATATATATACAAAATATAAAACAACCAACTCTTAGTTTAATACATTTAATTGCTGACAATTGTTTCTTCTAGACGAATGTCTGGAATCATCGGAGCATACACAATGTTTAAACAGGTAATCAAAATCCTAGTCCTCAGAACATTTATATAGATACATAACTATTGACAGTGTCAGTGACAACATATAGAAAATCAGGAGTTACAAAAAGATGTTATGCTACAGAAATCACAGTATAAGGAGCAATGATGAAAAGTGAAATATTGAGCATATTATATATAAAGATATTCTTTAAGATAATATATGTGCAAAAGATACAAGCAAAAAAGTTGTAAGAGAGGATAGATAAAATATATCATAGCATTGAAAAGCAGGTAATGTTAAGGGTATATAATGCAAAAGTTAATAAAGTTAATAAAGGCATGCATGAGGTATATATATATATATAAAGTTGTAGTTCCTGTCTGTTTGTTTGTTCACGAACTCTTCCTATAGTTTTGGAGATAGACCCCCATAACCATATATATTCTGAAACAACATTGCCCAGGATACTTGGATAAGTATATTTCATTTTAATCAAAGGGTTCTCCAGGAGCACAAACCCCCCGCTGAAAAATGTTTCCCTTCGATTTATATGAAATTTAAACCATAGGTAAATGACAAGATATGATGCCTATTCACAAAGTTTCAGCAAATTTCAATAATATTAAGACACCCTCTATAGTGAACATTTTGGAAGCCCATAACTTAAGTATTGGAAACTCTATTATCACGGGGTTTTTTCTATTAATTGAACGTAAATCAACAAAAAAGAGCACCTCTCTTTTATAGTAAAAATTGGCTAATCTAGACGTTTTTTTTTTCAGACATCCCTTATGCCACGGAAAAGAAAATCCAGTTATGCAAATAATCCACATGCAAAAAGGATGAGGCTTCGTCGTCAATCTGAAAGCTGTGATGCAAGGGAAGAACGACTTTCTAGCCAAAGACAGAGGCAAACAGAGTCTCGGTAAAATGAAAGTAGTTATGCAAGGGAAGAACGACTTTCTAGCCAAAGACAGAGGCAAACAGAGTCTCGGTAAAATGAAAGCTTTGGTGAGCATCAAGAAAGAGAGGAACAAGATAGATTTTGCCATATAGTTGCAAGAAGAAATGACTCTGAAGAAGAAAGACAACAGCGTTTGATTGCTGATGTGTAAAACGCAGCAAAGCAACTACAGGATCTCCTACTTCCTTTCAATGGTTATACGCCCCATAATCAAGATGTCCCTAGATGTATGTGACAGTACAGAGGACCTCCTCAGCAGAATCAGTGAGTGCAACAAAAACAAAAACCTATCCAACTGCCTAATAAGCAGTATGGACGTGGTATCACTATACCCATCCATTAACAATGATTTTGCTGTGGAAAAATGTGTGGAGATGATCAGTGAGAGTGAGGTGGAGTTCTGCGACGTCAACACAGACGAACTGGGCCTCCTACTTAGACTTACCTATGACACTGACTACCTAGACAGCCATGACCTTAGCCGTTTCTGCCCCAGTAGACCCATAAGAGGTAGACCCCTCACCATAACCTCAATGGCAAAAAAGACTCCCATGGGAAGGTGGATTGGGTGGACCAAAGCCATACGAACCCCCCAAAACAATGATCAGGTAAGAAAAATGGTCGCACATGCAATAGGGGCTAGTATTAAAACTACCCTAAGGGCCACATATTCAAATTCAACAACAAGATCTACACCCAAAATGAGGGAGCAGCCATTGGCGTCAGCATAGCTGGTGACGTTGCCAACCTGTTTATGGTATGGTGGGAAAGGAGACTCAAAGATCTCTTTGATGAGAACTCCATAGACCTCATCATGTACTCTCGTTACGGAGACGACATTAATATAGTAATAAGGACATCCTCACAAGAGAGTACTAACAAGTATGATTTAGAATGTAGCACAATGGAAAGCATCCAGCAGATAGCTAATGCCATACACCAGAGTATAACTGTAACTATCGACTACCCTTCCAAACCCCCTAACAATAGACAACCTGTATTAGACACGGAAGTCTGGATTAAAACTATAGACGAGAGAGCCAAATTCTTCACTCACACTACGCTAAACCTATGGCTTCCAAATACCTGATACTCAAAAATTCAGCAATGTCCAGTAGTGCTAAGTTTAATATTCTGATCGCAGACTTGGTACGAGTGATGAAGAACGTGTCACGCATGTGCGACCCAACAGAAATGGAAAGCACATCCAACACTTCATCAACCGCATGCAGTTCTCGGCTACAACCAAAGAGACAGAATCAGAGTATACGAAGGAGCCACGGAGAAGTATAAGACCCTCATAGAACTGGACATGAAAGGAATTTGCCCATTATACAGGAGCAAATCATGTAATAGCTTAGATAGGAGTAAACATAAGATAGGGAAAGCCATCTCATGGTACGACAACCAGAGATACCAGAGTGTCATGTTCGTGGACGCTACCCCTGGAGGGAAATTAGCTAACCAGTGTAGAAAGGCCCTGAGAAAGACCCACTTAAAGATTAAGGTGGTAGAAAAGCCAGGAACCACCATAAAATCCCTGATCAGCAAAACACACCCTTTTAAGAAAACCCACTGTACTAATAGGAAATGTATTATATGTAAAGTAAACCCCCGGATAATCTGTAAAACTAGAAACGTAGTCTATAGCATAAGATGTATAGAGGATACTTGCAGAAACATGACAACAACATACATAGGCGAGACAGTTCGTAGCATAGGTGAAAGGATAGACCAACAGCGGAGGGAACTAAAAGGACGAAAAAATGGTTCAGTACAATACGAACACGCCAGACAACAGCATGACGGTAACATAGACAACATAGAAATTAAAATAATATCTAAACATAGAAATGACCCAGCAGATAGGCAAATCAGAGAGGCCAGTGAAATAGAACTTAGAAGGCCAAAGTTAAACAGAAAAAATGAATGGAATAACAACACCCAAACAAACAATACTGACCTAAGAGAAATATAAATAAATAAATAAATAAATATATACACAAGTACAATAACAACAAACACATATAAACACACACTAGTAAACTAAGATAGAATACAATAAACAAAACACTGTCACCCAAACGCGAACACACATCGAACACTATACACACATGCAAACGCATGCGCAGAGAAGAAGACAAAAATAAATAAATAAATAAATAAATAAACAGATTAAATAAAGATAGCGTAGACATACAATACAACAGGAGGAAACATAATAGCACCACTGGCGATGCTGCAGATGTGCAACGAAAGAACTTTGTTTGTGTCTATATTTTATCTGTATTTTTAACCGTTGGTCAGTCAATGATAAACATTGAGGACCGAATAAATTAACTGATATAAAAGATACAGAAGCGAAAACCAACCAAACAGTGAGTGTGTTCTGTTATGAATTCTGGCAATATTATTACAACAATATGACCCTCCCCAAGTATAACATTATTTGTTTCGACACACGATTTCATATAAAAAACCTCGCAAAACTAATTCATCGCCGTTATCAAATCCCGCCGAGGTTAACTTTGCCTTTCATCCTTACGGGATCGATTAAATAAAGTACCAGTAATACACTGAAATAATTGCTGGCCTTGTGCCAAAAGTAGAAACACTTATATATATATATATATATATATATATATATATATATATATATATATATATATAATAATAATAATAATAATAATAATAATTTAAAAAATAATGCTTTCTTTATTAACCACAAGGGTTTACATAAAGTAGACATTAAGGACAGTACAGGACAATACAGGGCGGTACAAATGGGCAGTTCTGCGTGTAAAAAACAAGAAACAGATGATGTAATAATAGAACAATGAAAACATTCCCCAATAGGGGGGAGACTTCCGAGGCACATTCGTGGAGAAAGCCCATTAAAAAGCCACAGTGACCCTGACCACCAGGGCAAGTGCCCTCTCCCAGTTTTCCACCTTTAATTTACAGACACATACTCAGAGTAGGCCCATTCACTCGGGCCATTCTTGCCTCTCTCACCCATCTTTCAACAAAATGCTGGGAAGAGAGCACTTCCCTTTCCACCCTGATTTTCCTTTTCAAATGAAATTTGAAAAAGTTAATCAGGGCATCACCGAAGAGGTAAGTGCTCGTCTTCAGCCCTTTCAAACGTGTCCACCATACTATCTCTTTCGCCATGGACACCAGACAGATAAAAACTGCCTGCCCTTCCAGGCTAAAGGAAGAGGGCGGGGCAATCCTCACGATGGACTCAGCTGATAGCCGGATCTGTCCCACACGCGACAGCAGGTGTTCGACATAAACCCACAAGTCAGCAATGCTCGGACACTGGACGAGTGCGTGCAGGACGGTTTCGTCGCCCTGCGCACATCTCGGACATGCCCGGCTGACGGCACCTCCATGCCTGTAGAGTTTATCCCGAACTGGCAAAGCTCCTCGGTAGCACTGCCAGGCCAGGGATTTCTGGAAGTTGTCCATAGGCCCCGGCCCGAAAGTTCTTCCGAAGAGATTGGCTAGTTGATTTTCGTCGACGCCTAGAGTTTCCCCAAGTACGTCGTCGCTCTTCCCCTCCACTAATCCTCTATAGAACGCCAAGGTGGAGTTTCCACCGATCACATTTCCCGATTGGTCGAGGGCTGTGAGCGCCTGAAGACATTCCAGTCTCCAAGCACTCCCTCTCGGTCTTCGCTTGACCCAGGACTGCAGCTCCGTCAAGGAGACGAGCTGGGGAAAGACGCGTCTAGCAAACGGCGACCACACCTGATCACCGTCGAGGAAGAGGTGGAGATGTCGTAGACTGAGCGCGTATCTGCGCATCATTAGCCACGGCATGCCCAGCCCTCCACGTAGCGGGTGTTGACAGCAGATGGACCGCCTGACCATCGAAGCGCGTCCCTTCCACAAAAAGCGAAAGAGCAAACGCTCCAGCGCAGTCAGGCGGAGCTTAGGACAAGGTAAGACGGTCAGGCGGTAGTAGATGACTGACGCGATGTACGCGTTGGCCACTCCGCTCGACCTTTCAGGGATAGCTTCCTCTCGGCCCATTTCTGGGTGAGAGAAGCCATCCTGCTCGTCACCTCGTCCCAGTTTTTGTCCGTCTGGAGGTCCGGACCGAACCAGACCCCGAGCAATTTAACTGGTCCGTCCGTCCAGCGCCCGACGACGCTGTTGGACGGCATGGACCTGCCTCTCCAGGTGCCGAGCTGCAGGCCCACTGACTTTTCCTGGTTGATCATTGCTCCTGTCACCGCTTCGTATTCTCTTAGTGTAGTGCCGATCGCCTCGATGTGTTTGGCGTTGGACACCACTACGGTGACATCGTCCGCATATGCTGACACGGATCTTCCGCATCCTATTTCGCGCGGGACCCCCTCAACGTCTCCAGTTTGTGCAGTAATGGCTCGAGAGTCAATACGTACAAGAGGGACGAGAGGGGACATCCTTGGCGGACCGAGCGCATGATGTTGAACGGTTCCGAAAGGTGACCGTTCACTCTCACCACAGAGCAGATGTTGCTGTGCATGGCAGCGATCCAGCCTCTGAAGACGGGCCCAAAGCCAGCCGCCCTCAGGACTGCCGCTAGGTAACGATGGTCGACCCTATCGAAAGCTTTCGACTGATCTAAATTGATCAAGGACCCACCCGTGCCAGGTTCCCTAGCTACCCTCTCTACGATGTATCGCATGAGGTGGAGGTTGTCGTGGATGGATCTGTCGGGAATGGCGCATGTCTGCACCTCTCCCACCAGACCACCAACGACAAGCGCCAACCTCTTTGCTAGCACCTTGGCCAAAATCTTGAACTCTGTGTTTAGCAGAGTTATGGGCCGGAAATTATCTATGTTATCCCCCTTGTTCGGATCCTTTCTCAGCAGCGCCACAACTCCTCGGCTCACAGAGCTGGGAATTCTCCCGTTCTGTTGCCAGTTGCAGTAGACGTCCGCCAAGAAGCCTCCGAACAAGTTTGGCATCTGTACGTAAAGTTCATAGGGCAGACCATCCAAACCAGGCGATTTACCCCTTGTGCAGCTCGTCATTGCCTCCCGTACTTCAGCGGCTGTTGTCAGCTTTTCGCAACACTCCGCCTCAGTGGCCGAGAGCCGCTGCAGTCCGTCGAGGTAGACACTAAAGTCCATCCCTCGATCCGGCCCGCCGCTGCCCCCGAACAACTGAGCGAAGTGTCTCTGAAAAGCTTCACACATTTTCCCGGGATCGAGTAGCATGCGCCCGTCGTGGTCCACCAAAGACCGGATCGTGGCTTTGTTGCCACGACGCGCCTCCGCCACTCTGGCCCATTGAACAGCTTTCGTTCCCTCGTGTCTGAGAGCACGCACCCTAGCCCTGACAACGCATCCTTCGTGCTTTGCATTGAAGAATTGGTCAAGGGCCAATTTCGCCGCAAGTACGTCGGTCGCGATGCCTTTGCTAATCGCCTCGTCTAATTTTCTAACTAATTCTCCCTCTGCTCTATTTTTCTCTATTGCTGAAGCCTTACTAAACCTATGTATGTTTTCTATTTTTTCTAGTGTTATTTTATAATTGATAACCCCTCCTTCTTACTTTCTCTTTGATTTAATTATTTTATTCTCATATATTTTTTCATTTTTTCATTTTCATATTTTATATTTTTTATATATGGATCGTCCTTCAGCCTGACACTGCTTTGACTGATACACTCCCTTTCCTGTATATATCACTTGCGTGTATGTGGTTGCGCGTCTGTGTGTGTTTATACGCGTGCTTTCATACTTGTATGTGTATATATTTCAATCCTTAGTCCCTGAGTCTGTATGTAAGTTAACTCTATTATCTTACAATTTCTTTTTTCAACATATATTACATACGTATTTGTGGTCACACATACACTGATATGCTTGCCTTCATGTATGTACTTACGCACACATTTTTTTCACTATACACATGCATTTGTACATACACATATATATATGTACATTTGTAGGTGCATATACACACATTTATACACATACCCTTACTATATTTCCTTATTTTATTTTTATATATCTCTTGCATTACTTTTATTTATATATTTTTTTGCCCGTTAAACTTTTCCCTTTCTTGAGGAGATTTTTCAAATATTTCATTGCTTTAAATTGCCTTGTCTGACGAACGAATGAGAACGTTTCTTGTATTCGTCTTATTCGGAAAACCTCTGGTAATGAGGTAATTATATTGTATTGTTTATTATACATTAAATTTAGCTCTGTAACTTACATAGAGCACTCTTCACTCCTATGACTTTTTCAATTTTCAACGGAAACTTCAATACTTATATATATATACGCTACAACATCACATACGGACTATTTCCGTATTTAACATCTTACGGAAACAGAAGAAGATAGCCCCAAACCTCTCCAGGACACAACAACTCGCCCTGAAGAACCTACGGAATAGGGAACTTATATACTTACCATCCGACAAAGGTAAAGAGTTTTGCGTCATCTCTCAAGCCCCATACAATTGAACACCTAAGCGACAATGAATTATACACAGAGATCCCGGACATGACTGCAGCCCAGATCGAAAAACAGACCAACTCCATTTGGTTCGATATCTGTAGGAGAAGACAACTCCCAAATAAAGTTAAGCTCAACTACACCACTAGAAATAGCAGACTGCCCACTTTCTACCACCTCATCAAGACCCACAAGAATAGTACTAAGACGCAAATAAGACCCATCGTCTCTAGCATATTTCCTGGCTCCTCTCCCAGGTCCTCAAGCTTCTACTCTCCACCTTTCCCGGGCATGTCAGTAGCTCCGAAAAAGTTATACGTAGACTACACCAACTCCAGCCAGAACAACTTAAACTAAATAAATACGCTTTTAGCCTAGACGTTGTATCCCTCTACACTACAGTCACCGCTCATCCAGCTGTCGATTTATTGACGGACTGCGTGGTCGCAGAGGACATCCACTGCTACGGCCTCCACCCGACGGACATACACCAGCTTTTGTCCTTCACAGTAGACAGCACGTACTTCACCTTCCACCACCACACATACAGACAGACAACAGGATTACCCATGGGATCCAGCCTATCGGGCCTGCTGGCCATCACCTACATGAACCAGCTAGAATGTCGAGCCCTCAACACCTGCCACTCCCATGCCTTCTTCACCCGATATGTAGATGACATACTCATCCTTACATCATCCCGTGAGGAGGCAGATAAAATATACACAACATTCTCCAGCATGGACGCCAGTATAAAGTTCAGCATGGAACACCCCGATGACCGCGGATCCCTATCCCTACTGGACTTCCAACTCAGGGTAACAGAGGAAGGCAACATCCACACCTGCTTCTATAAAAAAGCCGCCAGCAGGGACCTGTTCGTACATTTCAGATCGGCCCTCCCACTCGGTGCCAAGTTCGGATACATAAAGAACGAACTGGCACGTATCCGGAACAAATGCACCGACGCTAGAGACCGAGACACACGCACCACACATTTCCTGGAAGTACTCAAACTGAACGGATACACGACATCCACCACAAACCGTGCCAGAAAGAACAGAGGACACCACACCCGAGGCACTAACACTTGCTTCCTGAAGCTCCCACACTTCAGTGAATAAACAACAAGAGCCATCCGCAGAACCATCAGACGAGAGGGACTAGATATCCAACTGGCCCACTCAGGTCCTTCTCTACGCGGACAGCTAACCAAAAGACACTCCACCAGACATGACAACTGCTGCAGACTAGCCAACTGCCCCATCAACAACACAGACCTATGCCACCAGGCTTACGTTGTATACAGACTAGAGTGTGACAAATGCAACAACTTCTACGTAGGTAGCACCACCAGACCACTCCACATAAGAATAAAAGAACACCTCAATACTAACGCTTCCTCATTTAAGAAACACCTAGTTAAATGCAAAAACACCGACAAAACCATAACAGTTAGGATAGAAACTAAGGAAAGAAACCTCGGCAATCTTAGAATTAAGGAATCACTAATTATAGATAAAACACAACCACCAATCAATAATAGACTAGAACTCAGCACCCAATTTATAACCTGATAGGGCTTCTAGCCCCATAGTTACACCCCCCCCCCCACACACGCTTACACCTCCACTTATTCTCTCTCACACATACACACACAAAACCAGTTCTAACACCAGATAACACCTATCTCCCACATTTACGAATAGACTTATCTTCTCACACTCACACACACACACTCACATACTTACACCTTCATGCATTCTCCCACACACTTAAACAGGCATGTATATAAAAAAAACAACAAAAAAAACCCTAAACAAACCCCTTTTAAAGGGAGACTACTCTTTATCCACCTAATTTTAACTCTTTGACATTAGAGATAGAACAGATACTCTATACTATTTCCTATGAGAATGGCTTGGTAAGATATTTAGAACGCTGGTTTGAGACCTTTATTTCCCTCTGAAGAAGAGATATTATCTCGAAAATTAAGGACATTTAAATAAATCTAAGGTAAAAGACGATTTGTCAACAAATACCTTTTGCAATTGCATTCTTTTTTCTATGTCCATACCTGCATTATTTTGGCTTTATTATACATATTCAAACGTTTATATATATATATATATAAATATATAGTGAAAGAGTGAAGAATAACATGGTGATCGGCTGTACAAAAAGGGTTTTATTTACAGCATTAACAATTGTTTCATTGATCAAGTGGGTCTAAAGGCCCCTGGTCACTCGAAATTGCGTCACTCAACCTTAAATACAGTGTGTGTCTCTGATCAAATCATCGGAATACTGGAGGGTGTAACACATAGCACTGGTATTTATAGATACATCGGAGAATCAAGTGAATGAAAACAATAACACCAATAATAAAAGATAATTAATAAAAAGTATAAAAAGATAAGAATAATAAAAAAGTAAAAAATACGGTTACTGATAATAGTAGTAGTGGTGGTGGTAGTTGAAGCTCTATAATGATAGGCGAAATGATGTTGAGTGGACGTCGTGCTCATATAGTGTATTGAGTTCATGAATTGGCGAAATAAAAATGCAAAAAATACAAAAAAATATTAGAGGATTAAAATAAAAAATAAAAAGTAAGAGAGAAAGAGATAAAGAACAGGAGATAGAGAATAAAGAATAAGGATTCGAGGATGAGACATAAAGGATAGGACTAAGGATCGGGGGACAGTAAGTAGATAAATAGAGAATAAAAAGTGAAAGGGACAGGAATGATATATGGGTGATTAAGGTCTGGTAGATTGATTGTTTTATGTTAATGGAGGTGATGCGACTAGAGAGAGAAAGGGAAAGAAAGGTTGGGGGATTCATCATGTAGATTTAATGACCAGTTGGTCAGTTGACAGCTAATAACAGTGGAGTGGTGTGAAGTTAGTACACTTAAATCCGGGTGGTTCTGACTGAATACCGAGATTGCTGGATCGAATCATGCCGGTAGCTGTTTGAAGCTGGAGAATTTGGTGGCTGCTTTGTGCCTACAGAATATTGTTCGCTCTATCTTGTTGTTAAGCAGCATTTTGTTATATTTTAAAATATGGAGCAGCTCCATATTGCATAGTCCGCAGTGGGACATTCCAGCTTCGACCAGTTAATCTCATATTCCTGGTTGATGTCCTTAAGCTGCCAGATCTTATTGGCCAGCGTCGTTGTATTCCCAAGTTTACGGGGTTTTTTTATAGAATGTCTATGCACATACCATCTTTTTTTGAAATCTCCAGCTGTAGAACCTATGTAGTGCCAAGCTAGGTTGCCAGATTTGATAGTACACAGGTATACTATATTTGATTCTAGGCATCTATTCTGCAGTGGGCATTATCCGTAGGTGGCAGTTACATTTGGAGGCCTTCCTGTGTGCAGGTTCCCCGTTGCAGTTCTGCATGTTGTTAGGGCTGGAATTTAGGTTTATTTGTGTTGTGTTGCGATATGGGTGGCTGTGATGCTGTTATGTGTTTGCGTTTTGTATTTGGTGCTATATATATATATATATATATATATATATATATATATATATATATATATATATATATATATATATATATATATATACATACGCACATACATAAATGTACCTATCCAAACGGTAAAAACTTAACCGCAGAGCAGAAAATCCTTATATATATACACTCGATTGCTTGTAACAATAGAGTACTAATGATTTTATAAGTCTTAAAAAAGACCCCCCCCCCCCACTCCTCAACGCAAGGCAGCTGTTAAAACAGCAAAATGCTGTCAATGACAGCGTGGGGTAAGATTTACCTCAAGGGATAGAAATCAGCGGCTAGAAGTGTGTTGGCCAGCAAAAGTGATAGGAAGAAAGGAGAAAGGAAAAAATGGACGAGAGAAGATCACGCAAACATTAAATACACTCATCAGCTTTTAGACCACCAGTGGTTTCGACGATTTAACTAAAAGTATCGCGTAGAATAGACGGCTCGTGCAACAGAGAAATAAATATTTCTTTCTGTTGGTATGATGTTTGCGTGAAGAACGAATAGATTAGATAGACAGACAATTCAGAGAGAGAGAGAGAGAGAGAGAGAGAGAGGGAGAGAGAGAGAGAGAGAGAGAGAGAGAGAGAGAGAGAGAGAGAGAGAGAGAGAGAGAGAGAGAGAGAGAGAGAGAGAGAGAGAGAAAATACGTCCACTCGGCATCAGGTAACTTAGAAAAGACAACTCTGGCTGCTGAGGTGGTTACAAAAGCGGAAGAGACGAGTAAGAGCAGCGGGTAGGAGAAGGGAGAAGGAAAGAAAAGAAGCAGGAAGAGGAAGGAAAGAGTTGGGGAGAAAAAGAAAGAATGAAAAAAGGGGGTGGGGAGAAAGAGGGAAGGAATTAGCCAACAAACCTTGGGCATGGTATCCGTCCGAAATAGAAAGCTACAATAGCTGATGCCGAGTGGACACATTTTATTTTTCTCTCTCTTTTTGACTTGTCTGTATGTCTATCTAATCTGAACTAGCCTATAGATATAGAAAGGCTCTAGACAAACTAAAATTAGATATTAAGATAGTTGAAAAACCATGTATTCCCATAAAAGCCCTAATTAGTAGACCATATCCTTTTGAAAAAACAAAAAAAAAACAAAAAACAACCCTTCGCTGATAGGAAATATATAATCTGCAAATTAAACCGACAAATTAATTGCAAAACTAGGAACGTAGTATATAGCATAAGATGTACGGAGGGTCAGTGTAAGTTTAGGAACACAAGTTACATAGATGAGACGGCCAAGAGCATAGGAGAAATGATAAATGAACATTGGCGAGAACTCCAAGATGAGAAGAACTCATAAGTACTCCACCAATATGTCAAAATAGAACATGGGGGGGGGGGGGGAGGGGGGGGGGCACACTAGAGAACATAGAAATAAAATTCCTATCCACACACAGAAAAGACGCAATGCTCCGACAGATTACAGAAACGGCAAATAACTCCAACTAAAATGAAATAGAAAACATGAATGGAATAACAACATCACAATTAGTATCTAAGGACAAGATAAAGACATACCGAGACACACTAGGTACAGGTGACCCCCATAGAGGATGTCCTTATCCTCGGGTCATCGATCCACTCGCCGGCCATCCGCTCCACCATCAGGTCTAGACTCCAACAACTCCAGACCCTCACGAGCCGACTGGTCTTGATCGAAACACAATAGAACCCTCTGTGTTCAAGGAACGTGAGGTCGCCTGTGAGACGACGTGGGACCGACTTGGACTTAGCCCGGTAGACGTCCCTCGTCCTTCTCCCCCTGCAGACGTCAAGTCCCCCCAAAGCGTATAGGATGCCATGCAGTGCAGCCTGGCCTCAGACAGGCTCACACGCCAGCTCGACCAGCACCGCCTTGCCTGTTTTCGCGCGGCCTCCAAACCCCACAGTGGTGCCTGGCTCCATGCCTTGCCCTCCTTCTCCACTGGCACGCAGCTGGATAACGATAGCCTGCGCATCGGCGTTTCCTTGAGGCTTGGACTCCGGATCTGCGAGCCACATAAATGTCGCTGTGGACTCTTTCGGACTCCACCCGCTTTCCTGTCGCCACAGTGCCGGCCGCCTTCCACGCCATGCTGCCCTCAACGAGGTCATTAAGCATGGCTTGGACGCTGCAGGCTTCCCCTCCCAGCTAGAGCCGGTGAGGCTGGACCGAGGGGGTGGAAAAAGGCCAGACAGTATGACCATCTTCCCGTTCCGCGGTGGCAAACCCCTCGTCTGGGATGTCACTTGCAGCGACACTTTCTCCAGTCGCAACCTGGTGCAGTCTGCGACTAACCCAGGTACTGCTGCACGTCGGGCTGAGGAGGCCAAATTCTCCAAGTACCGGTCGCTCTCCGACAGGTTCGCGGTCGTGCCCTTGGCAGTGGAGACTTCTGGTGTCATTGGCCTTAGGGCTACATCCCTATTCACCACCATAGGTGCTGAGACAGCCAGCCGCAGGTGTGAGCCTCGCGAGTTGGAATGGCTCTTCCAGCGCATCTCCCTTACCATCCTCCGGGGAAACGCCTTCTCCATCCTGTCCGCCGGGGTTGTGAGGAGGCCAGCACGTGGGTCCCCATTTGCTCACCATACGGATTAATAGGTAAAGTTATAAACTATTGTAAATAATTATGTTAAACTATAGATCAAAGTATCAGTTAAGGTTTAACAATATTACGTTAGCTTTTATAAAGTCGTTTTACACCAGTCTTTAATTGTTTCAGATCAAATTGATAAAATCATAAGCGCCGAATTGCCCGATCCTGACGAAGACCTATAACTAGTTGTCACACACACCACGGTCTGACCTCATACTGTAAACCAGACAACGCATCCAATAGAGTCGTTTTCTCTTCTACCTGTCTTCTCTTATCAATTGTTCAGCCGGGTACCTCAACTAGTGTGCAATAATTATACACTATAACTATGTTTTTAGCAGAAAAATAATATTATCTCTACATGGCAAGAATATATGTTATTGTTGTTATTTGTTATAGTGAGAAAAGTAATGTTTGTTAAGTGAGAGAGAGGCAAAGTTAACCATAAAGTGAACGTTTGTTGAAGTAGTTGTAGTTCATTGTAGGCTTTGTAGAAAATAATATTATGAGACTTTATAATATTTTACAAGCTTTATTTACAACCGACCACAGAAGTTAAGCTGGGTTGACAAATCAAAGAAAAGAACAAACAAAAGTAAGAGTTTTAAGAAGTAAAGAAAAAGCGCTGTGCCAGGCCAAAAGAGGCCGACAGGCCAAAGTGAAAATCTCACCGTCACATAATTGCATGTTCACCTTTCAGAGTCCAAAGCAAGAGAGAGATTTTTGAATCGCCGCGGAAATTTTTCCCTCTGGGCGGAAGTCGAGATACATTCTCCTACGCTGATAGCGATTGGCTGAACTGAGCCAAACAACGTACGGAGAATGTATCCATGATCTCTCGGAATGTAGATCACTACAATACCCCTATTTAGTCTGCAAGACGATATATAAGATTGAATCAGCAGGAAAAATGCTGAAAGAGAGCACATCAATGAAAAAATTGAACAAAAGAATGCATGCAAGAAGAAAAATGAGGCGCTAAGGGCCGTGTTGAGCCGCTGTGTCAAATGACTAGCTGTTTTTCTATTTATGCGTGACCACCCGGGGTCTAACAGAAAACGATAAAGTCTGACATGAGCAAAGTTGCTGTTCTTGCATTAAATGTTAGCTGTTATGGTAAGTGTTGTACCAGAGATGTGGATGAAGCTGTTATGGTAATTTACCAGTAGCTGTTGTCAATGATGGTGCTGTTCATGCTTTACCAGAGCTCTATAGCTGTTATGGTAAGTGTTATACCACAGCTGTTATTGTAAATGTTATACCAGAGCTGTATAGCTGGAGCTGTTATGGTAAATGTTGTAGCAGAGCTGGCAAGAAGATGATGGGTAGGCGAGAAATGGTCGGCCTCCCAGATGAATTGCCGGAAGTGCTGGGCAGCCAGGAAAAAATGGCTAGTTGCTTTGAAAAGAAAAAAAAAAAGCAAGTTGAATCTGTAGGTGGGTAGTAGTTGAAGCTGTAATTCCATAATTCTGGCGAATCCATAGGAGAAATGGTGGAAATGCTGACAGGTCCCATCTATTTGTTGTTTTCCCAGTGAGTCGTGTAAAGTAACAAGATTGAGGTTGTTATGCTATAGGACGATGAGTGTGCAACGAGTTGCGAAACTGTTTGAATCCAGCTTCAATTAGCATTCTCGTGTTGCGGTGTCTGTTTAAGTCCAGGTGAATTAAGCTGCATGTGTCGATAGCATGTTTTGGTACCTCCACCAGGTGAAAAGGGATCTCGCAGAATATTACGACGTCTGAAGATCATATACTATAGACAACAACATGTTGGTGTGTGACAAAGAAATGTGTGTGCATATGCAGGCATGTAATACAGCAAAGAAAATGTGTGCGTGCAGTCATATATACAATGATAGAAAAAAAAATGCATTTTCATATTATACAATTTAAAAGAAATAAATGTCCAAACATTGCCTGTAAAAAAAAAGAAAGAAAGAATTGTTTTTTTAACAGAAAGTTCAACTTTTCTTTTCCTTGAAATTTCTTTGGGATAAGGATGTTATTGCTCTTACTAGGAAGCTAGTAGAGTTGTTGTTGTTGTTGTTGCTGCTATCGAAGCGAAGTCACAGTAAATCTTCAGTAGAATCGAAGTCGAACGTTGAAGAGCTTAGAGTCACCAATGTAGCGAGACAGTGAGAAGTTGTAGATGTCATTGTAGCTGTGTCGAAGCTGTAGTAGTCACGGTAGTGGTAAATGTGTTACCAGAAACTGTAGGCGATACTGCTATCAGTTGTGGTGGTGGTTGCGGCGGTATAACTACAAAGGTGTCACTATGTTGCGTCAGTTGCTGCTGATGGTGCCGAAGTTGTCGGCTTTGTTGCTGCTGGTGCTGTTAGTAGAGGAGTACTTGGTGATAGCCATTTTGAAAATATTTTCCTCGTGTTGAAATTTGTTGAAATACTGCTAATTTTTTTTATTTTAAAGGAATATTTCGTACTTAAATATTCCTCCGTCGGGGGGTCACCATTTTAGCAGAAAAATAATATTATGCCTACATGGCATAATATTAATAAGAAAGAATATATGTTATTGTTGTTGTTTGTTATAGTGAGAAAAGTAATGTTTGTTAAGTGAGAGAGAGGCAAAGTTAACCATAAAGTGAATGTTTGTTGAAGTAGTTGTAGTTCATTGTAGGCTTTGTAGAAAAATAATATTATGAGACTTTATAATATTTTACAAGCTTTATTTACAACCGACCACAGAAGTTAAGCTGGGTTGACAAGTCAAAGAAAAGAACAAACAAAATTAAGAGTTTTAAGAAGTAAAGAAAAAGCGCTGTGCCGGGCCTAAAAAGGCCGACAGGTCAAAGTGGAAATGTCACCGTCACATAATTTCGTGTTGACCTTTCAGAGTCCAAAGCAGCAAGAAAGAGATTTTTGAATCGCCGTGGGAATTTTTCCCTCTGTCCAAAACTGTTCTCTCTTTTTATCTCTGGCTTGTGGTAAACTCTATTTCCTGGTATGATGCAGCGGTTTTTTAAAATGTAAATTGTAAATAATGTCATACCATATTTAGGGCAACTATATCTTATGTAGTCCTAATACACACGTAAATTAAAATGTGATATTGTTAGCAGTGTGTAGTTTATTTCTCAATGTGTGTGTCTGTGTATATATATATATATATATATATAGGAACGAGTAGGACCCCGACGGCTGAGCTCATGCCGTTTCGACGGCTAATTCTGGACTAAGTAGTAGACTAATTAGTCCAGAATTAGCCGTCGAAACGGCTTGAGCTCAGCCGTCGGGGTCCTACTCGTTCCTATTACCCACTCTACTACCCTAAGTATTGAGTACTTTGGTGCGTTATAGTCCACCTGGTTCGTTACCACATTTCCTTCGTTATATATATATATATTGTTATACTTGGGGAGGATCATATTGTTGTAATAATATTTCTACATTTGGCATAAGGCCAGCAATTATCCCAGTGTATTACTGGTACTTTATTTTATCGACCCCGTAAGGATGAAAGGCAAAGTTAACCTCGGCGGGATTTGAATTCAGACCATAAAGTGCCGTGACTCTATGCTGCAAAGCATGGCGTCCGACCCTCTACCAATACTGCCAATCCACCGCCAGAATATTGCCAGAAATAATTGTTTCGACTTTTGGCACAAGGCCAGCAATTACTCAGTACATTACTGGTACTTTATTTTATCGACCCCGTAAGGATGAAAGACAAAGTAAACCTCGGCGGGATTTGAACTTAGAATGGCAAAGACCGTAACTCTATGCGTCAAAGCATGGCGTCCGACCCTCTACCGATACTGCCAATCCACCGCCATTGCCAGAAATAATAATAACGGAACACACTCACTGTTTGGTTGGTTTTCGCTTCTGTATTTTTTATAACTCCATAATTAATTCATTTGGCCATCAATGTTTATCACTGACTGACCAACGGTCAAAAATACAGATATAAATACATATATATAATCTAATAAAGTTCTTTCGTTGCACATCTGCAACATCATCAGCGGTACTATTATCTTTCCTCCTATTGTATTGTATGTCTACGCCATTTTTATTTTATCTGTTTATTTATTTATTTTTGTCTTCGTCTTTGCGTTTGCGTCTGTGTATAGTGTTTGGTGTGTGTGTTCGCGTTTTGGTTATTGTATTCTAATAAACTAAGATAGAATACAATAACCCCAAATAGCCAACAATATGACCCTCCCCAAGTATAACAATATTTGTTTCGACACACGATTTCATATAAAAAACCTTGGAAAACAAAACAACTGAGGCCATGCTGGGGCACCGCTCTTGTGTGTATATATATATAACAAATAATGTGTGGTAAGATACCAGGTGGACCATAACGCACCAAAGTACTGGATACTTTGGGTAGTAGAGTGCGTAATAGGAAAAAAGTCAGGACTCCGACGGCTGAGCTCCTGTGCTGGCAGGAGCAGGAATGACGTGTCATCCCGCTGACATGGCTTTAAAGAGGCTGTTTGCATAATTGCAAATGAATCGAATATTATTATTAATATTCGAAAAATTACATTATATATATATATGTGTGTGTGTGTGTTTGCGTGTGCAGTTATACATCTATATATACATATATGTAGTAAGCTAACGAAACACCTGTTATTCATACACCACATCCTGCTATATCTTGGTTAATTTTTATGATTTGCTCAAGGAGGAAAAATGGCACCCATGACACGTTTTATGTCCTCCAGTACCGATGAGATGAAGCAAGGAAGTTATCCTCCGACCTAAACCATATGCTTGCAATAAAGTTAATTTCATTAATGGCGCCCAAATTTAATTTTAAAAGCTTTCGTTGATCGGAGTCTATATAGTAGAAGACACGTATCCAAGGTACCATGCAGTGAGACCGAACCTAAAATCATATGCCAGCTATAAACAGATGACAATAAATATTTTCAGTAAATAAATCAATAACTCTGAGTCCAGGGCCAATAATATCAAGGTTCAGTTGGTGCATCCATCCATGGCCAATTAAAACAAAGTGAGCTCCACTCACTAAAAATAACCCCACAAGTTCTCTTGAATTTTGTGAAGTGCTTCAACCTTCTTTTACACCCAGGAACCGAAAGCAGTCTTGTCCTACATTGCAAAATTTATATCGTAGGCCCTGCTTGTGTTTATCCCTTGAGCAATCACATTTAGATTATGATATTCTAACTTGAGCTGATGAAACCAAACTGGTAAATAAACCGCAGCAAAAGCAAGAATAAAATCCAAAAAATTACAATGCTATACAAACAAATATTATAAATAGACACACTGAACCATTGAAGAGAAAGATGAGATTTCTGACTACAATAGATTAGTTTAGTGTTGTTGCCTTTTTATTTATATGATTTTATTAATAATAAATTATAAGCTGGCAAAACTAGAAGAAATTGGCTGTGGTTAGATTCGGAGAGAGATAGGTTCCATCAGATTTAAATGCTCAAGATGGTACCGCCACGACTCCACCAAAAGTCGAGGACCCAAAGCAAGTTAAAAGAATAAATTACCATAATATTTTGAAAAAAATATTTTTCAAGCATTTTTAATATACTTGAAACAAAGTTGTGCTCAATTTCCGTTTGGATTATGTATTAGACGTAGGGTGTGTAAAACTAAATAAAGCCACACCGAAACAAATCTATATTTTTACCTAAATAACAAAATCGAAACAACTATAATAACCTCCTAGTAGTTGTGATCAAGTTATAGATGGACACTAAAAGACAAGCGGAGCTACATTATTCTTTTATTCATTTTTTCTCATCTTGATAAGTTTGTTAAATATACTCTGACAAAAGAGATGTAACAACACTCTCGAGTTACACTCGGAAAAAACTGCGAACTACTGTAGGACTGTTGGAAATGGTAGCAGATGTGACCTCTGCACTGGCGAGAAAAGACTAATCCGGATAAGTTAACTGAATTTAGAAATAAATTTAAATGTCAAAGCGGAGGCTTTCCGTACATGTGCACACGCCAGTAAGATTTTATTGCATAACTGGCTACAGCCACTTTGAATTCGGCATTGTATTCATACAGATCTGATCGGGCGTGCATAGATGCAAAATGATTTCCCGGTACTTATATTTTTTGTCTATTTTCTAGACTTTCCTTCACGTCTCCATTTCTAAGCTGTCTTTATTTATCTAATCATTAGAAAACAAACAAACTTTTATTTAACGTGTTAATATGACCCATTCAAGGAAGTTTATTCATTTCAATTTTTTATTTTCATAAATGATCTTATTGTAAAAAACAATAATTAAGTAGATGGAGCGAACTATTTTCGCAAATAGTTTCCTTTTAACCACTTGTTTCAGAGAAATCAAAAAGTATAACAGTATCTATGTAATAGATCGTCTCAAACATTTGACTTTCACAAAAGCATATCCAGTACATATAGGAACCATAGAAAGAAAAGAGCCGGATTAAATACAAGGCATGCGACTTGACACTCTAAGTACTCCGTCGTTGCCTGGAACTTTATTTGTCAACCCTGAAGGATGAAAGGTCTAGTTGACTTCGGTGGGATTTGAACTCAGAATACCAGTCGTCCGAATAAATACCGCGAAGCATTTCGTTCAAGGCTCAAACACTTGACAATTTGACGTGAAATTCAATGATTTTTCACATCTCTATTTCTTCAGAAGTCTATGCTTCTCCGTGGAAAATCATAAGTACTCAACATATTTGGCGTTGTCTCCTTGCTGAAAGATTCAATAGATTGCTCGTCTTCCCGAAGGCATAAAATATATTTAACTGTCTGAACTCGTAGCTGACGGAGAACATCATTAATTTCTTTTCACTTCAACTGTTTTACAAAACTATATTAACCATTGACTAGTATTGTTTGTTTATTTTCCCCTACTATATAATTATTTGTTAGATTTTTAAGGCTCCTGTTATTAAATGTTAATACTAACTAAACATATCTATTGGGCTTCAGATTGCTTCGCCACGAGTCATTCCTAATTGAGTTGACTTATGACCAAACGGCATTCTAAGAACATCTTGCCCATCCTGTCGAATATGTTATTGGCTATTTCTTTTTATACGGTCATATTTAAAGGTTCCATATAAGTACAAGTGGAATTTCCAGGCGGAAAATAGAAACGTTTTTGTAGAATAAATGAAATGTGCTTATTTTGTGTTTACGCTGCCACAAGAATATAAGCGAACAGACTTTCTGTTTCTGTACACATGCTGACAGCGAAACGTAAAGAACGAAATATGAAATTACACTTATCAGTGAGTCGTTTTGCATTTAACACAAATGTTCACATTCACTACACATATTCCATTACATTTAACAGGGTTTGTTCTCTATCTTGTGGAGGCACGTGGCCTAGTCGTAAGGGTGTTGGTTTACGATCATGTTGTGGGTTCAGTTCCTGGGTTGCGTGTTGTGTTCTTGAGCAAAACACTTCATTTCACGTTGCTCCAGTATACTTAGCTGAAAATGAGTACCAGCAATAGCTGGGGGTTTAACCCTGCGATGGACTGGCGTCCTGTCCGGGAGGGAGTCGTGCTCTCAGTCGCTTCACGCCATGAAACAGGGATAAGCACCGGCCAACTGAGCCTTCTGGCTTAAGAGACTTTTGACTTTTAGTTTTCTGTTTTAAGTGTAGTTGCCTGTGTTTACG
The DNA here is from genome assembly GCA_964016885.1 of Eledone cirrhosa. Classification (NCBI taxonomy): domain Eukaryota; kingdom Metazoa; phylum Mollusca; class Cephalopoda; order Octopoda; family Eledonidae; genus Eledone; species Eledone cirrhosa. The sequence continues at coordinate 136,823,265 of OZ024740.1, forward strand.
CTAACGCTTTCAATTTTATGTCTTGAAATCCTCAAATAAGACTATGCTATTTATTACAGGTCGAGTCGCCATGTAAAAGGTTCCCACGTTGACTTGAGTCTTTGGATAAATGTTTTAACGTGCGTTTGTAACGTATTCGAATGTATGGTGCGAGTTATGTAAATGCATGAATGGAAGTTGACAGTTTCATAGGTAAACAAAATTCGTGAAATACGAAGAAAGACTGTAAAAAGCGTCGGAATGCACATCTCAAGCCCCCGGTTAATTTGATGAATGTTAACTGAATTCTTTCCGATGCAGATTAACATGAGCTTCCGAAAGCTTTTAACTTTTCAAGATAGATAACTCATTAATGCAAATTATTTCAGAGTTACTTCCCTTGAAATATATTTGTTTTGAAATTTAACAAACTAGAATTTTTTTTCAACACGCTGACGCGTATGTGTATATGTAGATTGTACACACAAGTGTAGTGGATATTAGACACAGTTTTCTGTAGTTTGTCATCACCACTTCCTTTCTCAATCATCTCTACGTTTCATTAATCTCAGTTTGTTGACCCATTAAGTTACACGATTTAAATGGACAAAATATAAACATCACCAATTGTTAGACAGGTGTAAACACAAACACACACAACTGGCTTCCACCCACTAAAATATACTCACATAGTAATGGTTGATCAAGACATTTACCCAAGGTACTTAAAAATTCCAGCCATAAAAACACGTCTTTTTAGGAGACAAGTGTTTGTCCACATAATCTAATGCATCTTTTATTTTAAAAATGTTATCATGGAAAATTTCAGTTATTTTTAGCATGTAAAGTAGAAGCTCTTTCATTGGCTCAGGCAGTGCACAGTATTTCCTTATGGTACCTATATACAGCAAAATAGACAGAGAAGGTCACAGAGGCTTTATGCGTCTTTGTCATAAACAGTGAGGCTCCAAACTTTTTGACTAACCTAATAGGTCAACATTGGATCCCTTCAGGTGGCTGTGACCCTCAGATAACAAGTACACAGTTATGACATACTATATATCAGTCTTCCCTCTGTTGCGATTGTGTGCCAAATCTCAAATTTTTGCTAAAGATTTCTTTGTCTATATTTCCTTCATTACATCTCTACAGTTTTTTGTAGAATGGTCATTGCAAAGTCATTGGATATTATGTGGCCATACCATCTTAAGCCTGTAATAAATAAGACACATCATAAGTGATCATGTCTGCACAATCCTCCAACATCACATAGGCCCCTTCGAAGAAAGGAAGCTGAGAAACAAAGAACTTTCTTTAATAACAAATAATGACAATTATGAACAAGAGATGCTGGATTCAACAGAAAGCAGGAAGTCTCTTTTCTTTGATTTTCATTCATTCTTTCATTCATTTATTACTGTTATTATTTTTTCCATTTTCATTTATTCACTTTTTCATTTTTGGAAGGTGAAGTCAGTGAGAGAAGAGAGGAGAGGAGCAGAGCCAATCATTTAGGAATGTCTGGGTTATAAAGTTTTCATTTTGCAAATATTTCTTAAATATAATTGTTTCTAAGACAGGGAGTGAGGTTATTAGCGACTGAATTAATCCCAATACTTGACTGTATTTTACAAAACCCCAAGTTGACCTCGGTGGAATTTGAACTCAAGACAAAAGGAACAACAAAATACCCCTACTACTTTCGTTATTCTATCACCTTAATAATATTTGTTTCTACTTTAGGCACAAGGCCAGCAATAACCCAGTTCATTACTGGTACTTTATTTTATCGACCCCGTAAGGATGAAAGGCAAAGTCAACCTCGGCGGGATTTGAACTCAGATCGTAAAGGGACGTAACTATGCTGGAAAGCATGGCGTCCGACCCTCTACCGATACTGCCAAATATTGATTGTTTCTAATTTAGGCACAAAGCCAAAATTTGGGGAGAGGGAGGAAAGTATTGACTCCAGTAATTGAGTGGTACTTTATTTTATTGACCCCCAGAAGGATGAAAGGTACAGTTGACCTTGGATTTGAACTCAGAAAGTAGATGACTGTAACTAAGTACTACAATGCATTTGTCTAACATGTTTGGGAGGAATGAAATATTAGAAGTAGTAATATTCATACCTTTCCAAGGGCACTGCACACATTCTAAAATAGCAACAATGGTATCTTTGAAACTAATTTTGAGGTGAATGTTATAGGGAAGAGTAATTTGGCTGAATGGACCAACACCAGTATATTACTGGTACTAGTTTTGCTGCCCTAAGTATAAGAGATAAAGTCAACTCTAATGGTATTTAAATCTAAATCAGAAATGTTCCTAACTAAGAGACTGTAATGTACTACACATTTGGCCTGGTGCTACTGTCAGGACAATCTCCATGACCAGGGGAAAATATTTGGTTGTGGTGCTGGTGATGGTAGTAACAGTAGATTAAAATTAAGATTATTAGTTTGAAGAGAAAAGTATAGAGATGGGAACAGAAAAAAACAACGAGGAGAGAATTTTAAAGCTCAATTTAGGCTGTCTCTGCCACTGTGAGGAAGATTAGGTAAGGCAAACTATGAAGGTATTTGATATGATTTAGTAGTCATAGTAGTGAACAGGCGCAGCTCTTGACTAGACAATAACCAATGAGAGTAAAATAGGAGAGGATCAAAGAGAGAGGGTATGAGAAGATCAGATTAAGTAGGCTATTACAATATACATAATGAGACAAGTAACCAGCATGCCCACAAACAGAATGATTTTGTCCTGCGAGGTGCGCTTCTCAATGAGTCGCATCACAGTATTTGACAGTCCAAGCATATTTGCAATGTCAAGGATCTTCTTGTGCGTTCCCTTCAGGGTGACGCTCTGTTCTTTCAAGCTGCTCAACACATTGGAACCAGCGCCAAGCAGATCATCAATGCCACGATTGGAACTTTGAAGTTGGGTATTGTGCCGAAGGGCATGATCTATCTCAATTGAGGTATTCTCATCGTTCGTGGTGAACTTGCGTGACAGCAGTGCTTCCCTTTCTCGTTCTTCTTCTTCACGGCGGTAACTAAGGAGTAAGCAAGAGGCAAGAATTAGAATGAGTCAATGCAAGTGTAAGTAGAAGAATAAAAAAAAATACCCACAAGTTTTCTGATGGGATAGCCTATTGCTATCCCACCACATTCATAATGCTCATGCTGTCTTCTGCTCAATCACTTACCAACAACCAACATGTAGCTACTACTGTCTCAATCCTTACTCTACCATTCTATCACTGTTTTGCCCTTCACACTCATATTCCTAATTTCACTCCTTTCAAATTCTTCAAGTCACATTCTCAGGAACATTTTGTATAATGAAAAGTGGAGAGGATCTTTCAGTTTTGCAGGAAAAAAGGCAATCTCTCCAGTATTGGTGCCAAGATAAAATGCACACAGCACAGTCTGTAAAGAGATTGATATTAAGAAAGGCATTCGGCCATAGACACCATGCCAAATGAAATATATGAGTGAGATGTGGTACACTGACCCATTAAGGAGAGCAGTAACTACAAATAAGATCTGAGCCAGACTGTGATGACCTGGAAAGCAGAAATAAAATGATGATGATTTATTTGCCTGTGAACACTACATTTCAATGGTTTGATCTCCGATTTTCTTCAAGTGTTTAATACCAAAATATCTCTAGGATTTGAACTTAGAACCATTAAATCTACTCCCAAGGGATAATAATTGATGTAATATGGTATACTTAAGTTCATTCCAATAATAATTTCTTAGATAGGTAAGAGGCCAAAAAATGAGGGGAAGGGAACAGTACTTATATTAATTCTAGAAGGCTGAAAGACCAATTTGACCTCAGCAGTATTTGAACATAAAGGGATATAATTAAATTCAAGGTATTTCATCCAATGCTCTAATGATTCCGCCATGGCAATATAGGTCGAGGTAGTTGAAGTTGATGTAGTTAGCTGTCAGTTCAGCCCTGACTAACCCTTTCATTACCATATTTCTAATGAAATACACTACCTATGTGTTTCATTAGTAAGCTACTTAAAACATTACTTTAACATTTCTAAAATAAAATGGAGGGTTTTAATGTAAGGATAAACATTTTAAAATAAGCAGCTTCATATCATAAATCCAGGATAGTTTCAGGCAGTTTCGTATCAAAAGGGTTTAAAAATACCTATGATTAAAGGCACTCACTCAAATGCTAATCATCTAAGTTTTTGTTTTTTCAGTACTAGTATATTGAAGACTGCACTATCCAATTTGACATTCCTTTCTTAAAATATTAGGGTACTTGCTGGCCCTGTTCCGTAAAAAAATGACAGCTAATTGTAATATGTATACATAATATAAAAAAAGAGATGTTTGTTTGTTGGTTGGTTCCTTTGGGCTCACTCACACAAGTCATACAAACATACAAACACTCATCTGTGATGAATCTTAGAATGCTGGACTTCTATAGTTTCTCACCCCCTCTTTCCTCAGTCATCACATTGATGTGAGTGTTTGTAATAATTATTTTTGTGTCTGTGTCTGTTTATATATGTATGTGTAGATTCATGTGTGTTTGTAATTATATTGTCGATGTATCTTTTTAAATAAACACAAATACACACATGATCATAACAGCCAATGTGTGTAGCCAATTCACTATACATATAGACACACACAGATGTAGTGAATATTGGACGCTGCCACCCATTCCTTCCTAAGTCGACGTTATCACCTCTTCCTTTCTCAGCTGACGTTATTACCCCTTCCTTCCTCAGTTTGTCATCATCCCTTCCTTCGTCAGTCATCTCTTGTGACGGACAAATACACAAGCATATTATATATTAGTAGATGATTTGAGGGAGATTTATCTGCTATTCCTAACTGATCAAGCAATGGCATTGAAACTCATCAGTTTCTAATAATTGGTTAGTCAATTAGTGTTACATGCACTGCTTCTTACTTCAACATAACATTGCTGCTTAACAGCAATACACTAATATGCTTCGCCCCCCCATAAAAAAAGAAAACAACAACTACACACTACCACTTTGAAAAGGGATAAAGTAGACCTATGTATACAATGCTTGAGAGAAGGATATGGTCTTGGCTGGAATGCCTTTGATTATAGGTCAGAGTTAAACACTACCACTAACAAGCCAGCAACTAAGCTTTTGAATGGTCATTCAAATTGCTTGAAATAGCAGCCAAATTTCCTTCAAATCACACCATATCTTTTTGCAAAAGGAAAGAGATATATGCATTTAGGGTAATATTGTCTTTGACACATTATAACTTAAAGAAAGTGAGAATGGATGATCAGTGCTTCAACACCCTTGATCAGAGCTGACACTGGGCAACAGCAGTAATGTCTTCACTACTTGCTGGGTCAACAGTGTGCGGTAGAATAGGAAACTGAGCTGTTTAGTACAGGGTCAACAGTGAAAAGTAGAATACGTTTTAATCCCATAATCATGTCTATCCCCACAGAATGTGAAAGGAAGGAAGAAAAAAATCTGAGCCAGTCAAATACTTACCGTTTATGTTGTAAATGTCTCATGGCCGTCTGCAGATGCTGGCAATCATATTTTAACTGGTCAACTTTCATTTTGGCCACAGCTCGACGACTCACCGGTTCCTTATTGACAAATAAGTCAAGTCGTTCACAATGGCTAGTAATCATGTCGATGTGGGCTTGGATTTCATTCTCAACAATGTGCACATTTTGGTCAGTAGCACTTTCAAGGTCACTGAGGCTGTGCCAAACCTCTTGAACTAGTTTGTTTGTCTGGTGGTAGAGACTATCCATACTGGCAAGAATCCTGATTTAACTCTTTCACACTAACACCTCTAATGAGGTACTCTAGCAACAAACACTAATGGAATGGTAGCAACCTAAAAAATAACAAAATATTATTCATTAGATATTAGAGTAGTATAATTTAAATGTCATCACCCCTTTGTTTCCAACTTTCATTGTACTGGCTGTCTAAACAATTTTGTTTTGTAAATATATCTATATATACTTATACATAAATATATGTGACTAAATAAAAACATTACATAATGAATTGGTGACATTCATAATATATCCCCAGATCCCTAAACAACACAAATGTTGCTGGCCCCCAAATAAAATATTTATGATACTTAATACTTACTCTTACTGTGGTAAATTTAGTGTAGCAGCAATATCAGATCAAAAAGACACAACAAGCAGTTAGTTAGATAAGTGAAACATGTTACAGAATGGAATGTACCACATAAAAAAAAAGGATAATGGTTTTTTATATTGGTACAAGGTCAGCAATTTTGAAGAAGAGAAAGTCAATTATACCAACCCCAGTACTTGATTGGTACTCTATTTTAATGACCCCCAGAAGACAAAGTTGACCGTGGCAAGATTTAAATTCAGAAAGGAAAGAGCTGGAAAAAATACTGCAAAGCATTTTGTCCAATGCACCACCAATACTGCCAATCAATAATAAGAATTGTATTTGTTTCTAACATAGGCAAAGCATCTGGAAAGAGGGGAACAGTCTATTATATTGAGCTCAGTACCAGTACTTGCCTGGTATTTTATTTCACTGAACCTAGAGGGATGAAAGGCAAAGTTGTTCCAGGATGTAGAAACTGGAACAAATACCTCAAGGCATTTTGTCTGAAGCTCTAATGATTCTGTCAAATTTTATCATTTAAATTAGACCACAGTTTTGTAAGTAAAAGTTACAGTCAATAGAATTACATGTTGGGATAAGAGACATTTCCTAATTTTAACACTAGATTCACTTATATAGATTCAGATAACCAATAGCCAAAAACAGATACCACAAGGTAGCTCATCTGAAGCTCTGACATTTCCACCAACCCACCACCTTGGATTGGTATTTTATTTATTGAGCCCGAAAGGATGAAAGGCAAAGTTAGCCATATCATAGCCCAAAATGTGTCACTATATAAGAAATCATTATTATTATTATTATTTTCTCTAAATGGGAAAAACCCGTCTAACCCATGCTAGCATGGAAGATAGACGTTAATCGATGATGATGATTTTTATAGCTGAATTCACTGACAACTATTTCTTAATCCCTCAAATATTTCTTTTTTTCCCTGTATTTGTTTAGACTCCTGGTGATCAAGGACAAACCAACAGTGTATTCATTTCTTGTTTAAACACAGCTTAAATTTATAATTATTTTTTTTCTTTTTATTTATTTTTCAATAATTAGTGAAGGAGAGCCGGACCTCAGAGACTAATAGGACAGAAAAAGTTATCCCTAAACTGGAGATCAGACCCAAATGCTTGCAACAAAGTAGATTCTGCTAAAGGCACTTAAGAGCAAGATGGAAGATGGATTAAATTTACTGCTCGTGGTTAAATCTACCATTCCTTTCATTAGCAATATTACTGAAACAATAGTTCATTTGACTGGAGGTAGCCTCTAATTTGCCATTCAGTTTTTTTAAGTTGAAACATCTTAATATTTTTAATCCTTTTAAATGCAGTTAATTCAAGTTTCATCTATTTTGTTTTTTAAGTAATTATTGAGGGAAATTACTCTATGAAAAACATCATTTAAGTTAGTTTTAACAGATTTAATGTAGTGAGCATTAAAAGCAAATTAAATTTCAATTAGCTTGTTGGTAATCACTGCAAATTAAATATTTACTTCTGTTTAGTTTATGCTAGAACAGTGTGGTGAGATGGTTGGCTCTTGATTAACATATGTATGTATGTGTGTTGTTATGTATATATGTATGTATAAATGTGAGTGTGTATGTTGTGTTATGCATACATCTATATATGAATGTTTGAGGCATACATCTAGGAAAAAGAGGAAATGTTAACATCTACATGGGTCATGGGCAAACTGTGGCCTGTTTTGTTTCTGAATGGCATGCCTAATTTAAAAATTGCCTTGAAACTTTTAGTAGTGTGGCCCACCTTATGCTGAGTCACATCCTATGCGGCCCTCTGCTCAAAAAAGTTTACCCGTCTGATCTACATAGAGTCTGACTTGGTGTTGAAAAAAAACAAAACTTTTTATGAAAGCATTTTATGTTTGTCTGCCCAAGTTTGATATGATTTAAAAAAATCTGTTTGAAAAATGAAATTTCTGTGAATATTATTGCTTTTTATAATTTGTTTTAAACAAAATATTTTTAAAAACGATTCTCATTTTTATCAATAACCTGTTTTACATACAAGTAATTTCATATATTATAAAGATAGGTTTAATTTTTTAATCTGAAATGTAGTCATCCCAAATACAAATGATTACAGTAATAGTCAATGCATAGAGTTACGGCCCTTGCTATTCTGAGTTCAAATCCCGCCGAGGTTAACTTTGCCTTTCATCCTTACGGGGGTCGATAAAATAAAGTATCAGTAATGCACTGGGTAATTGCTGGCCTTGTGCCAATAGTAGAAACAATTATTTATAACGATACTGCCAAACCATCAGAGAGGTTGTTTGGCAGTATCAGTAGAGCATCAGACACCATGCTTTGTAGCATAGTTATGGCCCTTTACGTTCTGAGTTCAAATCCCACCGAGGTTAACTTTGCCTTTCATCCTTACGGGGTCGATAAAATAAAGCACCAGTAATGCACTGGGGTAATTGCTGGCCTTGTGCCAAAAGTAGAAACATTATTTATAATGATTAATTATTACTATAGTCATTTGAATTTGGGAGGACTACATTTCAAATTTCCCCAATGCCTCTTGAATCAACCGGATGATAAATTAAAATTTTTTTCTTATTCAATTATTTTTTGCATAATTTAGGTAATACTTTATGAGTTAAATTATTTACAAACATAATAATTATAATCTATTAGAAAGTAACTGAGATTGTAAATAGACAGATTTAAATAACAGTTTATCTTGTATACTGTCATGATGTTGAATAGTTTTTTTCAGTTTTCTGATCACTAGACTCAATGACTAATGGTTAGCTTGTGTCTATGATATATATATATATTAAAGATAATTTGTCTTCCTCTCATATACATATATGTGTGTGTATGTGTCCAACTCCTCTCCTGTCTTCCATTCTCTCTTGCTGTCTATATCTTCTATTCCATCTCCTATTCATTCAGTTTCCCATATCTTGCTTTTAAACGGTGACAACTCACATTCTCTTTTAACAATATTCAAACGTGACCATCTACCCTCATTTTTAATGATACTCCTACTGTGACCATCCAGGCACTACAACCACAAAGACACACACATATCATTACTGTCATCACCACCACTTCATGTCTATTTATCATGCTTGCATAGGTTAGATGGGTTGTCGCATTCTGAGGCTAGAGAGGTTAGATAACTGGGTCTTGCTCATACATTTCATTTTGGCATGATTTCTACAGCTGGATGCCCCTCCTAATGCCAACCACTTCAAGGCATGTACCAGGTTCATTTTTTCATGACAGCACCAGTACCACTTGACAGGATGGACTGAGTGCATTTTATTGTAGCACTAGCACTATGAAATATGTATATAAAAAATCACAACGTTTGTCTGTGTGTAAGTCTACTTCTCTCACCTTTCTTTTCTATGTAGCCATCACCTGCTCTCTGCAAACACTGCAGAGCTGAAACAATGTTTTCCATCTCTACCTACATGGATGGTAATCTTAATCTCTTGCCTAGTTTGAGGATATTTTACCTTCACTCACCAGTTTTAGAGGCCATGAAACTGGTTAGGATCACTGTTCTTCTCTTCTTTGATTAAAAAGTAAAAAAGAATTTCAAGTAAAATACTTTGTTCAATAATATTTTAAAATGAATTAAAACTTTTTCTCTTTCACTTAATCATGTTTTCTTTATGACATTTACTCATTTAAATTATGAGATACACTATTAATATTAAGCACATATATATAGCACAGATATGTGTTCTGTTCCAATTATAACTACTTCCCAACCTGGGCAATGATACATATATGTGTACGTGTGTCCATGTACATAGTAAACATATTTCTCCCACCTTACTTTCATAAACAATTACATAGACCACATTAACTGTCAACAACCGACATGTGATGCGTATGAAGGATGACAGCTGTATGAAAAGGTGCAGGGCGCTCTAAGTTGATGGAAGCTATGGAAAAGGAAAACCTAGGAAGAGTTGGGATGAGGTGATAAAAACTGACCTTGCACAATTGCACCTCTCAAAGGCGATGACACAGGATAGAGATCTCTAGCATTATACAGTATTGCAGAAGGCCCACCTTCCCAAGTACATGGGTTGAAGCAAACATCTAGTGTTCTCTAGTATGCACCACTTCTCTTCTCTCTTCTATACACCTCCTACATCTTAAACACTTCACCCATCACCAGCTAAGTACCCCACCCTAGACCTACTTCTCCAATCCCTACCCAACATACACACACCACTCCCAACTCTAGATCTGATGCACCTTTCTTGACCAATCCATGCATACAAACATGGAAAGCTGAACACGCTTTCCCATAATGCTGCTGAAATTGCTAAACGCTCCCACTACACCCTGTAAGGTGGTCATGCTGGTGACAAAACAAAAGCTTCTAGTCCACCATGTAAGGTGCTCATGTTAGTGTCATGATAAAAGAGCACATAGCCCTCCTTACAAGGTGGCCATACTGGTGTCATGACAAATAAGGACCCAGTTCACCTTGTAAGGTGGTCATGATGGTGACATGACAGGAGGCTCCCAGTCCACCATGTAAAGTGGTCAGGTTGGTGGCATGACAGAAGGCATCCTGTTCACCCTGTGGAGTGGTCATGTTGGTGACATGACAAAAACAACTCAGTCTACACTGTAAAGTGGTCTAACACATGCTAGTGTGGAAAATTGAATGTTAAATGGTGATGATGAGAATGAACCTTATATAAACAATGAGAACCATTTCATGGTGACTTAACATACTAGATCATCATCATCATCATCGTTTAACGTCCATATTCCACGCTTGCATGGGTTTGGACAGGAGTTTTCCCACTTGAGGCAAGAGTGGTTGTCTTGCTCGCATAGGACTGTCTGGCGGGTTTTCTACAGCTGGATGCCCTTCCTAACACCAACCACATTTACAGTGTGGAACTGGGAAGTTTTTACCGTGTTAGCTACACGGCCACATTACAGCGCGGACTGTCTGGCGGGTTTTCTACAGCTGGATGCCCTTCCTAACACCAACCACATTTACAGTGTGGAGCTGGGAGGTTTTTACCGTGTTACCTACACGGTCACATTACAGCGTGGACTGTGTGTTTTTTTGTCGTGACACCTACACGACTTCATTTGTTTCGGCCTGGATGTTGTGGTACCAACATAACTTTACATTGAAAGGGGTGGTGTGGATGGGGTGGGGGTAGTGGGACGGGGGTGTATTTTGTTAGAGGTGCCTACTGACTGTAGTAGGTTTTACTTTGTATTTAGGTAAGGCGGGTCTTCTCTATTACTGTGTAGCGCCAAAGATCTCAGTCCAGTGACATTGTCTTGGAGAGGTGTAAGTGTGTGAGGTCGGAATTTATCAAGTCGTCCCAGGTTTTTGTGGGTCTGCCTACTCCGTGGCTACCGTCTATTTTTATTGCCCTGCACTTTTTTATACAGCTGTCATCTTTCATGCGCATCACGTGACCATACCAATGTAGCCTTCTCTCGAGTAAACAACATCTGATCCCTCTTATTTCTAATTTTTCCCTTAGTTCGTTTATGATTTGCCGTTCACATATATTACTATTACACATCCAGCGGAGCATGCAAGCTTCGTTCCTCTCTAGTCTGCATATATCCTTATATCCTCTGCACACAATGCCCAGGTCTCACTGCTATGCAACATTGCTGTTCGTATGCAGGCATCATACAGCCTGCCTTTCATTTTTAGAGAGAACCCTTTAGCGGCTAATAGTGGTATAAGCTCTCTGAACTTTTTCCATCCAGTTCTGACTCTAGCTACTGTACTTTCAGAGCACCCTCCACCACTACTGATTTTGTCACCCAGGTAATGGAAGCTGTCCACTATTTCTATAGAACCATCTGTGCAATTGAAAGAGCTAGTATTCTGTGGGCACTTGCTGCTACTTACTGTACCAGAGCACCGGCCACATATAAAATCTATGTTCTTAGTTAGCTTACCTGTGATCCCACTACATCTTTTATGCACCCATACTTTGCATTTGGGACATAAAATGGAGTTTCTGCCTACTCCTTTCCTACACACTGAGCATGGCCATTTCCCGGATGGGACCGGCGCCCTATCTTCCTTCAAACTAGAACTTTAGTCGTAGACAGGTTAATTTTAAGGCCTTTTGATTCTAGGCCATGCTTCCATGTTTGGAATTTCTTCTCTAGTTCGGCCATTGATTCAGCTATGAGCATTAGATCATCTGCGTATAGGAGTTCCCATGGGCAGCCGGTCTTGAACTCCTCTGTTATAGCCTGAAGGGCAATAATAAATAGTAGGGGGCTAAGAACGGAGCCCTGATGAACACCAACTTTTACGCTAAACTCTTCACTATATTTGTTGTTAATTCTAACCTTGCTGACTGTTTCTTTATACATGGCTTGTATAGTTCTCACAAGCCATTCATCAACACCTAGTTTTCTAAGAGCCCACCAGAAGGCTTTCTCCAAGTCGACAAAAGCTAAGTATAGGGGTTTACTTTTAGCTAGGTACTTCTCCTGTAGTTGTCGTCACACTCTACAAAAGACATACTGGATAAGAAATAAAAGAAGATTTGATAGTCAAATAAAGTCATTCAGATACAATCCAGATTCAACTCACAGATGTGCTATTACTACTGCTACAACACTAGTCTCATACCACTTCTGCTCAGAGACTCCCAACTTACTCATCTCTTCCTTTTCACCACCTATGTTGTGTTAACCTCCCATCAGCCCCCTTTGCCCAAATTGTCAGCCTTCTGGAGTTTCATCCTTGCTCATGTCTTTCATACAAGAATTGAGTTACAGAACTTTTACTAGAACATCAATGGTGCCAGTCTCTCTGGACTCAGAGAGCCTGTGAAGACCATGTTTACTGCCTTTTCCTTAAGACATCATCACCATCATCATTGTTTAACGTCCATCTTCCATGCTAGCATGGGTATGATGGGCCATCCCTTTGTGAGGGATCAGGTCAGGGGACCATGATTCGCTCACACAGAAATTATTTTGGCTTGGTTTCTACGACTGGATGTTCTTCCTAACACCAACCACATTTACAGTGTGTGCTGGGTGCTTTTTGCCATGTCACCTACATGACCACTTTACAGCGTGGACTGGGTGCTTTTTGTTGTGACACCTACAACAACCACTTTACAGTGTGGACTGGGTGCTTTTTGTCGTGACATCTAGCAAAAAAAAAAAAAAAAGGACCATATTTGGTTATTGGCCTCTTCTATTATAATTATATTGGTATCTAGGATTCCTTACAAATCAGCTTGATCAGGGCTAACTTAAAGCTAAACAATAACATCAACATTTATAGTAAATATCTGTTAGTTTATACAGTTTTGGGGTTTGTAACATTTCACAGATTAAGAGCATTATAGTAAACTTTCTTCTTCACCATCACTATCAACATCATCATCATAATCTAATCTTGTCACTTGAATTATTATCATAATATAAAAATAAACTATGAAGTGGAAATTATTTTAAGTGGTAATTTGATGGCAGTAGTGTCAAAAGGTCAAATAATTGAGACCATTGTTTATAACTATGCAGTCATTCGATTTGCTAAAAATAGGTCTTACAATCTTGAAGGACACATTAGAAAACATGGTCTTGATTTCACAGGGCCTGAATAAAACACGGGATGGTCATGATTGAAACACTTTTGATCATAAGTCTAATTTATAAGATGTGACCCAGAATGCCTATAATAATAGGTCTGCTTGAGCAGTGTTGTGAACAGTGAAAATATGTTGAGCCAACAAAGGAGCTAATATGTGATAACACAACTTGCCTATAAATAGCAGCCAAATCTATTTTAAATCATACACTACAGTTTTAAAATTGGAAGGAAACAATTGTAGTCCTAGATACTGGTTGAAGTCCTTCATTCTCAGTCGAAGAGAGGTAGTCATGGTTCTAGGACAGCATTCCTCACCGTATGAGATGTCATCTGGTGTACCACAGGGATCTGTTCTTGGCCCCCTTTTGCTTGTGGCATATATTAATGACATAGATGCTAACTTAAAGAATGCCACAGTACTGAAATATGCAGATAACATCAAGCTGTACCTGACCTGGACACAATGCAACAATGGATCATGGACTGGCAACTCAAGCTGGCTGTGGACAAGTGTACCACCATGCATTTTGGGAGTAAAAACCCAGCGTCCAAATACTCCCTCCACAACCCTAATATCAAGAAGTCTTCTTGTGAACATGACCTGGGCATTACTGTCAGCAGCGATTTGCGTTGGACGAGGCATGTCTCTAAAATTGTCAAGAAGGCCGAGGGTGTCTTAGCATCACTCAGCAAGACCTTTGTTAGCCGCTCTCCAGCTATCTATTTAAAGCTGTACATGGCTATGGTGCGGCCACACTTAGAATTTGCATCACCAGTCTGGAACCCCTATCTTGCTCAGAACATTGACCACCTGGAAACTGTTCAGAGACGTGCAACCAAGCGAATACCCTCCATCAGTCATCTACCATACTCTGAACACCTTGCTTCCCTGGGCATGGATACATTGAAGCTCCGACATCTGGCAACTGACTTGGTAAACACCCACAAAATTATTAACCATCTTGCCAACAACAACCCTGAGTACCTTTTTGATTTCCATGTGTCTAACACATGTCGGCATGCCAACAAAGTCAGAAAACAGGACAGCTCCCATGACTTTCGGAAACATTTTTTCATGCTCAGAGTTGCTGAAGCATGGAACAAACTACCTGCATCAATTGTTAGCTGTTGAGACACTGCATCCTTTAAAACCTCCATGCTTCCTGAGATTCGTCAACACTACACTTAATATTCCTCCTCCATACACACGCACACATGTATATCATGACTCATACACTATTCACTTCCCTGACATTTGTATATTATTCTATGTACTATACATGCACAATTGATGAGTTGTAGTGCACCTGAGCACTGTACACAATAATTTCATCATCATTATTATTATTATACACTGAGAGAAAAAGACGGGATGATCACCACTGGAAGATCTTCAATCATAGCTCACACCTGTGTCTAAACAATAAAAAATATGTAAATATTTAAACGAAGCAAAAGGGATACAGATATAATTAAATTCAGAATAACACTTGTTCATTGTTTGGTTTAGGCCTGGTTATTTAACCCCTGCTTAACAACAACGATAATAGTGGTTTTCTTATTGTGACCACTCCATCTTTTTGGCAATATGTCTAGTACTACAGAATCATTATTCAATATGCCTTTTCCTCATTTAAGATGATGGATAGTATGTTGAGAGATTTTGACTGCTATTTCTAGCAGCCCATGCGACCATATAGATTCTCTCTCACCGGGTTGTAATAGGCCTATGCCAGATGTAAACTGGAGGACTCCAAAGCCGGTAACAAGCTCGGACCAAATGTGAAATACCAGCTCCATTCCAAATTGCTCAATAAGTACTTCTACAATCAATGCTAACTACTGTTACATGTATGGATATAAACATGTAGTGTAAATAATATACGATTACAAGTAACATATGTTTTAACTGTAGGTTACAAATATATACGTGTACATGATGAATTTACAAGTAACAGAACAGAATAAAAGAAATAGAATTGAAGTCAGTAGCCCGTTATCTCAAATATCAGACCTATGTCAACTGGTTCGTCACCTCTTGTCTGGCCAGGGTAACAAGCGTCCTTACGCCCATTTAAATACAATGGGAGACCAAGGGTGGTATTAGGTAATTGGAAAAGTGAAGGTGGGGACGAGATTTGAACTGATTATTATTTGGATCCCATTAAACGTTTGGTTGGTAACAACACCCAGAACAATACATGGAATAGTAGAATGACTGATATTTGATGGATTGTTTAGTGTTTCGATAGTCTATGGAAGAGTTCATTGTTTACGCAATTAAAAACATACATGCACATTAACTTACATATATTCATTTATTATGGTTAAGTAGTGAGTCTTGTTACTCTGGAGTTTCACCTGCGCAGATGAATCTCCGGAATAACAAGACTCCCTACTTAGCCATAATAAATGAATATTTAAACTCTACTTCGATATTGAGTACTTTTTTCTCTCATCCATCAACTACACACGCATATATATATATATATATATATATATATATATATAAACACAAACATTCTACACGCCAGCAAAATACACAATGGCTAGACCTGCTAGAAATAGCAGCCAAATCACATCATACTGTCTTTAAAAAAGGACCTATTTGAATAATTTTTTTACCGAAAAGAAAAGACGAAAAATGATGCGATGATGATGAAACGCCTTTGATCTCAAGTCTGCTCTATTGAGGCCTTTATTGGTCTAAACAACATCGGTTCAATTCTGAGACATATATACAACGGCCCAGACATGTTATTGCATGTCATTTGCAGCCGTATTTCAAATTTCACCTATTCTCGGATTACTAAAATGTTATTAAATTATAGCAAAAGTAACTAAACAAGTTAGGTTTGAGGGAGAGAACAGTGTCCAAGGACTTCGCACGCTCTTCGAAATTGGATGAATGCCGTTAACGTTCCGTTTAAACTATTGTAAGTTGATGACTGCAGGAAAGACACGAAAGGTTGGACTTCCAGAGAGTCGATGTTTTGCGAAGGAAGGTCTAGGCATAGTAGTTAGTGTAGTGTCTGAGAGGGGTTGAATATGACAAGGTTGATGAGAAAGAGATATTGCTTGAAAAAAAAGAAGGTATATTATTGTTTGAAATGAAAGGGTGCTGTTAAGAAATTCATGTAAAATATGGGAGTGCTATAATGCACAGCTGCTTAATAGACTAAAAAAAAAACAACTTTACAATATGTCAAATATAAAACATGTAGTCACACCCGTCACTTTTTATTCACACAGAAGACAAGAATAAAGAACTTGAGAGGTGGCACAGTCGTTTAGTGGATAATAAAGGAGAAAGAAAGACAGCAGATACAAAAACAATATATAGGTAAAGATATAACGGTTTTAACATAACTATATATGATGTACATGGAAAATAATTCCTGCTACTACATTTGCGTGGATGAAATATTGATAAACGGATGCGAGGTTATTTCGTGTTTATTTCAAGCGATCAGCATGTTAAACAAACGTGTCAACGACGTCAGTGTGGTACGAACTATAACCCCCTACTAGAAAATTTGATAACATATACTTTTGCTAGATGTATTTAGTTTTTTGTCCATCATGTTATTGATGAGTTGACATTGAAATAACGGGGAAAAAACGATTGTCGCAATTCACATGAACAAAAAATAATAAATGAAAAAAATTGTTTTTCTTACCGATTAATGGTGGTTTTGTCGTATTTTTCCCTTTCCCTCCAAATTACTGGAAAATTTTTTACCCCAAAGAAAAAAAAACCTCCAAGAAAAAACTTCGGTTGTCATCTAAATTCCATTTTAAAGTTGACAACTCGCGACGTGTCCTAGTAGCAACATCCGGTTAGAATAATTGAACAGCAGTCATACTTTCGAATTTCAACAAATACGTGTCTAAAATTATATTTATGTAGAAAAAAGTGTCTAATATAAACTGACGGATATTTTAAGGAAATTATTAACGTAGACATTAATATAAGGAAAATAAAAAGCGGCGTATTTAAAACTGAAAGTAACGAAAATGGAGAACAAAAACCAGCGTGGCTTCCCTAAAATACCGAAACGAATAAATTTCATCTTGAGTGTTCCCTTCCCCAGATAAACTTGGTTTTTACCATACACACACTCTGCCATCATATTTTATTTATAAATATATATTCATTTGAAACGAAATGTTAATCCTTAATAATTCGAAAAGGAAACATAATTGTAAATTTTCGGAAAATGAAACAACGAATGCTTTTAGATGCAACAAAATATACTTAATGTTTCATGTATAAACTCATTTTAAAATCATAGATATTTAAAAAAAAAAACATTAACTTAATTTAGACGTATTTAATTAGAAACGAAATGGTATTAATTAAAATAAAACATTTAGTTAACGTATTCGGCAGTGTTAAAAAAAAATATGCTAAAATGAATCTTATTCGTTTCGGGAATTCAGGAAAGCCAAGTTTTTACGTTTAACAATATCGTTAGATTCATTTTTTTTTTATTACGCCGTTTTACACATGGTTGAGTGGAAATAGATTTTGTGTACACACATTTTGTTTACACTTAACCTCTTCCGTTTGTAAATCTATCTACGTTGGGATGTCGTTATATAAAGCTTTGACCAATAGAAAACAACTATCATAACTAGGCTTTCACATTGATAAAATGGCAGCGTTATTCAGTCGAAAGGTATTTGTCATAATGTTGTTATCATTTTGGGGAGATTTCTCTAGTGTTGTCTTTACTAGATCGTAGTTTTATGTGTAAACTTTTATTAAATTTTGTATCTATAAGCACATTTATGTAAGGAATATAATTTACAAAAGAAAAAGGTTAATAAAAATTAATCAAAGAATAAAAAAATTGTGCGAAGATAGGCACATTCAATTACACGGTATAACAGAGAATTGTGATGTTTTTCTCTAAAAAAAAAAATTGGTACAGCCAAGACAAGATACTTATGGCATAGCCGCGAGTGATAGCAAAGCTAAGGATCTAGAATAGCTACACAATTCCACGAGTATCATCCGATACTTTGTTGTCAGCAGCCTAGCTCGCTTAAACTTATCGAGCATCACAGACTGAAAAGTGTTGTTTACTGACAAATCACGGTTTTTCAGAAGTTTATTCCGTTTGGTTACGGATGTAGCGACTCCCACCCCCGGAAGGGTCGCTGACCGTGGCATCCCATAAGAGCTAGGGATAAGAATCATGGAACTCTCTCCATCGTCCCCGGGCAATCCGGCTGGCTCCAGAAATTAAAGTATATTGACTTTGGTTAGTTAATTTTTCTCTTTTGTAAATTATATTTAATATATAAATTGTTTTATGTGTTGTTTTGACTCTATAATTCCACTTTTCAAGGCAACCACCATGAATTTTTTCTCTCGTCATTCTAGAAATTCTAACACCAATACTAATGATCTCTATTATCATCATTTGGAATTGTTATAAACATATCAAACGCTATTTGTGAGCAGGAGACCGAATAACAACGACGGAGAAATTAATAAATAAACCCCCAAAACTGTGTTTATAGTCTATAATGGAACAATTTCAAACATGCTATTATGATTTCAATCGTGCCACGTGTAAGATTACATAATATCCAATGTGATTTTTTGGAGATACGGCTGTTTTAACATGTCGAGCAACTACATGGAACCCTACTCCTTTTCACCAACGTTAACTCCCACTTGTTTATTTTTATTGAATTCGTTCCATGGGAGGTAACTCGCAACTTATAGTGTATATTCCTTCTCGGTGTAACGATTTCAGATTACCTCTTCCATTTTCAAATAATTCCCCAATTACTTTTGTATTATTAGTTCTTTATGAAATTATTTCCGTCACTTTATTGTCAATATGAATGTTTTCTTCGCTGACCAAAACATTTTTCTAATATGTGATTTTAAGTAATGTCCTTGACATGCATAACTATATTTCCTTTCCATTTGTAATAACAGTTTTATACTTGATAAATTAAAAATAAAATAAAGAACATCGTTTGAAATTTTCAAAAAGGGAAACAAATTAATCTTTTCATTTGAACAAAATGATACATTTTAAAAGCAAACGAAATATATTTATGCACTTCAAAGTTAAAATTTACAAACAGGAAAAGAGGAAAAATAAAGAATGTAGGAAGCAGAGGATGCAAACTCTACACTCTTGGCTGAGCAGTACATTTCAGCTGCACTCCACAGACAAAATGGGTGGAAGTATTGTCATAGAGAACAGCCAGGGATACCCACTGCATCGGCCATTCTACCATACGGCGCTTCTTCCTCTGGCGAGGTGACTCCTGCCTGATTTTGCAGATGGAAATGGCAGAAATGCATTCACAGCCCAGCAATTAGTTATTTTCTACTCTACTGTGTTATCAGTTGCTGTGCCTGGAGCAATGACTTTGGCATTAGAGAACATATCACAGCATGTGATATCCCAGACTATTGAAAATTGGTGATCCCACTTGGGTGCCTACCATCACTGTGATCGAGGCAGACAAATACCAATCTTAATTGGAAAGTGATCCACATAAACGCTCCCTCTGATGAAGTCATTCAAGGTTGCACATCAAAGCACTAAAGAGTGGATGTAGTCCCAACATGTCAACAGTGGCTCCACAATGGCATTTATGTGACTGACACATGTGGAGACCAAAGCATAGGGCTACTCTATAACAAGTGCACTCATCATCAAGAAAGGTGCTACTGTTTGGTTGCAAGGCAGACCAGAGGCAGGTGATATAGTGTTAAGCTAAGGATGACTTGTGCAGTTTGAACTGCAGTTGATGTCTCAGTTGTGTTGGAAACTGCGTACTGTGGACAATGAGGCCATTATTAACCCAAAGTTAATAAGCTGACTCGAGTTCCCTGTCTACATTCCTGGATGAGGCATTTTGCATATCCAACTTTACCCAGAAGCAAAGTAAGGATGGAGATGCATGCCCAAGAAAGTGTCAGTCTGCATGAACAACTACCTCACATCTGCATAAACCCCTACTTCAAGTTAAATGATGCAGTTCCTCGATGAGGACCCCCACAATTGATTTTCAGACTACCTTGGTGGCGAGTCACCAAAAGATGTTGCCCATTGCAAATGGCAAAATACTTTTATCATTTTATCATGCTAGTGTGGAAGATGGATGTTAAACGATGATGATGATTTCTTATTAATGCAGTTAAGCAAAGCTGAAAGCAAAGGGAGGGTGGCATGGAGGAAACTTTGTTATCCTAAGAATTTAGTATTTTAGCTAATTCAAAGAAATAGGTAATATGAAAAATGCAGACATAATTTGATATCGGGTTCAGGCTACTATCCCCAGGGATAGTATGGAAGTGATTTCAGATTATTGGGAGGTAACTTGTAATGAAGGTTAGTTGAAGTCTTGACATGGAGATCACAGTTTGTTCAGGAGAAGATTAAGATTATGTGACATTCATGCCTTTTCAGAGCATCTGCAACATGAGTTGGTAATAGGCCCTGGCCTGGTGTGGGAAGGCTACCAAAGCTAGTAATAAGCTCAGGGCTGATGTAAAATTTAAGCCAGGCCAAATAAGTAGTTTAGTAATCAGTGTTAAATACATGTGATTTATGTATGAGTTACATGTATTTACGTGTACTACAATAGAATATTCTATTATGAAATCCTCCATAAATTATGTTTGAAAATAAGGCTGGAATGCTTTTAACCAAGTTGACCTAGGGCTAAACAACAAGAAATTTAATAAATTAATTAATCTTGTGGCTAAAAATGTGTTGCTTATGCAAGTCAGTATATCCAGTTTAATTAAGCTACTAGTTTATAATAAGTTAATAACCAGTATGTTTGTGAGCAGTTAAAAAGCCTATTTAGCCTACTTAAGGTCAAAGCTAGTTTGGTTAATCACTCTTTTCCTGTTCACTAAGATATCATGTATACAGAAAATGTGTTTCCATATTTAGAAAGAAAGAATGTTGGCTAAAGTCTATAGATATATTCTATTGTACAGTATTACAAATGTTTTAAGACAGTTGAGACCTTTCACATGCAATGTTATAATATTTCTGAAGAAACTCTATTTTTACCCTACAACCTTCCACAACATTAGGTAAAACCTGGAGGCAGGATTATGGTACAGGTGAAGCCTAAAAAACTGACACTACTGCTAATAAAATGTATCCCTTCATCATCATAATTTAATTCCATTTTTCCTGCCAGCCTGGGTTGGATGGGTCAGCACTCAAGCGGAGCTACTGACTTTTCAGATAGGCTGGGGGCCTGCATCTCATTTACATATGTTCTTTCTCCCTATTAAGTATTCATGTGGACCTGGAGCCCACACCTTGCTTATATATGTTACTACGCTCTACTGTGTGCATTTTCTCATGGGTCCAGCACTAGGGAAGTTGGTATGTCTTTGACACATCTGAAGGATTCTCCAAACCCTTTGTTTCACATGTTTTCTACAACTGCATACCATTTTAATTACCAAGCACTTTACTAAGTGTACCAGTGTTTATCATGTAGATCACCAACACTAGGGAAGCTGTCATGACATAATTGAAAAATCATCTTAACCCTTTTTAGCATTAATTACTTTAGGAAATATATAGAGAACACAACCTCTTATTTTCATTCTCTTAAAAATACTAGTCTTTATGACTTTATGTAAAAAAAAAAAAAAACAGTTATTTCATGTTGTGTACCCTATGGTTTATTTTTTTTTCTCCTCTTGCAGTGCCTCAGGCTGGTACCAACAGCAACAGCAGCAGCAGTCAGGAGACTTCACAATGTAGAGGCCAAAGTTGAACCTTTAGTTTTGAGGAATCTGGACAATGGCATTCTGACCCTGACACTCAATAATCCAGTTAAAAGGTAATAACTGCTGTGTTTAACCTCACTGTCAAATAGACACACACATACACTACTATTATTATCATCATGACCACCAACACCACAACCATACTGCCATCTCCACCATCATCATCAGCATCATCATCAATATTGTTTATACAGGTGTTGCTGGTCAATCCTGTGACCATTTCATCTTTTTATGTATAACTAAGGCAAAATGATCTAATATTTCCTTTCCTATTTTAAGATTGAAAGTTTGATTATTAATAGTACATCTAGAGGTTACAGAAATAGCCACCACATTAGTATCTAAGGTAAAAGTAATTAAAAATGTTAACACTTTACCGCAGAACATCCAGTCCACTCTGTAAAGTGGTCAGGTAGGTGTCACGACAAAAAGCACCCAGTCCACGCTGTAAAGTGGTCGTGTAGGAGATAGGGTAAAAAGGTTCCCAGTCCACACTGTAAACGTGGTTGGTGTTAGGAAGGGCATCCACCCATAGAAAACCTGCCAGATACAGTTCTATACGAGCAAGACACGGTCACCCGACCAATCTTGCCTCATGTGGGACAATCCCGTCTAACCCATGCTAGTGTGGAAGATGGACGTTAAACGATGATGATGAATGCAAATAAATTTATAACCCACTGATACAGCAGGAAAATTTCCTATAAATCACAAGTGTCACTACCTACACTAGGCAAAATATTGAACAAGTCAAGTGACCACATGGCGGCTTTTTCATGATATTATAAGTTTTTGTGTTGTCTCATTTTTCACTTCATTGAAGATTGGGTGTTGGGTGTACCACGTTCCTGGTCATTTTTTTTTACTCAGAACCAGGTTTTGTTTTTAACTGCTTAATCAGGGAGGGAAGGACAGAAACAGTTTCCATTTTTCTTTTCAGGATCTCCAAGATTGGTGGGAGAGAGGGAGGGAGGGAGGAAGTTATCCTCAAACCAAAGACATGGATCAGATGCTTCCAACAGAGTTAACTCTGCGAAAAGCATGCAAGCACTCAGAACATAATGAACTAGAACAAATACTGCAAGGCATCTCATCTAAGTCTAACAAATCTGTCTATCATGGAAAAACGGATTTTAGACAATGATGATGATAATGATAATGATTGTTCATAGTAATAATAAGGCGAGGAATTTGTGGGGAGAGGGTCTCGATAAAGTCGACCCCAGTACTTGTCAGGTACTTTATATTTTATATACTCTGAAACGAAGAGAGGCAAAGTTGACCATGGCAGGATTTGAACTTGGAATGTAAAGAAGCAGAATAAATACAAGGCATTTGTCTGACACTGCAATGATTCTGCTAATTCACTGCCATGATGATAATAATAATAACAATGATTTGCAATTTAGGCACAAGGCCAGCAATTTATGGGGAGAGAAAAGTTGATTATATCAACCCCAGTACTAGACTAGTTCTTTATTTTATTGACATTGGAAGGATGAAAGGTAAAGTTGACCTCAGCAGGATTTGAAACCAGAACATAGAGGCTCATAATGAAATATTGCAATCATTTCATCTGACACACTAACAAATCTGACAATCCACCAAAATCAATAATAATAATTGTTTCTACTTTAGGCACAGGCCAGCAATTTGAAGGGGAAGGAAAAGTTGATTAAATTGACACTACTAGTACTTTATTTTATCAACCCCGTAAGGATGAAAGGCAAAGCTAACCTCAGCGGGATTTGAACTCAAAACGTAAAGGGCCATAACTCTATGCTGCAAAGCATGGTGTTCGACGCTCTACCGATACTGCCAGTCCACTGCTCTCACCCACCCTCAATAATAATAATATTGATTTCTTTATTAACCACAAAGGGTTTACAAAAAATACATTAAAGACAGCACAAGAAGATACAAATATGGATTTTTGCATGTAAGAAAAAGGAAACAAATTTCTTTTACTTTATCATAACTATAATAAAGGGAAGAGTGCGGGACTGTGTCCCGAATATATTTTTTTATCCCGTTAATAAAATAAGTTACATTACTTTGAATAAATAATGAATGAATATTACATAATTTATCTACTAAATTTCGTAGCGGTTGATTAAACATAATAAATATTCTTATGTATAATTATTTTAAGATTCATTTCTTTTAAAATTTTCAAATGTCTCCACTTCCGTTTAGCATCCGTTATATCATAACACTTATTACATCGCTTATGTAAACATCCATATATTTGCATCGTTATATAAGGTTTCATTACATTTCACCATAATGCAGTTTATATATAATATCATCTTTTTTAAATGTATCATGGATTACTTTACTGATTACAGAAGATAGTGTAACAGTCTCTCTTCAATTTCTGTGCATATTGTCAATTACGATTTTATTTGACATATATCTACATACATGTATATTTGCACACTACATATGCTAGCAGAAAACCACCCGAAGGGTGGTTTTTCTACTAGTATATATAATTAATAATGATAATAATAATAGACTATAGTTATCTCTTTTTTTTCGTCCTTCTGTTTCTTTTATGTTTTGTTCCCAGAAATGCCTTGTCTTTTGCCATGCTGTCAAATCTTCAAAAAGAACTGAAGAGCTGTAGCAATGATGATAATGTAAGAGTCGTATTGATAACATCTAAAGGGGATGTTTTTTCATCAGGACATGATCTCAAAGAACTAGTTATTGTAAGTCTTTAAAAAACTAATATGTTTTTTTAAAAATAATATATTTTATTAAAACAATGTTGTCTCTGATCGAGATGAAGCAAGAGTGTATTTTTGATTGAATACATATAAAAATGAGAAAATTCACCACTAGAACAGCCGTTAAAACAGATAAATGCTGTCAAAGACAGTGGTGTGTAAAAATGCATCAGGGGGACAGAGACCAGTGGCCAGTGGTCCAGCTTTTTAAAATGGTACTCTGAATTAAATTATGCAAAATCATTTTGCTGGTTTGAGAGCTGATGAGGGTGAAGATGTGTGTGTCTGTGTAAACTTGTCCTTGTACATTGCCTTTCTTTATTTCCTTCTTCCAGTCACTTCTGTGTGCCGGTGCACTTCTCTTTGTCCTCCTCCTCTTTCAATCTTCTCTATATTTCATCTGCCTGTCACCTACCTTGTGGATCGTCTCTCTGTTGACCACTGTCTGGTGGTGTCTGACCCCTGAGGCATTTTTGCCCATCAGTGTCTTTGATAGCATTTAGCTGTTTTAATGGCTGCTCTAGCTATGAGTTTTCTCATTTTTATGTTTTCAATATATTTTATATTTTATTGTAATACTCATTACCCACCATATGGTGGATAATTTTTGCTGTATACTTTTATATACTATATTATATATAAGTATGTATGTATTTTTGTTGTTTTTTCCCAGACAGATGAAAGATCAAAGACTAAACAAATTGAGATTTTCAGGTCATGCTCTGAAGTTATGTCTATGGTACAGGTTAGTGATACTTTCATTGTCTTTACCATCACTGCAATCATCACCACTATCACTATCAACATCATCAATGGCACTATCATTACTATTCTCACCAACTTCACTGCCATCATCACCATCAGTCTAATCTCATTATCAACACACCTATCAGTTTCATTTATTGCATTTCTGTTGTCATCATAACTATCATCATCATCATCTACACCAACACTCCTTATTCAATTCATTTTATCAAAATCCTCAAGTGGGACTACCCCCGTCCAAACCCATGCAAGCGTGGAACACGGACGTTAAACGTTGATGATGATGATGATGATGATACAGTAGCATTTTTCATCTCTTTGTTTTGAATTCATTTCTTACATTTTCATTAAATATCAAATAATTTTATTTTTTATCAAATTTTTCTGATGAGTTGTTACTTTACCCCTCCTTTCTCTAGGATATGGCAGTACCAGTAATTGCTCAAGTCAAGGGTATGTGTTCCCTTATTCTGTCCCATTCATTCATCTATCATCATCACCATCGTAAATGTTTTAGGTCAGTAGTGATCTTAGGGTCTTTCTTTCAGCTCTGATCCACTTCACTTCTTTAGGTTCCCATTAGTCATGTACAATTTCCTTACACGTCTGCCAGTTTTAGCTTGATATTCACCATCATTAATCATTATCTTTGGTTTCTCCATTTTTTGTAGATCCTTTTTAGCCAGAACTTTTACAGTACTTTTTTCTTTTATTTTTCATTCTTGTGGTTGGAGTTGTATAAGTAGTTTATGTGAAAATTTTAAATAATCACTTTGATTCATACTACTGAACCAGTATGAATTAACCTTTGTATATGAATTAATTTGGATATAGCTGGCAAAGGCAAGTTTGTCAAATGGATTCATTTCACAGACAATTGATATGTAATGCTCTGAGATTCAGCAAACACATCCTATTTGAGAGACTTCAAAAATATTCAAATCTCTCTAAAATAATGTCCATGATTCAATACTATACTTCAAATACTCAATAGAGTATTTGAAACAACAAGGGAGCCTCAACCATGTTGCTTGACTTGCTAGAAATTGCAACCAATTCTCCATTAAATCACAATACTATCTTATAAAAAGAAAGTACACATTTGATAATGGAATCTTAGACTATGTCTAAAAAAGAGAGATACTATAAAAAGAATGGACACATTTGATAATGGAGTCTTAGATACACTGTCTAAAAAAGAGTTATGATGATCATAAATAGAACACCTTTCTTTGATCATAGGACTGACGTAGGGTGCAGGTATAGATGTGCAATTAAGAGGTTCACATTGTAACTACATCGTTTTAGGTTTACTCACATTATGCAGCATCTTGGGTGTCTTCTACCATAACCTCAGGTTTGTGAATGAGGGAAATTTGGTGGATGGGAGTCCATTAGGTGGACCTTTCTTGTTCTTTGATGGTAGACCATCCAGTTTAATTGCACCATCTAGCCATTAGGTAACTTGAGCAGGGCCTACTTTGTTGCAAGCAATTGAGACAGGTCCACACTCTGAGGTTAACATCTTCCTTTCTTCTCACCAGTTGTGGAGGCCCTGGAAAGGCTCAGGATTGCTAGCCTAAGTCATTGAAAAAACATAACGAAAGCAGCAACAATGAAGTATGTTATACTATAGTATAGCAATCTCCACTATGTAATGGGTAGACATAGATTGTTAATTCAATAGAGTGTCAGACTGAGGTGGCAAACTGGGAATTAAATTAATTTTTGCCTGGCAAACAAGGCCATTCAAAACATTAGTCTGTACCTTTCTCATCATATACCAACATCCACCTCTTTTATGACAGGCATCATACTCTTCATGGATCCTTTTTGAGGCACTATTTTAGTTTTGGATGTCCTTCCTGGTGCCAAGGTTTTTAGTCACCCTTTATAACACACAGGAATATGGTGTATGTATTCTGAACAGGATACACATAGCAACATAGACTAACTTATAGTACCTTAATATTTCTTCACTTTTGCCAATTCATTGCCATGGACTGGTACTTGATTGATTGAAGAAAGGCAGAGTTACCTTGGCATGATTTGAACATAAAATGCAGGGTCCAAAACAAATACTGCAAGGCAAGTTCTATACACTGCTAGTTTCCCACCTAAATTGGGAAAAAGTTAAACAATTGGTTTTGTTTTTCACATATAGATAAAATGAATGCATATTAACAAACAAATTAAATTATTTGGACACATTTCTGATTCTATGAAGAGAAAATGTTCCTCCTGACAGTTTATATTTAAAAAAAGTCCAGTCCATCATGTACAGTGATAGTACTGGTATCACAATGAAAAGCAATCAGTTCATCCTGTAAACTGGTAGTGTTGGAGTCATGATAAAATACTTCCAGTTCACACTGTAGTGTTTGGCATTTGGAAGGGCATCAAACCATAGGAACCAAATAAAAAATGGAATGTATGAGCAAGATGTGGTCACTTGACTTGTCTAGCCTCAGAACCTGGTAACTCATTGAACCCTTTTGTTACCAACCCGGCCAAAACTGGCTCTGGTTCTATGAAATAAAACCTCCCATTTTATAGATTTCCAATTTGAATTAAAATCTCCCAACTTAATTTTATATAAGAACCTTATATTAAGTTACTATGTTAGTAATGAAATAATTAATAATTTTAGTAAATCCCTGAAAATTCTTCATTAATTAATTGAAATTGACTGTATTTCATTAGAAATGCTGTCATGAAAGGGTTAACCCATGCAAGCACGGAAAATTGATAATGATGATTATGATGATGTTCTCTATATTTCAGGTTTGGCTACAGCAGCTGGTTGTCAGCTTATAGCATCATGTGATGTTGCCATAGCTTCAGAAAAAGCCAAGTTTGCTGTACCTGGGTAAGTCCTCCACTTCCCCACCTTATCATCTCCCTCTTTCCATGCTTCCCATCTTCCTCCCCTTCCTCCTCTCATTCCATCCTCCTCCTATTCGCATCTTCTTCCCATGCTCCCTTCCTCTTACCTTACTACACCCTCTCCTTCTTTCATATAAAACTCCAAGGTATTGCTCCCACTCCCACCTTTTTAAAAAAAAAAAAGTCATTTTTTAAATTCTGTTTTATTATTTTAGGGGTTTTAGTAATTGGTTTGTGGTCATGCTGGTGCACTGCATTCAAAATTATAGTCAATTATATAATCACCCCCAATATATGACTGGTACTTATTTTATCAAATTTCGAAAGTGGAATTGAGATTAGTGAAAGAGTGAGGAGGCTAGGAAGGAGAGATAAGGGAGGAGCAGAGAGAAGTAACAAGTAATAGCCAAAAGGAACGGCAGCAGATTTGAAAAATATTGAGTAGAGAGAAGAAATATTGACAGTGCAACACTGTTATAACATTGTATCAACATTGGCAAAGTTGTTTGAACAGCAGATAGATTGCTTTTTGGTATTTGTGTTCTCTGCACTTTGAGTTCAAAACCTGACGATATCAACTTTTGTCCTTTCGAGGTCAATAAAAAAAGTAACAGTCTAGTACTGGTGTCGATTTTTCTTTATATCTCTTTCCCATTTCCTTTCTATCAGTCTCATCTGGAAGAAATCAGCTGTGTTCAGACTTGGAGAGGGGATGGGCTCTGCCAGGTTTAAAATGCCTAAGACATGCTGTTTGACTGTGACACCATCAGGAGTTACATGTTCATACATATATATATATATATATATACATCAAAATTATATCAGTCTCACTAGTAGTAGGGTGTATGCAAAAGCTATGGGCACTGTCCCTTCTTTCAGAACTAGCAAAAACCATTGTTTCTACCTTGCATTGTATGAACATACAACATCTTTGTTTTTTCTTTATCATTTTTTTTTTTTTGATAGAGTAAATATTGGTTTATTTTGTTCAACACCTGGTGTAGCACTTGGCCGATCTGTTCCTCGCAAAGTTGCCATGGAAATGCTTCTCACTGGACAACCAATATCAGCTGATGGTAAAATATAGATTTTTAATTTTAATATAATAATTTAATAGTTATAGTTGTTTGGCAAGTGACTTGATCTCAGTATTGAAACTCAAATAATTACAGTGACCAGGTTGTTTTTCTTTTTTTTTTTAACTGTTTTGTCAGGGAGGAAAGAGCAATACTCATATCATTTTTCAGAGCCTCCAAGAATGCTAGGAAAAAAGGTGGAAGGTATCCTCAAACTGAAGAGCTGTTCTGAATACTTGCAATAGAGTGAATTCTGCTAAAGACACTCAAGGGACAGATAGTGTGGTTAAAATGGGCATGAGGCTAAGTTTATCACACAATGCCATAGTGGGATTTGAACTGAGAACTGAAAGAGCTGGAACTAATACCACAAGTCAACTCATTGGATGCTCTAACAATTCAACCAATCTCCACACACTGGACTGGTACTTTATTTTATCAACCTGAAAAGACAAAAAGCAAAACTGACCTCAATGGGATTTGAAGACATTGCAGAGAGCCAGAAAAATTACTACAAAGTATTTTCTCCTAAACCCTAATAACTGCCAATTTGCTGCCTATATATAGGTTATAGATGTACGATAATATATTTTTAACGCTTAATAGAATATTATAATAATATTAGAAAATGAAATTGAATATAACAATATATGACCCAAATCGATCCAATAGAGGGACCAGCGGTGCAAGTTAGTGGTTGTATAATAAGTCAGGCAATCAAAGATATGAAGACAGGCAAGGCGGCTGGGCCTTCGGAGATAGTTGCTGAGATGTTGAAAGCATCTGGAATGATGGGACATACTATGGTCACCCGGATAGTAAACCAAGTAATACAGAATGGGGTCATACCTAAGGACTGGCGTAGCAGCATCATCGTTAACTGCTACAAGGGTAAAAGAGATGTTCTAGATAGGGGAAACTATAGCGGCATTAAGTTAGTTGACCAAGTCATGAAGGTCACAGAAAGAGTTATGGCAATCAGAGATCGAATTGATCTAGATAAAATGCAGTTTGGGTTTGTGTCAGGTAAAAGTACCACAGATGCTCTTTTCCTTGTACAACAACTACAGCAGAAGTACCTAGCTAAATGTAAATCCCTCTACTTAGCTTTTGTTGACTTGGAGAAAGCCTTTGACAGAGTCCCACGCACCATTATCTGGTGGGCCCTTAGAAAGCTAGGAGTAGATGAATGGCTCGTGAGAGCTATACAAGCCATGTATAAAGATACAGTCAGTAAGGTTAGAATTAACAATGAATATAGTGAAGAATTTAGCGTAAAAGTCAGAGTTCATCAAGGCCCCCTCCTGTTTATTATTGCCCTTCAAGCTATAACAGAGGAGTTTAAGACCGGTTGCCCATGGGAACTTTTATATGCAGATGATCTAACGCTCATAGCTGAATCTATGGCTGAACTAAAGAAATTCCAAACATGGAAGCATGGCCTAGAATCAAAAGGCCTTAAAGTTAACTTGTCTAAGACTAAAGTTCTAGTATGTAGAAAGGAAAATAGGGCACAGGTGCCCTCTGGGAAATGGCCATGCTCAGTATGTAGGAAAGGAGTAGGTAGAAATTCCTTTCTATGTTCCAAATGCAAACTATGGGTGCATAAAAGATGTAGTAGGATCACAGGCAAGCTATCTAAGAACGTAGATTTTATATGTGGCCGATGCTCATGTGTAATAAGTAGCAAGTGCCCACAAGATACTAGCTCCTTCTACTGCCCAGATGGTTCCATAGAGATAGTGGACACTTTCCGTTACCTGGATAACAAAATCAGCAGTGGTGGTGAGTGTTCAGAGTTAGAACGGGATGGAAAAAGTTCAGAGAGCTTATACTGCTGTTGACCACAAAAGGTTTCTCTTTGAAAATGAAAGGCAGATTGTATGATGCTTGTATATGAACATCAATGTTACATGGCAGTGAGATATAGGCATTGTGTGCAGATGACCTGCGCAGATTGGAAAGGAACGAAGCATGCATGCTCCGTTGGATGTGTAATAGTAATATACACGAGCAGCAAAACATAAATGAACTGAGTGAGAAATTAAGAATAAGAGGGATCAGATGCT
Source organism: Eledone cirrhosa (assembly GCA_964016885.1). Lineage (NCBI taxonomy): Eukaryota > Metazoa > Mollusca > Cephalopoda > Octopoda > Eledonidae > Eledone > Eledone cirrhosa. Next base: position 136,855,351 of record OZ024740.1, read on the forward strand.
GTTTACTCAAGAGAAGATTACGTTGGTCCGGTTACGTGATGCACATGAAAGACGACAGCTGTATAAAAAAGTGCAGGACAATCAAAATTGAAGGAAGTTACGGAGTAGGTAGACCCAGAAAAACCTGGGACGATATGATAAAGTCCGACCTTGCACACTTGCACTTCTCTAAGACAATGTCACTGGATCGAGATCTTTGGCGCCACGCAGTATTACAGAAGATCCGCCTTCCCTACGTGCAAAGTTAACCTACAGTCAGTTGGCCACTCCAAACCAAACACACCACAATCCATTACCCCACTCCATCCTCCCACTCCCGCCAACACCACCCTTTCTCTATAAAGTTATGTTGGTACCACAACATCCAGTCCAAACTAATGAGATTGTGTAGGTGTCACGATAAAAAAAAACACAGTCCACACTGTAATGTGGCCGTGTAGGTAACATGGTAAAAAGTTTCCAGTTCACACTGTAAATGTGGTTGGTGTTAGGAAGGGCATCCAGCCGTAGAAAACCTGCCAGATAGTCCTATACGAGCGAGACACAGTCACCCGACCAATCTTGTCTCAAGTGGGACAATTCCCGTCTAACCCATTCTAGTGTGGAAGATAGGCGTTAAACGATGAGGATGATGAGTGTGTGTGACCCGAAAAAACCAACATTGTTTTGTTTCGTCCTGTGAAATACTATAGTTAAGCTTGAAAATGATCTAATTCGTTTCTACTATTTATGTAGTGTCTTGCTATTTTCATATGCATCTTATTTGTACCTTATTACTTTATATTTCGTTTTTCTTATTACCAACACCAACTTTAATGCAAGTGCATGCCATCACAGGAACCCATGTATATACACAGACATATGTTCGACATGTAGGAAAGGAACTGGCATAAATTCCATAAAATGTACGCAATGCAGATCTTGGGTACACAAGAGATGTAGTGGGATAGCAGGCAAACTAACAGGTAGGGAAAACTATGCAGTAGATGTACAGGGAAAGTTGGCAGTAGTAATCCCTGTGATAGACTCATTTTTCCAATGCAGGTGGGTTCTATAGAAGTGGTTGATAGCTTCCGGTACCTAGGTGATCAGATTAGCATGGGGGGGGGGGGTGTTCCGAGGCCATAGTATCTAGAATAAGGATGGGTTGGAAGAAGTTTAGGGAGCTGTTCCCTCTGTTGACAAAGAAAGGTTTCTCCCTGCATACGAAAGGATGGTTATATGATGCCTGTGTGAGATATGCGATGCTGCATGGTAGTGAGACATGGGCAGCAACTGCAGAAGATATGCGACGGCTGGAGAGAAATGAAGCAAGTATGCTCCGTTGGATGTGCAATTGAGCGTGAACGACCAAGCATAGACGAGTTGAGAAAGAGACTGGGTATAAGAGGGATAAGTTGTGGTGTGCAGGAGAGAAGGCTGAGATGGTATGGACATGTGATGCGCATGGAGGATGACCGATAGGTGAAGAAGTGCCAGGAAGTCCCAGTGGAGGGAAGACGCAGTAGAGGTAGACCACGATAAACATAGGCGGAGGTGGTGAGAGCAGACCTCAGATCGCTGAAACTCATGGAGGAGATGACGAAGGATGGTGACGGGTGGAGAGATGCTGTGCTGAATAGGACCCATCCAACCCTTGCAAGCAGGGAAAAGCGGACGTAAAATGACGATGATGATGATGATGTATATATATATATATATATGAAAATTGAATTAGTAACTTTGCCATATATTTTTTACTGCAGAAAATAGTCTAATAGTAACAGAGCATATAAGGTCCTAGAATTGAAAAAAATGCTCATTTTTCAGTGCTAGCGGCTCATACGCTCTGTTATTATTAGACTAAGGGCAGTGGGTTGGCAGCATCGGTAGAGCGTTGGACACCATACTTTGCAGCATAGAGTTACTCCCCTTTACAATCTGAGTTCAAATTCCACTGAGGTTAGCTTTGCCTTTTATCCTTACGAGGTCAATAAAGCATCAGTAATGCACTGGGGTCAATTTAATCGACTTTCCCTTCCCCTCAAATTGCTGGCCTTGTGCCTATAGTAGAAATCATTATTAGACTATTTTCTGTAGCAAAAAAAAATTACTAATTTGATTCAATTTTCAAATTTCATTGCTGCTTTCTAATCATATGATGTTTATATAAATATATGATGATATATATATATACATATATATATATATATATATATATATATATATATATATATATATATATAGTAATAATAATAAATTTGAAGACTAAAATCCAAAGAGGGTGAAAGCAGCGATTCTTTGCTTAAACTTTAATCTGTTATTTTAATATATATATATATATATATCATCATCATCATCATCATCATTTCATTTTATGTCCACTTTTTCCCTGCTTGCAAGGGTGGGACGGGAACTGATTCTGGCTTGATTTCTACAGCTGGATGCCCTTCCTAACACCAACCTCATTTACAGTGAGTGCTGGGTGCTTTTTTGCCGTGGCACCTCCACGACCACTTTGCAGTGGAATGATAGGGACCTCTGTCCCTATCATCTCATTTCTACAGCTGAGTAAACTGGAGCAATGTGAAATAAAGTGTCTTGCTCAAGGAAACAACACATCACCCGGTCTTAGAATTGAACTCACAACCTTTCGATTGCAAGGCCAATGCTCTAACCACTAAGCCATGTGCCTTGTATATATATATATATACAAGGTTAATTAGTCTCTAATACTTAAACATCTCAATGAGAGGAATCTCTTAGAGAAGCAATATTATATATTAAAATTAAGTGAGAAAAAACTCTATTTATGGGAGTACAAACAAGATAGACAGAAACACTCTATTTAAACTTGCTTATATATAGATCTCCCTACCATGGTTTCATATGGGGGGAATCTAATATGTAAGGAAAGAATTTTACAGAGATCAGCAAACTTTAGCAAATGTTAGAAGTAATTGACAGTCAGGGCTGGAATAAGTCTTTTTGAAGCTCTAAGCACTTAAAAGATTATGGTAGCCCCCATATATAAAGTCTGAAAATTTTTTTGGGTATGATGAATTGAATTATTTGGAATAAAATGGTGTTTCTCTTCTCTTGATACCTTAAGCATGTCCTTATTTTACTTATTGGTTAATCCAGCATACAGTGGGCATACATTGTTATATCTAAGGGTATATACTGATGTAAAATAAGGATGATAACAGTATACTTTCATTTTTATTGTTAGATCGATCAACAAGATCTCAGCCCAATGTTTCCACTGGTCTTTCCATTGATGATATTATCTAGCAGTTGCAACTGGAAGAAGGAGCAACATGAAATAAAGTGTCTTGGTCAAAGACATAACTCATTGCCCTGTCCGGAAATCAAACTCATAACCTCATCATCATCATCATCATCATCGTTTAACGTCCATCATCCACGCTTGCATGGGTTTGGACGGGAATTTTCCCACTTGAGGCAAGATTGGTTGTCTTGCTCGTATAGGACTGTCTGGCGGGTTTTCTACGGCTAGATGCCCTTCCTAACACCAACCACGTTTACAGTGTGGACTGGGAGGTTTTTACCGTGTTACCTACACAGCCACATTACAGCGTGGACTGTGTGTTTTTTTGTTGTGACACCTACACGACCTCATATATTTCGGACTGGATGTTGTGGTACCAACATTGAAAGGAGTGGTGTGGATGGGGTGGGGGTAGTGGGACGGGGGTGTATTTTTGTTAAGAGGTGCCTACTGACTGTAGATTTCGCTTTGTACTTAGGCAAGGCGGGTCTTCTGTATTACTGTGTAGCACCAAAGATCTCAGTCCAGTGACATTGTCTTGGAGAGGTGTAAGTGTGTGAGGTCGGAATTTATCAAGTCGTCTCAGGTTTTTCTGGGTCTGCCTACTCCGTGGCTACCGTCTATTTTTATCGCCCTGCACTTTTTATACAGCTGTCGTCTTTCATGCACATCACGTGACCATACAAACGTAGTCTTCTCTCGAGTAAACAACATCTGATCCTTCTTATTCCTAATTTCTCTCTTAGTTCATTTATGCTTTGTTGTTCACGTATATTACTATTACAGATCCAACGGAGCATGCAAGCTTTGTTCCTCTCCAGTCTGCGTATATCCTCTGCACACAATGCCCAAGTCTCACTGCCATGTAACATTGCTGTTCGTATGCAGGCATCATACAGCCTGCCTTTCATTTTTAGAGAGAAACCTTTAGTGGCCAATAGTGGTATAAGCTCTCTGAACTTTTTCTATCCCGTTCTGACTCTAGCTACTGTACTTTCAGAGCACCCTCCACCACTGCTGATTTTGTCACCCAGGTAACGGAAGGTGTCCACTATTTCTATAGAACCATCTGTGCAATGGAATGAGCTAGTATTCTCTGGGCACTTGCTGCTACTTATTGCACCTGAGCACCGGCCACATATAAAATCTATATTGTTAGTTAGCTTACCTGTGATCCCACTACATCTTTTATGCACCCATACTTTGCATTTGGGACATAAAATGGAGTTTCTGCCTACTCCTTTTCTACACACTGAACATGGCCATTTCCCAGATGGGACCAGTGCCCTATTTTCCTTCCTACATACTAGAACTTTAGTCTTAGACAGGTTAATTTTAAGGCCTTTTGATTCAAGGCCATGCTTCCATGTTTGGAATTTCTTCTCTAGTTCAGCCTCATAATTGCAAATCCAATTCTCTAACCACTAAGCGAAATAGAAAAATGAATATATTCTAAATTCACAGTAAGTCATAAAACATAAACAATACGAAAATCTTGGAGTTGTATAGAAAGTGACTTGATCTGAAATTATAAGTTCTCTTCATAGATGCAAAAATAAAACTACTCATCTTTAGATGAACTAATGGGGAAAAATGCGAAGCGAATACCTATTTTTTCTGTGTACAAAAACTTTTATATATTTGTTACTTTTTCACAGTGAAGTTTATAATTTTAAACTGTAGTTATATAGTTATACTTATATTAAATTTGTGAGATTTAAAAAAATCATTATGTCACGGATTGTTTAGCTCCATATCAATTTTAACTGAACAAATACATTCCATCTATGTCTATGTTAGTCTATTATATCTATTACAGAGGCTCTCCGGCATGGTTTAATCAGTAGAGTTGTCAGTTCTGAGACACTGGAAGAGGAGGTAAGAAACTCAAACTTTAAGTAAAAGTTATTCTATGGAAATATTATTGTGTTTGAATCAGTAATGATAAATATAGGAGAAACTCCAGAATAATAAGATTTAGCCTTCTCTACTATGATATTGAGTATTCATTCTCTTGACCATCAATACTAAGTATATATTTGTGTGTGTGTGTTTAGGATTGCGAAGCAGTGTCAGAGAAAATCATGACAAGTGTGTCTGAGATGATAATGGCTCAAAAGAAAGTAGTAAGGATGTGCCAATATGACAGACAGATGAATGAAGAGAATGCATGGGAGGAAGAGAGTCTGCTGCAAGTGGATCCAATAGAGGGACCAGCTGTACAGGTCAGCCGCATTGTAGTAAGGCAATTAAGGATAGGAAGAGAGGCAAAGCAGCTGGACCATTGGGGATAGTTGGTGAGATGTTGAAAGCATCTGGGATGGCAGGTCACACTATAACTACCTGTATTGTAAAACATGTAATACAAAATGGTATCATACCCAATCACTAGCATAGCATCATCAACTGCTACAAGGGCAAAGGAGATGCATTAGATAGATGGAACTATTGAAACATCAAATTGATGGACCATGTAATGGAAGTTACAGAAAAAGTTATCGCACAGCTGATTAGAGATCGAATTAACCTAAATGAGATGTAGTTTGGAGTAGTACCAGATAAAGGTGCCACTGATGCCCACTTTCTTGTAAGGCAACTGCAGTAAAAGTACCTAGCTAAAAGTAAGCCCCCATACTTGGTATTTGTTGACCTGGAAAAAACATTTGACAGAGTCCCCCATTCCATAATCTGGTTGGTGTTTAAAGGTAGATGAATGGCTTGTGAGGGCAGTACAAGCCATGTACTGAGGAGCAGTTAGCAAGGTTAGAATCAATAATGATTGAAAAGTTTACTGTGCAAGTGCGTGTCCACCAGGGCTTTGTTCTTAGCCCTCTCCTGTTTATTATCATCCTCCAGGCTATAATTAAAGAGTTTAAAACAGGCTACTTATGGAAACTCCTATATGCCACATAGCCAAATCTATAGTAGAATTAGAGAAGAAATCCAGATCTGGAAGCATGACTTGGGATCAAAAGGCTTTGAAGTCAACTTGGCAAAGACTTAAGTCCTAGTAAGTAGAAAGGAAAACAAGGCCCTGATCCTTTCAAGGAAATGGCCTTTCTCAGTATGCAGGAAAGGAATGGGTAGAAATTCTATCCTATGTCCCAAATGCATACCATGGGTACACAAAAGATGTAGCAGGATCACAGGCAGGCTAGCCAAGAATGTAGGTTTTATATGTGATTGATGCACAGGTGCAGTAAGCAAGCAAGTATTCACAGGTAACAAGCTCTATCAAATCCTCAGAGGGTGCTGTAGAAGCAGTTGACAGCTTCTATTACCTGGGTGACCAATTTAGCAAGTAGAAGTGGGTGTTCAGAAAGTACAGTAGCCAAGGTGTAAATGAGATGGAAAAAAGTTCAGGGAGATACTACCACTGCTAACTACAAAAGGTTTTACCCTCAAAATGAAAGGCAGATTGTATGATGCTTGTGTATGAACAGAACAGCGACACTGCATGAAAGTGAGACCTGGGCACTGTGCTTAGGGTCTATGAAGATTGAAAAGAAATATAGCTGCATGCACTGATGGATGTATAATAGTAGTACTCTTGAATGGTGAAGCATTAATGAACTGAGAGAGAAATTGAGCATAAGAGAGGTCAGATGTAGTGTGCAAGAGAGGAGATTGCCTTCGTATGGATATGTGATTCTCATGGAGGATGACAGCTGCATAAAGAGGTGTAGGGTGCTTGAAGTTGAAGGAAACTATGGAAGACCTAGGTAAGCCTTAGTTTGAAGTGATAAAAGCTGACCTTGTACAATTAAACTTCTCAAAAACAACGACACAGGATCGAGATTTCTGGCAATATAGTGTACTGCAGAAAATCCGCCTTCCCATGTGCACAGGATGAAACAAACATTTAGAGTACACTAGTTTGCACTAAATCCTCTCTTCCTACCTGTCTAAACTATAAAAAAAAATCAAATACAGGGTTAAGGTTTAGGAAATGAGAATATGAATACGACTTGAAGAAGAGAGATGTACAAGTGTTCTGATGGCATTAGAATTCTTGTGTTTATGCTTTGTACTTTTTCTTTTCTATTTGTTAGACTTTGAAGATTGCCCAACGAATATGTGAAAACAGCCGAAGTGTTTTGTCGTTAGGTAAGGCAGCATTTCAAGTGCAGATGAATATGGACCGAGATTCTGCATACTAGTAAGTTGCAAGTAATGATTGTGAAAATTTGAATGTTGGTTGCCTGTTCTTTTTTGTTTTTTAAAATCTTTTTCTTTCTTCTGTCATTGAAACAGGACCACACTGGGGCATCTCCAATGTTTTAGTCAATTGTATCAATCTTTTTATTCATTTTATTCTGCTAGTTATTTTATTGATCACTATTTGTTGAACTGCTAAGTTCATAAAGGATACAAAGGTATGCAAGACATCACTTTCTAATCCTTTATTTAGATCAAGGGTCGGCAACCTTTTGGGGTGTGCGGGCCTCATTGCTATACAGTGTCTTGTCGGTGGGCCACAAAAGTATGTAGTATCTCGTCGGCAGGCCATGATATCAAAATATAAATTTGCTCGACCTCAGACTGCTCTGTCCAGAAGGAAACCTTAATCCCGGGATTAACAATGAATTTAATGTGATATTGGTTTAATGATATTTCTTTCTACAAATAAAATACAGACAGAAATGGTCAATTGTTTAATGATTGTTTGTTTGTTAATGTCACGCAAAAAATTACATTCAGTTAAGTTAGTTATGTGGTTAGACATGTTCTCTAGTCGGTATTCAAATCCAATTATAATTCAGAGTACTTTTTCAGGGATCACTTAGCCTAAGATTGAAACCTTGGTGGGCCGGACAAAAATCCTTGGTGGGCTGGATGTGGCCTGCAGGCCGGGATTGGCGACCTCTGATCTAGATCCTACAGATGTCTGTGGGATTGTATAAAATAACAAGTATTACATATAGGGAAAATGACCCTCATGTCTTCTTTTGTTAAAGGAAATGAATTGGCAGTTATGAATATTGTTATATTTGGGGAGGGTCATGTTGTTATAATATTGTCAGAAATATATAATAAAACACACTCACTCTTTGGTTTGGGTTGGTTTTCACTTCAGTATATTTTATATCTCTATAGTTAATTTAGCTGGTAATAGATATAAATATATATAGTCTCTTAGAGTTCTTTTGTCACACACCTATGACATCATCAGTGATACTATTATGTTTCCTCCTGTTGTATTGCTGTAATGTTTACTTATTCTATTTTATTTATTTATTTATTGTTGTCTCAGTTTGCGCATGCAAAACAAATTCATTGCTGTCACAGAGTTATTAATGTATATGACAAAATGCCTTGTGGTATTTGTTCCTGCTCTCTGTGCTGTGAGTTCAAATCCCATTGAGGTTAACTTTGCCTGTCATCATTTCAATATCAATAAAATAATGTATCAATCTGTTCATGGTGGGGGATTGGCAGAATTGTAAGAGTATCAGACAAGATTTCCAGCATAGTTACGTCCCTTTACGATCTGAGTTCAAATCCCGCCGAGGTTGACTTTGCCTTTCATCCTTACAGGGTCGATAAAATAAAGTACCAGTAATGCACTGGGTATTTGCTGGCCTTGTGCCTAAAGTAGAAACAATTATTTGTTGTAGTTCTTTGCATTCTGAGTTCAAACCTCACTGTGGCTTACTGTTGCTCAATTTAACACCACCATCTGGCCATTGTGGTATTTAGTTAGAATTGATTTTTCACTCCTCTTGGCAGATCAAAACACTGTAAAGTGCAGAAACATATGTAATCAAGAAGCATATCCCCAATCTGTCTGAGAGGTCAGTAACTCCAATTTCAGTGCTGACTTTTGACATTGAATGATGATGATGATGCAAATTTTTTTTCAATGAATTTTATTGCTTAACTTTTGCTGATGGTTGTCAACTTTGCCTTTCATCTTTCCGGGGTTGGTAAAATAAAGTCTTGGCTCAATGTAATTGACATCTTTTCCAAAATTGCTGGCCTTGTGCCTAAATTAGAAACCCATATTATTATTATCATTATCATCCTTGTCTTCTCTATGTTTTTGCAGCTACACTGAGAAAATAATGGTGTGTAATCTAAGTAAGGAGGATGGACAAGAAGGTATTAAAGCATTTCTGGAGAAGAGACGTCCTCAATGGTGCCACAAATGATAACTGTGTCTCACTACATGAGGACATTACTTGGATACACACATGCACATAAGGACACACACACACATACATATATACATGAGGACATACACATATACAGAAGGACTCACAGAGTAATAAACCAACAGGATCAAACACATTCACTTATGCAAAGTATGCACATATAAATTCATATATATCACAATACACACATGCATACATACACTTGCAAACATATACACTCACATATATACACACATATGTACACATACTAATATGTACAAGTACATACACACACACACACATACACAAACATACAAATATATACTCTGTCTTGGATTCTGTGTATACATATATTGCACAGTGTGTTCTGTAACTAACCAATCCACCAGCCAATCAATTAATAAATTAACCAACTAACCAATAAATCAAAGAACTGAAACTATGTAATATCTTTGTTATAGCATTCCTTGCCATCAACACACAGGTTCCCATTCCCACTACCATGTGATATTTATATAATTCAAATAATTTTTTCTACCTGCTCCCTAACCCCTCCATGTAATTTTATGATCCCATTAAAATATTAATGGAATTTGTTGATTTAGATTAAACTGATTTTTTAAAAAGAAATAAACAAATAAATGAAATAATAATATTTGGGAAAAAAAACTTTTTTTTACTTGTAAATAAAGGGTTTAATTATTTAGAAAATATTAATTTAACAATTTCCTTCTTTTTTTTTTATTAAATTACCAAATTAAAAAATTTCTTTGTGTGTGGTCTCTTTTGTTAATGCTTTTGGTCATTTATTATTATATTTTTTTTTTACATTTAATTAACTTTTTTTTAACACTGTTCAAATCCAGCTGAGATCAACTTTGTCTTTTATCAGACGATAACATATAGTACCAGTCATATACTGGGATTGATATCAATTGTTCCCTTTCATCCAATTTTCTAGCCCTGTGCTTATGTTAAAAATTATTGCTTAGTCAGGAGGAATGGCAGTGCACATTACTCTTTTCAGGGCCTCTAAGATTGGTGGGAGGGTGATATCCGCAAACTAGGGACTTGTCTTAAATATTTGCAACAGAGTGGCCAAGTTGTGGTGTGTTAAACTGGATAACAGATTAAGTCTTCCACTCAAGTAGGTTACAAGGTTTGAATTCAGAAAACAAAATCTGAAAGAAAAACTGCAAATCAGTATTTCCAATGCTCTAACAATTCTGCCAGTCTAGACTGGTACCTTATGTTATCAACCCTTCAAGGGTGAAAGGGGTGGGGAATTGACAGAGGTGTTAGATTGTTGGATAGAATGTTTTATGGTATTCATTCTGGCTCTCTGCACTGTGAGTTCAAAACTCGCCAATGTCAACTTTGCCTTTCATCCCTTTGAGGTCAATAAAAAGAATACCAATTCAGTAGTGGGGTAGATCTTCCTCTATTCCTCTCTATCACAGGCTCAATAAAATACCAGTTATGCTCTGGTGTTCATTTAATTATGGACTACAACATTTACAATCTACTAATAAACAGCATCACTAACAAATATATGATAGCTACAGATAACAAATTATTCTTTAAATAACGATATAAAAGCTATAGCCTTGAACATCACATAGATAACAAGAGTAGAAATCCTAGCATTTAAAATTCTTATGTAACTATCGATGATTACAAGTATTTTGAAGAACTCCTTACCCATACTTCATTAATCCAGCAAAAACTGAAGTAGGAAAAATCAGTAAAAAATATACGAGATAAACTCAACAACAATATTTAGAAAAGCTCCATATTAGCACTTAATGCATTGATTATATATTGGTTTACTTACATCCCAGATATTCAACATCATCATCATCATCATCATCAACGTTTAACGTCCGTGTTCCACGCTTGCATGGGTTTGGACAGGGGTTTTCCCACTTGAGGCAAGAGTAATTGTCTTGCTCGCATAGGACTGTCTGGCGGGTTTTCTACAGCTGGATGCCCTTCCTAACACCAACCACATTTACAGTGTGGGGCTGGGAGGTTTTTACCGTGTTGCCTACACGGCCACATTACAGCGTGGACTGTCTGGCGGGTTTTCTACAGCTGGATGCCCTTCCTAACACCGACCACATTTACAGTGTGGGGCTGGGAGGTTTTTTACCGTGTTGCCTACATGGCCACATTACAGTGTGGACTGTGTGTTTTTTGTCGTGACACCTACACGATCTCATTTGTTTCGGCCTGGATGTTGTGGCACCAACATAACTATACATTGAAAGGGGTGGTGGGACGGGGGTGTATTTTGTTAGAGATGCCTACTGACTGTAGTAGGTTTTACTTTGTATTTAGGTAAGGCGGGTCTTCTCTATTACTGAGTACTGCCAAAGGTCTCAGTCCAGTGACATTGTCTTGGAGAGGTGTAAGTGTGTGAGGTCGGAATTTATCAGCTCGTCCCAGGTTTTTCTGGGTCTGCCTATTCCGTGGCTACCGTCTATCTTTATTGCCCTGCACTTTGTTATACAGCTATCGTCTTTCATGCGCATCATGTGACCATACCAATGTAGCCTTCTCTCGAGTAAACAACATCTGATCCCTCTTTTTCTAATTTTTTCCTTAGTTCGTTTATGCTTTGCCGTTCACATATATTACTATTACACATCCAGCGGAGCATGCAAGCTTCGTTCCTCTCTAGTCTGCGTATATCCTCTGCACACAATGCCCAGGTCTCACTGCCATGCAACATTGCTGTTCGTATGCAGGCATCATACAACCTGCCTTTCAATTTTTAGGGAGAACCCTTTAGCGGCTAATAGTGGTATAAGCTCATGTGTATGCATTCACCTAATTTGATATTGAATCCTATCCATACATCACTAAACATCTATTATTAAAAGTCCTAGAATTTGTGAAACTGTATTGCACCATAACAGAAAACTTCATACAAATTATAATGAATGCCAGGAAATTTATCCTACTATCTTACAAAAACTGATGAGAAAGCATAACACACACCACTTCAATGAAAGCATGCAAGCTCATGATCCTGCAGAAATTTCGAAACTAATTGGATTATATATTCTTAACTTAATCCTTTAGCATTTAAACCGACTGTAACTGGCTAGAATTCTCTCACCTCTTTCTGTTCAAACCGGCTGCAACTGGCCACTCATACTGATGTTAAGGTATTGTTCTCAGAATCTCAGTGATTCGATATTATGTGAGGTAAAGCCTTTATTGTGAAAAATAATAGTATATGTAGAGTAATGTAAAAGCTAAAGGATTAATACAACAAATTCTATACCATTAACGGAGTTATCTATAGAGGTGATGGCCTATTAATCTCCAAAAGCATAAACAATCCTCAAGCACATATGAAAGGACCTAACCTAACCAAACCAAACGATACAATGACGAATGACCAGCTAGTTATCTGGCTCCAATCTTAGTCTAAAACAAGTCTGAAATCAACGATAAAAACGCATCCAAGATGACTGTCAATGTGCATGCTCTCTATCATGTCAAGGGAGGTCACTGATAGCATAGCAATTTTCCATTACAATTGTATTAAGTAGTAGTCTCGAAATAGTCAATTTCTTAGACTTAACATTCAACTTTAGTGATAAAAAAATTCCACTCTTACAGTAAACAAAACGAATCTCGGCAAACTTTTACGTCGAACACACACACGTGCATGCGCACACACATGTATATGTGTGTGTATTTGTACATACATA
>OZ024740.1:136873480-136903480 GCA_964016885.1 Eledone cirrhosa
TAATGAAAAAGTACTTTCATGCTTTCGCAATCTTCAGGTTCATGATATGTGGTGACAGTCGAGTTTGCAATTTTCAACAGTTGAAAATTGCAAACTCGACTGTCACCACATATCATGAACCTGAAGATTGCGAAAGCATGAAAGTACTTTTTCATTATAATACCATTATATATATTTTAAAGGATTGTAAATAAAACGAGTAAATCAGACAAAGTTGGAATTCCTCTTATTAATATAATCTTCTATACACAATCATACACACCCGTGTATATTTACCTATCTATATCTATATATATATATATAGATATCTATGAACCACCTAAGAGAACATTAGTCTACGACTTCTTTTATACCATAAACGTGGTTCTGCCTTTGTGTGTAATTGTTTTTTACCGCTCCTATTAATGACGTATTATATTCGTTTTTTCCCGTTCTTTGCCAGGGAACGTTTCCACGAACCAAAGTATCGTCTTCCTGTCTTCCTCCGGTTGCAACGTTTTTTGAAATATCCAGTTCTGCGTTTACAGATTGACTTTGTTAGTTTCAGAGGATCCCGTTAAGGGTGAAAGCAGCGATTCTTTGCTTAAACTTTAATCTATTATTTTAATAAATATATATATATATATATATATATATATATATATATATATATATATATATATATATATATATATATATATATATATATATATATATATATATATATATATATATATAGTTCAAGAGTAACCAATCTTAAAGAGAGAGATGGAGATAGGAGAGGAGAGATTGGTGAATTAGTTAGAAGCCAAAGCGTAAAGGCACGTGCTCAATGTGCAATATGCAGTGGACATTATTATTATTATTATTATTCTCTACATTCCTTACATCAAACTAAAATATGTTGACAATCTTTTAATAATGTCTTCCTTGTGAAATTTGTGGTCTTGTTTTGCTTAACTAATGAATATATATATATATAATAAGTTTCCAGTGTCCTCGCTTTGCCTGGAAACTTACATGAGAATAGACTTTCCTGACGACGGAATGCTTCTCTATATTATTCTTCGGAAAATATATTTACTCCATTCCAGAAACTAATTAGTTGGAAGTGATATTTTAGTAAGTAAGTTAATTTTATAATTTTCTTATTTTACGTCTCTTATATATATATATATATATATGTATATGTATATATATATGTATATGTATATATATATATGTATATATATATATATGTATATATATATATATGTGTATGTATATATATATATATATATGTATATATATATATGTATATATATATATATGTATATATATATATATGTGTATGTATATATATATATATATGTATATATATAATATATATATATATATATATATATATATATATATATATATGCACGCACACACACACATATGTATATATATATATATATATATATATATATATATATAAATATATATATATGTGTATGTGTGTATATATATATATATATATATATATATTATATATATGATTTAATATAATATCATATATATATATATATATATATATATAATATTATATTATATCATATATATAAACACCCTATAGATATTCTCACCACTGATTCAATACTTTCTTTATCGAACCGGAAAAGATGAAAAGCAAAATAAACATCTGTGGGGTTTAAATGCAGAGCGCAGGAACAAATATTACAAGGCATTCTATCCAATATTCTAATATTTCTGTCAAATCGACCAATCTGGGAATGAAAATATACATACGCTTTTTACCGTTGATTCGTTCTCCGAATATATACCTAGTTTTAATGATTCCAAACCTGCCGATCTCTAAAAAAAACCAAACGGAGAGTACCATGAAAAAAAAAAAATAAAAAAGATGTTACATAATGAAAGCTATACCCATTTTCAAAGAGAAGACATCTCTCAGGCATCGCAAAGTGGGTGGAAGATCTCCCCTCCGGACGGGGAGAGATAACAGGTTTGTCATTCTGATACCCCTCGAAGTGAAATGAAAACAAAAACGTATCCTGTGGGAGATTTAAACTCATAAAGACGTGGCGCAAAATTTATACAATAAAGCAGCACCCACTCTAACGTTCTACTGTCACGGACTTCTTCACAGAACTTAATTTTGGCTTATATTGAAGGGTCATCGATGCATTAACGTTTGGTAATTCACTCCTGGTGATTGGACACCTACTATTATCAACATCTGGTCATTTATATTTTGTGTAGACGACAACATCTTTGGGAAGATGTTACATTTTAAGCTGAAGAATAAGAAGATAAATTAGATTAGGCTAAGTCAGCGACAAGTCTTTTTTTTCTTACAACTTCATTTAACGTCTTAACGAATCACATGTATTGGTACAAAAACAAACCTTAAGTCATGTAAAATAACAAATGCATTAATTTTTCTCAAGATCTCTTTCGATAAAAAGTGAATATCTTTAAGAAATCATTTCCATGATTAATTTTTTCCTATCTTGTTTACGCAGTTCATTCACAACGAGGCAAAAAATATTTGGTGCTAACATGTATCTTCGTAATACATTAACTGTACAAAAGTAGCGAAACACTTCGATTTACCTGTATATACGCATAAGTAATGGTATAGATCTCCGTCATTTCCGACGATGGATATACAAGCTGCTCGATCAATGGTGTAGCCTGCTCGAGAAATTAGCAAGCAAGTGGCTAAGCATTCCATAGACATGTGTGCCATTAAAGTAATTCTCAGAGAGATTCAGAGTGATACAGTGTATGGTGAGGATGACCCTTTGAATTACAGGTACAGTCTATCCGACGGGCTTCCACACAATTTTTGTCTACCCAATTCCACTCACAATGCCACGCAGTGGAGTTGAACCCAGGACCTAATGATTACAAAGCCAACTCCTTAACCATTCTGCCTTGTTGCTGATGTGATTTCAAACATGATGGTGTCAATGGTGTTTATTCTTAAGAAGCAATAAAAGCATTGCTTACCCTGTAAAATTATTTATTCAATATTTAACCTTTTTCGTTTTCTATTTCAGTTTTGTAGAATTCTATCCCCATTATCATAGGCGGCGAATTGGCAGAGTTGTTAGAAAGCAGGTACAATGCTTTGCGGCATTCGTTTTGTCTCTGTTCTCCGAGTTCAAATTCCTCTATGGTCAATTTTGACTTTCATCTATTCAAGGTCGATAAAAAAGTACCAGTGAAGTACTGGGTCGATTTTCCCTCTATATCTCTTTCTCACTTCCTTTCTCTCATTCTTTATTCTTCTCCGGAAGAAATCTGCCATGTTCAGACCTGGAGAGGAAATGGGCTCCGTCTGGTTTAAAAATGCCATATGTCAATACGGTGTCCCAACGACTCCCTCGGAAGTTACGGGATCATGCATCATACTCATGATTGTAATAACTGTGGACGCAGCATGGCCAAATGGTTAAAACGTTTTCTTCGTAATCTTGAGGTCTCGGGTCCAAGCACTGTGAGAGAAATTGGTCAGATAGAAACTGTTTGGAAGTCCATCAGATGGACGGTACTTGTAATTCAAAGTGTCACACTGAATATCCTTGCGAATTACTTTAAGGGTACACGTGTCTGTGGAATTCACGGCCATTTACACGTTGATTTCATGAGCAAGCTGTTCTGTTGATCTAATAACAGGAACAGCCATCGTCGAAACTGACGTCCATTCCTTCCTACCGTTATACAATGATATTAACATTTTAATGGTATAATTCTATTTTTAATCTCCTGTATGATTTTCATTTGAAAGATATGGTATTACTGTGTTAGATTATTTTTCTTCAATACACAACATTCCATTTGCTTAACCTAACCTATTTTCACATCACACCACGGATGGCCTGGATATTTACACTGAGGTAAAAATAAATAGGAATGTCGCGAGCGAAATGCCTCATGAACCAACTAGAGGCTATTGCCCGCTAAAAATAGCAGCCAATTTTCTCTGAAAACTTGCTATCGTTTTTAAATAAGAAAAGTTATTAAATAAAGTGGTCCTAGACAGGCTATTCTTTTTAGTCTTTTACTGATTTCTATAACTTATAATTGGGCTGTGTTTTAGTAAATTATATTGATTCCAGTACTTTGTCTAGTATCTATTTTATTGACCTCATACATTATGACTGACCCCTCTCCCTCTCCAAACTATGGCCACTACTAGTACACCTTTAGTCATAGGTTTGCTCCACCAGAGCTGACATGGGGTTAACAACGACAACAATGCACCAAGAAATGTCGTATGGTAGATTTAAAGAATATACGATAACGCAATAGAGCAGGTTTTCTAAATAAACTAGAAGATCAGTACGGTTAATAATATCGGCAGTATCGCTGAATCTTAACTATAATAAAGAAAGGAGTGCGGGATTGCGTCCAGAATATAGTTTTTTTTACCCCGTTTGTAAAATAAGTTGGATTACTTTGAATAAATAATTGTTTCTACTTTTTGGCACAAGGCCAGCAATTACCCAGTGCATTACTGGTACTTTATTTCATCGACCCCGTAAGGATGAAAGGCAAAGTTAACCTCGGCGGGATTTGAACTCAGAATGGCAAGGGACGTAACTCTATGCGTCAAAGCATGGCGTCCGACCCTCTACCGATACTGCCAATCCACCGCCCTCATGAATGAATATTACATAATTTATGTGCTAAATTTCGTGGCTGTTGATTAAATATATTTTATAGCTTATTAAAAGATCTTTAAAATTCACTTCTTTAAAATTTTCAAATGTCAACACTTCCGGTTAGCGGCCGTTATATTGTAACAATTATAAAAATATCGCATATATTTCCGTCACTAATTTTCTCCTAATGCAGTTTCTATATAATATCGTCTTTTTTTAAATGTATCATGGATTACGTTACTGATTACAGAAGACAGTGTAACATAGACTTCGTTCAATTTCTGTGTATATTGTCAATTACGATTTTATTTGATGTATCATATCTACATGCATATATATTTGTGTATAATATCAATATACACACTACACATGCTAGCAGAAAAACCACCCGAAGGGTGGTTTTTCTGCTAGTGTATTTAATTTTTCGAGTTGGATTGGTATGCCACATATATCAGGATTACTGTACAAATTTTGCATTTTGATAAACCCATGATTTGCATGTGAGGGTTTCTCATATGCAAAACATTAATTTACTGACACATGGAAGTGATTAACGATAACAATTATATTTTAATATAATTTGCTTTTGCTGGAACCCGCTAGATGGCGCTACGTCATTAGTTTCCAAATTCATAGCTGAAGGCTTTCAAAATGTTTATTCATAAACATACCGTATATCGCTAGATATACAAAATACGCATATATACACAGCTATGTTACAGCAAACAATTTAATTATATTTTAATAATTTATTTCTAGGATATAATTACATAAATGTTCAGCATGTATGTACAAATGACATACAGGAATAAATGTTTGAATAACCATGGAGAAATAACTATTTATAGAGTTAAATGGTGTGATTCAAAAGCCAACTTTTTATTGTAGCGACACGACTGCGTGTATGTGCGTGTATGTTTGTGTGCGTACATTTAAGAGTTACAGACAGAGGTATACGTGGGTCGACTGAAAAGTTCTATGTTGACCACGAAGGATTGATACTAGAGCTGTGAAATCTTGCATACATAAAATTTAAGTCTTCTTATTAATAACTGCACTGTTTCTTTCTAGGGACTTTATTGAAAAATAAACCTCATTTTGTCATTCCATGAGAGTATCTTGGTCAGCGTATGAACTTTTCAGTCGACCCTCATATACACACGTTGCGTATTATTATGACTGATGATGCTGATAAATAGATGAAAACATTTGGTTATTTCCTGAATTGAGCAAGTAAGGCAAAACAAAATGCCAAAACAACTAAACAAAATATCTAAAAATAACTCCTATATTAAAACAACTCTTATCTCAGCAGGCTAATCAGTGGTTCACCGTAGTCATGGCGGTGTGAGTGACAGGAAAATGTCTCCGTCTCGAGGTGGAACACATATCATTCGTAGAGAACCAGTTTTCTTGGTCTTTGTACCGATATACATTACCTAAGCCAGCAGTAGAAGAATAAAGAGCACCGCGAATTTAAGTGTTTGGGAGTTTGGGTGGTGGTGGTGCGTGCATGTGTGTGTGGTTGGGGAGGGAGTAATTGTTTACCTGACGTCAGCCGAGGGCGGAAACATTGCTGTTTATCTTCCACCAAATGATTACATAATCCCAGAGCAGCTTTCTCACCGCATCCATTCCATACGCCTGATACGAAAAACAAAACAAATAATAATGATGATGATAATAATACTAATTTCTTTTTATTTGCCAGAGGGGATTTACACAGAGATGGGGGAGGGGTGTTACTCTGAAATCGAGTAGAAAGAAATTAACAAACAAATAATAAGCAAAAGAATTACAACAATGAAAATTCTCCAATAGAGTGGATGACCACACAGGGTGACTTAGGAACCCTACAAACCTTAAACCACCGAACGCTCGAAGAGCAGCCTAGTAGGGCGTCCATCTCCTCTCTAAATCAATCAGCCTACAGGCATATACAGCCTACAGGCTATTATTGTAACATTAATTCACCTTTTAACAAATGTACTGCGGGGCAGCACTTCCTTCTCCATCCGCATTTTCTTTTCCAAGGGAAACTCGAAAAAGTTGATGAGGGATTGGCCACCAAACAGAGGAAAGCTGCTTGTGCTTCCTGGGCAAAAAGATGACGGCATGTCGATCCTCACGGTGGACTCGTCTGATAGCCGGATTCCTCCTACACGTGATAACAGCTGTTCGACATAACTCCACATGTTAGTAATGCACGGAAACTGGACAACTGCGTGCAGAACGGACTTGTCGCTTTGTGCTCATATCGGACAGGTCCATCTGACCGCACTTCCGTGTCTCTAAAGTTTATCTTGAACTGTTAGTGCTTCTTAATAACATTGCCAAGCGAGGGATTTCTGGAAGTTATCTATATTTCCCGACTAGAAAGTCCTCCCGAATAGACTCGATTTCTGGAAGTTATCTATATTTCCCGACTAGAAAGCCCTCCCGAATAGACTCGATTTCTGGAAGTTATCTATATTTCCCGACTAGAAAGTCCTCCCGAATAGACTCGATTTCTGGAAGTTATCTATATTTCCCGACTAGAAAGTCCTCCCGAATAGACTCGATTTCTGGAAGTTATCTATATTTCCCGACTAGAAAGTCCTCCCGAATAGACTTGATTTCTGGAAGTTATCTATATTTCCCGACTAGAAAGTCCTCCCGAATAGACTCGATTTCTGGAAGTTATCTATATTTCCCGACTAGAAAGTCCTCCCGAATAGACTCGATTTCTGGAAGTTATCTATATTTCCCGACTAGAAAGTCCTCTCGATTTCGTCGACGCACAGAGACACTCCAAGAGCGTCGTCGCAATTCCCACCACTAATCCTGTATTGAAGTCTAGCGTGGAATTTCCACTGACCGCATTGCCCGATTGGTAGAGGTCAGTGAGCGCCAGGCAACATTCCAATTGGTGGCCAGCAGCTCATTAGCATAGTGGTTAACGCTTTCGCCTGGCATCCGAGAAATGAAGGATTTGATTAATCGTAGGCACTTCTTTCCATTTTCTCCTTCTCTAAGGGTACTTTACCCGATTTTCTCAACTATTATTATGGTCATTTGTGTTGGGACGCACACATTCTATATTTCTTATGAATACAGTATGACTGAAACTAGTAAGCACACACACACACACACACACACACACACACACACACACACACACACACACACACACACACACACATCTATTTGACTCTCCACCTATCGCTCACTATACATACTTACAGACACACATGCATACATACATACATACATATGTAAAAATATGTAAAAGATTTCAAATATTCTGCATCTAATAACTGCATATACACTTGTACAGATACAAAGAATATGCACATGCACACATATAACTAAAAACATCCACATCCACACATGCAATAACATCCATACCTACACACATATGCATGCAGACATACATACATATCTACCTTGAGTTTTGTATCTGTGTTAGAGACCGACTCTTTCTCTATTGGTAAAAAAATCGTGAAATTATAAAACCAGAAGAAAATACATACATACATACGTACGTACATACATATATACATACATACAAGCAAACAGACAAACAAACAAAGTATCTTAAAATAGGAAATAGACCGAACACATTGAGCATTATATATATGCAGTAGCAAACCTTATAAACGTTAAATTGGCGGCAGGTTGTGTTTATATAAAGTACAAAAAATGTAAAATACATATACATACATACATACATACATACATACATACATACATACATACATACATACATACATTCATACACACACATACACATACATATACATACACACATACACACACATACATACATACACACACATACATACATATATACACATACACACACGTTTGTGTGTGGATATATGCATGTAAACCACACTTGTTCATAGAGAAGGTCACGTCGTGTTCAACAGTTCTCCAAAGATGTCAAATTTAAACGAAGTAATTAGTCTTATGAACTAATTAGTCTATATACAGCCGTAAATTACACAATTTACTCAACAATAGTCGCAACAGGCGCCGGCGTAATTAAGCGTCATTGTATAACAAGCAATAAAAACAGTCTTTTCAATGCCGTGTCTATCTGTCTGTTTACATATACACCTATATATACGTACATATATACACGTTAGTTGTTAGTGACAACGAACGGGAGAAAAAGTGTGAGTTAAACATAACTATTAGCACCAGCTGAACACAAGCTAATTTGTTAAAAACATAGTATTGGATTTAAAGACAGACAAACACCACTGTAAGAATCCAAACGAAGACATTATAATATATATATATATATATATATATATATATATATATATATATATAAAGAATTTATATCTAGTAACATTTATATACATACAGATGCACATCAATGCTAGCAAATATATAGGTTTTGTCTTAGTAACATTGTGGTTCAATGCATGGGGTTGCAGAACAATAATATGAGAGACGTAAGATAAGAAAATTATAAAATTATAAAAAAATTATAAAATTGACTTACTTACTAAAATATCACTTCCAACTAATTAGTTTCTGGAATGGAGTAAATATATTTTCCGAAGAACATATAGAAAAGCATTTCCTGACGACGGAATGCTTTTCTATATGTTCTTCGGAAAATATATTTACTCCATTCCAGAAACTAATTAGTTGGAAGTGATATTTTAGTAAGTCAATTTTATAATTTTTTTATAATTTTATAATTTTCTTATCTTACGTCTCTCATATATATATATATATATATATATATATATATATATATATATATATATATATATATATATATATATATATATATATATATATATATATATACG
Source organism: Eledone cirrhosa (assembly GCA_964016885.1). Lineage (NCBI taxonomy): Eukaryota > Metazoa > Mollusca > Cephalopoda > Octopoda > Eledonidae > Eledone > Eledone cirrhosa. The sequence goes on from OZ024740.1 coordinate 136,882,926, forward strand.
TTATTCCGGGTTGAATCGGAGGTAACCACAGTAAGTAAGGTACTCAATACATAGCAGAGTATAACAGTTTTAATATAGATTTAATACAGTTTTAATATAGATTCCTGATGATTTCTAATGAATGAAACAGTTCTAGTCCTGTAGAATCTCATCTATATATATATATATATATATATATATATATATATATATATATATATATATATATATATATATATATTAACAATATTAATAAATGGAAAATATCTTTACAAAACCATATTTATTTTATTATGCGTATTTCAAGGGTACTAATTTTTAAGTACGTTTTCGTCAGATAAAATATAATATTTGGTGTGAACTTATTGGTATATATATATATATATATATATATATATATATATATATATGTGTGTGTGTATGTGTGTGTGTGTGTGTGTGTGTGTTTGTATACAGTACATACAAAAATTCTAAGGTACTTTCCAGCCATAATTAGGAACCTTGCAGCTGAGTCTGTGATCTTTCTTCAGACAGAAGCATCTTTAATATGGTCGCCCCATATTATAACGATGGGCTAGCTAGAAGTGGTTTTGACGAGAAGCCACTATATAGGGGACATAACCTCACACCATTAAAGAACTATAAAGTAGAAGTTAACCTGGTTTCATCCTGCATTCAACACTTATCTGGACACCGATATATTTAGGAAATGTTTATATGTAATCAGACAACATTTCCGACCCACTTAAAAGTATAAACTTTTCAATCTTGATAACATCAAAGTTACATTTTCCTTTCCGAATAACACACAACAACCGAATATTCACATCTAGACAGTCTCACTCCAGTACCCTACTTGTATCAGCAGAAGAACTTGTCTTCATAAGAGATATCTTAAATATTCTCCTGAGACTGTTTAAAAAACACTATACCGGACTTACTGCGAATACATTAAACATTCAATATTACCAGAATGTAAATTCACTCACGACAAAGTAAACTCCCCTTTCTTGTTCCAATTCGCCTGGCAGCTTATATATCATGGATCAAAACATATTCCATTAATATGGAACACCATCGATAAAGTAACATTAACTGACGCAGAAGCTGCTAATTATGCTAATTATGCCTAGCTGAAAAGCTTCAGATATTAAAACAGCCAGCAATCTATAATATAATATAGGAAGGAGTGCGGGACGGCGTCCGTTTTATATTTTTTTTATCCCGTTAGTAAAATAAGTTGGTTACTGTGAATGAATAATGAATGATAATTATGTAATTTATCTACTAAATTTCGTAGCTCTTGATTAAAGATAACTAGGAAATTCATCGGAGGAAATTCTAACTGCACAGTTTCTATACGTCCGAATATCCATGGCGTACTGATACACTATCCTTTAATAGTTTAGCTATCAACAATACTATTTCTGATTTGCCACATATGCCATCATCTTATCTGCCTTGACCAATGAAAATGGGGCTAACCAGTATACTGCTAATGCAACGTTATAATCCATCAAATTTTGGCCGTACGAGCGTACGTATACAACTATACATGTGTGAAATTCGGAATAGTATTGAAGTGAATCCTTGATTCCTATTAAATATAAACTCTACACCATGTATTGACTACACCTTTCTTTCGTTTATAAACAAAAATGGTATATATACACCCACTTATATATAATTATATATATCTTTTCCAAGGGTGAAAGAGAACGGGTAAATATTCAATTATTTTGTTTGACCTGTTTGGCTTGCCTCGTCTTTTTGGCTTAGGTGGTTGATGGCTTCTTGACCGCCATCTCAGTTTGCTTGGCCTTTATAACTTATGTTTATTGCTCTGGTCTTTATTTTGTCCATGGAGCGCTTGCCAGCATAACTCGGATATTGCATTTTGCTTTGTTTTCGACCACGGCCGAAACCCGATTTCGCTGAAATTATATATATATATATATATATATGTGTGTGTGTGTGTGTGTGTGTGTGTGTGTGTGTGTGTGTGTGTGTGTGTGTGTGTGTGTGTGTGTGTGTGTGTGTGTGTGTGTGTGTGTGTGTGCGCGCGCGTGCGTGTGCGCGCGCGCGTATGTGTATATCCATGTTTATACATAGACATATCTATATATATTATTTGGCAGTATCGGTAGAGGGTCGGACGCCATGCTTTCCAGCATAGTTACGTCCCTTTACGATCTGAGTTCAAATCACGCCGAGGTTGACTTTGCCTTTCATCCTTACGGGGTCGATAAAATAAAGTACCAGTAATGCACTGGGTAATTACTGGCCTTGTGCCTAAAGTAGAAACAATTATTTATTATGTAAAGTACAAGCAGAATTCTGTCTGGTTACCTTACGTTTCTGCTAGCTGACATACTAATTCAATGAATATTCATCATCGAAAATGATGAAGATCCATTTACGTATTTTTAAGATGCGTGTATATTTGAATATATGTGAATGCGTGCACGTGTGTATGTGTATGTAAATGAAGAGTTTGGATGTTCACACATGTAAACGAGTTACTTACTGATGCATAAATCCCTGCACGGAAATGCTGGAGTATGATCTGTGCATTTTGGAAAGATGAGGCCGCAATAGAAACCCATTACTTGTTTGGAACATCCTTGATCTAATAAAGGTTCAACTATGGTTCGGAAACGTTGCCGAGCAACAGTCTGGTTATTGTCTCCAAACAGATTTGGAAGAAATGTTTGAGAATAACCTAGTGATATACAAGGATGAAATTCTAGCAGCTGGCAGCGAGCTGTAAATAGAGAATTTAGAATTAAAATATTCATTTATAAATTAATAGCTAAGATTTTTAGGGAGTTAATTTTCGTCAGAAATGAAGGCGTGTGGTTTAGTGGTTAGGATATTGGAATCACGACTCTAAGGCCGAAACTTCGAATATCAGACCGGATGGAACGTTGTACCCTTCAGCAAACTATTTCATTTCACGTTGCTCCAGTTCATTCAACTGCAAATGTGTACAGGTGTCCTGTCCAGAAGTCTTGTACTCTCAGTTTGTTAATGATGTATGAAACTAGAATGAGCTCTTGTCTTCGTCTAACCCGCACATGCATGATGATACGGACGTAAAAACAATAACTGTTTCAATTCTCGTAGAAAAATATTGAACTAAGTTGGGCAGTTTGCTATGATGGGCATTAAGAGTATAATCTATTTCTGATAACCCAGTACCAGATTAAAGCCAACTGATGGATTACCAGCTTGGGCGGATAGACTACATTTCACACCTGGCTTGGCTTATTACCAGCTTCGTATGGACTTGCCTAAATGTATTTGTGTAAGTAGACCTTTGATGTGTTACACTCAGTGATGGGCCTACATTTTGGGTACCATGAAACTTAAAATGTTATGGGTCCCCTTCCAGGATTAGGATCCTGAAACATTCATTAGTTTTATAGTAAATCCGTCACTGGTTAAAATGGTGCAATATTACAATATTAAGGGAGGTGGATTGGCAGTATCGGTGGAGCGTCGGACAACATGATTTATAGCATAGTATTACGGCCTTTTACGATCTGAGTTCAAATCCTGCCGAGGTTAACTTTACCTTTCAAGCTTACGGAGTCAATAAAATAAAAGTACCTGTGACGTACTGGCGTCAATTTAATCGACTTTCCCCTCACCCAAAATTGTTGACCTTGTGTCTAAACCAGAAACCAATATTACAATATTAAGAAAGTTGTTTTTTTTACCTATAATCGGTGCTGTCTCTTCAATATTTCCACTAGGTTTGTTGACTTCCGTTGTGTCCAGAATAATTTTTAACATGGTGATGTAAAAGTGAATCCGAACTGCAAATAGTTCTTTGTTAACCAAAGGCATGATTGAACCTCCTTAAACGGCGCAGGTCAAGGTGGATGAGAGAAGAGGACGACATTATAAAGAGTATTATGAATGGTCAAATAACAACATGAATCAGAGAAACAACAACAACAGCATTAACGACAAAGACACAACATTAGCAACAACAATACTAATAACAACAACATTAAAAACAACATTAACGACATTTACTACATAAACCACCACAACAACAACAACAGCAACATTAAGAACAACAATATTAACAACAATAACAGCCGCAATAACAACAATAACAATATCAATAGACCATCAATTACAATAACAGCAACAACAAGGACAACAGAAACAGCAGAAATTATAACAAGAATAGTAGAAAGATAGGCGCAGGCATGGCTGACTAGGTAAGGAGTTCACTTCGCAATCAATTGGTTCTGGGTTCAGTCCTACTGTGTGGCACCTTCGACATGCGCCTCCCACTATAGCTTCCGGTTGCCCTGTGAGTGGAATTTGGTAGACGGAAACTGCAGAAGACCGTCGTATACACACACACACACACACACACACACACACACACACACACACACACACACACACACACACACACACACACATATATATATATATATATATACTGTGGTTGTATTTATGATTGTACGTGTGTCCATATCTCTGTTTATGTCCCGTACCTTAACTGTTCCACAAAACCGTACAAGTCTTGAAAAAATAAATATTGGGGGTTGATATAATAGACTTAATGAAGGCGGTGCACCAGCATGGCCGCATGGGTGCATCAACTGACTGAAACAATTAAAAGAATAAACGAAAGAACATCAATAAATATAGCAGCAACAGCAACAGCAACAATTCCTGCAGCAGCTGCAATATCAGCAAAAAAAAAACAAGATTAGCAACGGCAGAAACATGAACAACAGAAATTACAATGGCAAGGCTAGCAACAATAACATCTGTAGCCACAAATAAATAACAACAGCAACAACAACAGAAACAATATAAGTAACAACACCTATAGTCACATATATTATAAGAGCAGAAAGAGATGTGCATGGCATTAATGACAATAATGTCAGCAACAACAATATTAACACTAACATAGATGGCATCAATAAAAGTACCAGTTCGATTATATGGTCCAATCACCTCGAAGCGTTAAGTGTTGTTGTTATTGTTATTGTTGTTGTTTAGCTCTAAATAAGCCCTTATCGAGTCGACCCACTATCAAAAGTGCTCCAACCGCGATCATCCAATGTTTCTGTATAACTAAGAATTCAGTCCAATGTTTATCCTTTTCAAGGTGATAGAGTGTGATTTGAAGGAATTTGGTTGTTATTTCTAGTAGGTCGAGTAACTGCGTGGAAGTACCTTCATATTTTTTATGTTAATCAGAGAAGGGAGCGCCCATGATCTTATATTGTTTAGGGTCTTTCAGGCTGGTGGGAAGAAGGGAAGAAGTTATCCCTAGACAAGAAGCTTGCCATAAATGCTTACTAAAGAGAGAACTCCGCTAAAAGCACCCACGTATCCGGTGGGGGTGTGAAATCACTTGACAGATTAGATCTACCACCAAAAGAACTGAAAACTCAGAGTCGGAAAAATACTGTAAGTATAACCGACGCTGTAACAATCTCGCCATGGACTGGTAGTTTATCTTATCGATCCAAGACCTTGAAAGAATGAAATGCAAAGTTGGTATCAGCGGGAGTGTAGAAAGCCAAAACAAATACTGCAAAACATTTTGTCCTACGTTATAATAACTCTACCAATTCGTTGGTTCGAAGCGTCGGACCTTTCTAGAAATGTCAGTAACAAAAAAACAAACAAACAAAAAAACAAAAAAACAACAACAAAAAAAAACCCAAACAAACAACAACAACAACAAAAACAAAACAAAAAAAACAACAACAACCCCCACCTTTTCTTCGTATTAATAAAAAGGGGATTGGCTGTATCGGTAGAGTGTCGGATAACATGCTTTGTCCCATTGTGTTATGGGCCTTTGCGTTTTTAGTTCAAATTCCGCCGAGGTTAGCTTTGCCTTTTATCCTTAGGGGTCGATAAAATAACGCACCAGTAACACATTAGTGTCGATTTAATCGACGCCCCCCCCCCCCCCCCCCTCAAAATTGTTGGCCTTGTGCCTAAATCAGAAACCATTAATAAGAAGGGGGACTAGAGCGCGAGTAGTACATTGCCGTAACCGGAAGAAACTGAGTAATTAATGTTTCAAATATTTTGTCATTGTGCTATACTAGATACAATGCTCCCACGGAAACATAATCCACGCCCCATGCAATAAGTAAGAGGTTTTGCCATAATTGCAGAACAATAACAACACTTGTACCAACAGAAAGAGGAAGAGTTACCATTGTAAAATAAGCTAATGAGGAGATACATGCATGTGGTTATTTGGCCTCCTAGGAATAGCAGCCAAATCTTCATCAAAGAACACCTACTATCGAAAAAAGAAAGATAATTGTTTAGATACCCACCAGAAGACGGAATCATTATGGCTGGAATACTTTTGATCATAGGTCTGCTCTATCAAGGTTAGCCTTGGGCTAAATAACAACAACAATCTTTTTATGCTACACTAAAATTGGTACCATGCGATAGAGAAGTCTCTACGTAGTCACATATATGTTAGCTATAGCAACCAAATATAACATTAAATCATACACTTCTGTCTTATAAAGGAAAGACACTTTGGATACAATATGTCTGATAAACACACACACACTCACTCACACACACACATACACACACACACACACACACACACACACATACACACACACACACACACACACACACACACACACACACACACACACACACACACACACACACATATATATATATACATTTAATGACGATTAAAATTATACTCTGAGGGTATATCATCAAACAAATTTGAAGATATTTAATCAAGCAAAAGCCCTAGTTTGAGGATATTTCATCAAATAAAATCTTAGTTAGAGGCTATGTCACCAAACAAAGCAATACTCTGAGTGATTGTATGTTTTATTTTTTTATTTTTGTCGTTTTTTCTTTAATTTTGATGACTAAAAAAACTCTGAGTAGCTAACGCAAGCCGTCTACCACATATGTAATGATTCTGAAACTTTCACTTAAATTCAACACATGTAAATCACTGTAAAAAAGGATTTTCCGAATGATAGAAAAGTTCGCTTCGCAATGAGGGGACACTCGGTTAGATAATACTGCATGGCGTCTTCAGCAAATGTCTTTTATCATAAGCCTCCGGGCAATGATAAAAGACATTTGCTGAAGCCTGTCGTATGAACTGTACCGGTCATTCAAAAGTCCAGCTTTATCACATACGCCCTATTATGTTGATTTCGCCCATGGCTTACATTAAGGATAATCGCTAATTCAATGGATAAATAGTTTGGTTGATTCGTCAATTGAATATATAGATAATCGAAACAGACAAAAATCCATCTACGTTGATTATTCTAGAATATTTCAAGAACAGTAAAATACTCTTTTTTTTCAGTTGATAATTTTTTCTAACATTTTTCATATTTTCATTCTATTAGAAAAAGCGTTTTTTAAAAAAAAAATCTATCTTTTACTGAATGTATTTAGCATATCGCAAACTAATGACAATATATGGATGAAACCATTTTTGCACATGGCTTTCTTTACTCTAGGGAGCATCCCACCATCTGGATCAATCAAATGTCATTATATATGGATATATTATATTATATCATATATAATATATTATACTGTATTACATTATAATATATTATATTATACTATATTATACTATATATATATATATATATATATATATATATACATGTGTGTGTGTGTGTGTGTGTGCGCCCGCCTGCGTACTATGTATGTGTGTGTGATGTATCTATGTGTTTTTATGTTTGTATACTGCTTTTAGTAAAGCTATCGTAGATACTCTGCTAATTTTTTTTGTGGAATTCTCTATATAATTATAGTGTTATTAACAAATGTTTTTCTTTCTTGTTTTATTTCGTGTTCTGATCGGTGTAGTAAATGATGGTCAACTGACGAGAAAGTGTCGTACTTGTATGTTCCGTGTAACAGTTTGAGTTTACAACTTTCACGTTTACATTGAAACGTGTATGATACTTTAGTTGTCTGAAATATATTGTATAATTTACTAGTTTGTAGTTTTGTGTTGATGAACAGGTTTTTCATTCCGGTGTTTTTGCATATATTTTTTTAGATTGTGGTTAGGTGTAATTCAGGCTATGTTCTGTTTCATGAGTTTTTTAATGACGTATTTCTACGTCCTGTAACTGCTGTGCATTTAGTTCTCGTAATAGAGGATATATGTGGTTTGTGGACTGTAATTTTATTGGCTGTCGTATCTATTGTATCACTCTGGGCTAACGTGTCCTTGTATTATTCTATAACAGATGTCTCAAACATGTTTGGCCACTGCCCCCTCACGGCCACGTAATATCCTCAGTGTTCCCCAACCCTATTTCCAGAGAGACCTGCCTACACGCAAATTGTAAATAATATATAATAAATAAAATCGTTAGTTATATATAATAAATAATATAATATATACTATGTATAAATAAATATGTATTTTTTTTATTTTACTATATTTATATATAATATGTATCATTTGATATTTAATATACTATTATATCATCTCTGCCACCCACTTTGGCCCCAGCGCTCCCCTAGACCTTCTCAACGCTCCCCGGGGGCGGTAACACCCACTTTGAGAACCTCTGTTCTATAGTAATATACAAGTGTCAGGTACTACATTGCAGATTTACAGCTGTCAATAGATTTAGAGCTGTCAATATATCTATTTTTTAGAAATCATAAACAATGGCACTCCGAGGTAGGAGGCCATGAGAGTGGTCACTAAACTACGGTTTAGACCTTTATATTATATAGACAAACACATTTTAAAAAATAGTTCGAGGTAGAAGTATGCATTATATATATATATATATATATATATATATATAATGTGTGTGTGTTTTGAAACAGTGAGCAGGTTTGAAATTAGAAAATAGAATCGCTTTCACCGTATTTTTTGACTAAAGAAATTTTAGTCTGATAATGGGGATTAGAACCCTCAGATAAATGGAAAAAGATGAGTATTGACGTACATGCACGTCAATACTCATCTTTTTCCATTTATCTGAGGGTTCTAAACCCCATTATCAGACTAACATTTCTTTAGTCAAAAAATACGGTGAAAGCGATTCTATTTTCTAATTTCAAACCTGCTCACTGTTTCAAAACACACACACACACGCACACACACACACACACACACACACACACACACACATATATATATATATATATATATGTAAGAATATTTTCGAAACAGCGAGTGGGTTTGAAATTATTAGAAATGTAAGCTATCGCCGTATTTTGATTAAAGAAATTAAAGAAATTATTTAGCCTGATATTTGGGTTAAGAACCCTCGGAGAAATGGAAAAAGATGAGTATTGACGTCAATACTCATCTTTTTCCATTTCTCCGAGGGTTCTTAACCCCACTATCAGACTAAATAATTTCTTTAATTTCTTTAGTCAAAATACGGCGATAGCATATATATATATATATATATATATATATATATATATATATATATATATATATATATATATATATATATATAGTTCGAGGTAGAAGTATCTATTATATATATATATATATATACATATATACATATACAAAGTGTTAAAACGATCAAATTTTAGTTTAGAACATTTATTTGCTGACAATTGTTTCTTCCAGAGGGAAGTCTGGAATCATCGGAGCATAGGGAATGTCGAAACATGTGACTAAAATCCTAGTCATTCATAACATTTAGGGTACATAGTTGTTGTTAGTGTCATAGACATCATGTGGAGAATCAGGAGTTAACAAGTTGTTATGCTTGAGAGAACACAATTACAGGCAGCACTGGTTGAAAGTGTAAGAGGTATAAGCAAAAAGTACACGCAAAAAAGTTATAAGCAAGGAAAAATGTGGGTTAGGATAGACATAAGATATCTTAACATTGGAGAACAGTTATTACTATGGGTGTACAATGCAGGAGTCAATACAATCAATAAGGCATGTATGAGGAAATAGTTATAATGCAGTTGAAATAAACATATTTTGTGTGGGATGTTAAAGCATGTTATAAGTGTTAGAAATGTTTAAGATAGCGTGCAATTTGTTAGAGAAGCATGTCGTGATAATGTAGGTATATGTTATGTGGGGTGTAATGCAAAGCACATGATAGAGTTGGATAGGTGATTTTCATTCAAGTGTTTTTGTGTTGTAGTTCGTATGTATGTGTATATGTTGTTTGTAACTCACAGCTATTAACCATGGGATTATTTTGAGTCGTTTATAGTCAATAGGTGTTTGTTTTTTAAATGTAAATTCCACCGAATTACTGGCCATGTTGTTATTGTAGGTATATTATCTTATGCATTTTTATCTACAAACTATCTTTTCCAGGGTTTGTATTAACCGTTATTAAGTTGTTGTTAAACCGTTAGGTTGCTTAATTTTATGAATTTACACAGGAAGTTGTAAAGGGAGGTAATTAAGGTTGCTGACAAATTGAGGGTTGTTTTATTATTTTAGTAGTGTTATAAATTAATTTTTATAGAGTATATAAAATATTATTATTGGTTATTAATTATATAATTGTTATCTTTTCAACTTGTGTGGAGGGAGTTAAAAACATTTTAAAAATTATTTTATTATAACTAGATAGTTTTTACATATGTATATATAATATAAGGTATATATATATATATATATATATATATATATATATATATATATATATATATATATATATATATATATATATATATATATATATATATATATGGGTGTGAAAATGTATCTATATATATTTATATATATACATTTGTGCAGAGAGAGTTGAAGTTTTTTATGACAGGATAGGGAGTTGCATTATATATACTGGAGTAATTGGTGTTATATACACAGTTGTCTGCTATTTAGTTGGTGTTGTATATTGAGAGTATATTAGAGTGTCTATATTATTTAATTATTTTAATTGTATAAGATAAGAGATCAAACAAGGGGTTTATTGACAGTATATAAGTTAGATCTTTTAATTAAGGTGTAGTCCTATATTTATGAAGATCTAATTGGATAAATTAAAAGGTGGTGGTCTAGTGTTATCTCCGACATTGGTTTTTAATTTTTATTATTATTATTATTATTATTATTATTATTATTATTATTATTATTAGTTACTAGGTTTGAAGTAGTGGAAAGAGAATCTATGGCAATATGGACACGTGGAGAAGATCGCTGATTTCCTATTTAGCAGGCTAAGATTAGAGTGAATAATATTTCTAGACTCAAGGATGCAAAAGTTACAAAATTTGTTAGGTGGTCTATATGAAGGGGCCTTAGCTATCACTTCCCATTTTAAGGTGTATCGTATATTACTTGATTTTAATGAGTGTATGTATGTGGATAGTGAGGTTACGTTGCTAAGTTTAGGGTTTCTGAACGAATGAATGTGTGAATTTTATCTGGTCTTAAAGCTATTCGATGTTGAACCTATATATACTTTCGAGATGTGATTAGCAGTTACAGTACCGGAGTAGATAATGTTTTTAATAAGGCAGTTCTTATTTAATGGGCATGTCTTGTTAGATCTACAATTACAATTGTTTTGGTAACTAGTATACTGGTTAAGGGGGTATGAATTTGAGTGGTTGTTTCTGTTTCTACTTCTAGTATTATGATTATGGTAAGTATTTGTACTATTATTATTGGTATTATTAGTATGACTTGCTGTATGGTCCTGTACTGTGTTATTGTTCAGGTTATTTCTATGCTGGACATTATTACTTTGGTGTAATCTGAAGTACTTTTTAAACTTTCTCTTGTTGGTGCTGGCTATATGGTCTGCTATGTTAGGTGTGGTGGAGTAGGCGATTTTAATGGTATTTTTGTTAAATAGGTTGTGGTATTTATGGTTGATTGGGAAGTTATTGTCTAGAATAGAGAAGAAAGCTTTAGGTATGTTTGTTGAGACATTTAAGTTGAACGGAGGATTAAAAAATGTGTTACTTCTTCTTCTGTTCTTCTTATGGTTGTTATTCATACTACTGTTTTGTGTGGTGCTAGGTACCTTCTTATCTATATTTTTCTTTCTGAGGTTTTTCCTAGGATTATTGCTGTGGTGTGAGTTAACTTTTTTGATGCCCTCTGTATAGGAGTCGGGGTTTTCAATACTATGATCATATCTAATTTTATTCATGGCCATGTTGAGTGAAATTATATTAGGCTGTCTATGGGTGGTTAACGATTTAGGTTTAAATTTAATTTTATCTCTATGGCCGGAACAAGCTAAGGCTTCATTATAGTATTGGGAGTTACGGTTAAACGTATTATCGTTGCAAGAAAGACTAGAGATTCTATTAGATACCCCTTTAATGATTGAGTTCAATACAGATTTAGGGTGGTTAGAGTTGGTATTAACATAGAAAAGTATTTCATTAGGTTTATGATAAGGTGTATATTTTTTAGAGTCTAAGTAGAGAGTTAAATCCAGGAAGTTAACATTTTTGGTGTTTTTATCTAAAGTGATACCTAAGTTGTAGTTTTTAAATATTTTATGCAATTATTTTCTAGTTCTTTCTATATTAAATTTTTTAAAGTCTACGAGGAAAAGTGCGTCGTCTCGATAGAGACCACCGTTCAGGTAAGGTAGGTTCTTATGTATTTCGTTTAAGAGAAATAGACCAACTAAGTCAGTTACCTGTGCCAAGTCGCTAGATCCCATGGTGATATCAAAGTTGTTGGGTGTATTCTTGCGGGTCCATAGTTGGTCTTCAAATTTAATTATTGTTTTCCTGGCCGCAAGGATTATATCTACCTGGGATCTAGTGAGTTCACTATTATTCATGGCCATTATTAAGGCTTTATTTAAAAGGATAGGTGAAATAGAGGTGTAGTAGGAGTTTATATCGAATTGGATGAATTTCTTATTATTTTCATTAATACCATTAAACCATTCAATTACTTCACTAGTGTTTCCACAGAGGTTAAAATGGATTTTTTGTTTAATTTGGGGGATTACTTTATCTAAATTTTTTTACTAATAATACCAATGTCGGATCTGGATGGGCAAATAAGTCTAATTGAGGGGTTAGTATTGAAGTCATCCTTATGGTCTTTCAGAGAGAATCGTGGGGGATTAGGGGTGTAAGGTTGTGTATATCTCTCTAGTCCTAATTTACATATTAAACTACGGGCTTCAATATTTATGTCATCCAGGTTTTTATGAGATGTTTTTTTGTAGTTCCTATAAAGTTCTTTATATATAAATTCTCTATATGTATCGTAATCTAGGCTATATATGTTTTTAGTTTTATCAGCTAGTACTAAGACATTCCTATTTTTATTAAAGATTTTTTATGGTGGAATTTAGATTATTTAGGAAGTTGTTCTTCTTATTGTAGTATTTCCTGTAGTTAATTTTTTTAACAAGTGACACAAGGTCGTTTTCAAATGAGTCCAGTAAGATATTGTGTGGAGTGCTTTTATATGTTTTGAAGCCGTATGTTTCAAACGAAGGTGCATCCTGTTCTTCCACAACGCGGTTCCTATCATAGTGGAAAGCCCCCATCTAACTCTTTTAATAAAAGAGTTGACACTATTAATCAGTAGTTTTTCATATGTATCCTTAGATGGGATATGTATGTCCTTCAAAGACAAAGGAAGATAATCTTTGATCAATATACATATATATATATATATATATATATATATATATATATACATACACACACACACACATATATATATGAAATGTCGTCCAACGCAGATGACCATAATCATAGTCGATCACTATAAATACTAATTGAGAAAATCGGTAAAGTACCTCAGCTGACGGAAAAAGAAGTGGGGAGAGATGCATGCGATAAATCGAACCTCACATCTCATGGAGGCAGGGCGAGTACGCTAAGCACTACGGTAAAGAGTCACTGGTCACCATTTCCGTCTTTTGGGAATATTTTATGCTTGAAACTAGAAGTGTAAGCAACCGGTTGGGAAAATTTGAAAATTGAAATGTAGTCATCCAGTTAATATAATAGTAAATCACTATAAATAATAGGTTGGAAAAAGAAAACGAAGCCTTTAGTCAAACGGTTGTTTACATATCTAGATACAAGCTAAAAATGTTGTAAAATGACGGAATTAGTGGCCAGCGGTTCTTTAACGTAGCGGTTAACCCCCTTACCTGGCATCTGAGAGATGCTGGGTTCGATTTCTCGCAGGCGCCTCTGATCACCGTTTCTGCCTCCAGAGTTCCTTATCCGATTTTCATAGTGATTGACTTTAATTATAGTCATTTGCTTTGGAAAGACTACATTTAAAATTTTTATTTTTCTCAGTGTTTCTTATATGTGTGTGTGTGCATCTAGAAACTCCGAATGCTTAGAAAGTTATATACCAGTTCGCGTTGTGTTTTATAGTTTATATATATATATATATATTTAGGGTTCTCCCTAAAAATGAAAGGCAGGCTGTACGATGCCTGCATACGAACAGCAATGTTGCATGGCAGTGAGACCTGGGCATTGTGTGCAGAAGATATACGCAGACTAGAGAGAAACGAAGCTTGCATGCTCCGCTGGATGTGTAATAGTAATATACGTGAACGACAAAGCATAAACGAACTAAGGAAAAAATTAGAAATAAGAGGGATCAGATGTTGTTTACTAGAGAGAAGGCTACGTTGGTATGGTCACGTGATGCGCATGAAGGACGATAGCTGTATAACAAAGTGCAGGGCAATAAAGATAGACGGTAGCCACGGAATAAGCAGACCCAGAAAAACCTGGGACGAGCTGATAAACTCCGACCTCACACACTTACACCTCACCAAGACAATGTCACTGGACCGAGACCTTTGGCGGTACTCAGTAATAGAGAAGACCCGCCTTACCTAAATACAAAGTAAAACCTACTACAGTCAGTAGGCATCTCTAACAAAATACACCCCCGTCCCACCACCCCCACCCCATCCACACCGCCCCCTTCTATGTAAAGTTATGTTGGTACCACACCATCCAGGCCGAAACAAATGAGATCGTGTAGGTGTCACGACAAAAAAACACACAGTCCACGCTGTAATGTGGCCGTGTAGGCAACACGGTAAAAACCTCCCAGACCCACACTGTAAATGTGGTTGGTGTTAGGAAGGGCATCCAACTGTAGAAAACCTGCCAGACAGTCCTATGCGAGCAAGACAATCACTCTTGCCTCAAGTGGGAAAACCCCCGTCCAAACCCATGCAAGCGTGGAACACGGACGTTAAACGTTGATGATGATGATGATGATGATATATATATATATATATATAAATATATGGGTAAAGACCTTTGGTAACGAATAACCACGGGATTTGAATATCATTTAAGCAAGTTGGCTGCATATTTAGTATTATAAGTCAGGGCTGTTTCAAATCATACGTTTATTGATAAATATTTGCTAAATACATATATTTATGCCAAACAAAAGACAGGATGGTCACAGTTGGAATGTTTTTTTATCATAGGTCTGCTCAATCAGAACAATGAGGCTTAAACAGCAACCACAACAACAATAACAACTATTACAACAACAATAATAACAACTTACCCTTGAAAAAATATAATTATATATATATATATATATATATATATATATATATATATATATATATATATATATTAAGTGTATTGAGTTCAAAACTCAAGTATTCCTTTACAATGAAATAGCTCAAAGAAAAAAATATTTCTGAGCCGTGTAATAAATATAAATTAATATATATATGATGAAACACAAATACCAACATATCTGTGTTTATATTGCAACACACACACACACACACACACACACACACACACACACACACACACACACACACACACACACACATATATATATATATATATATATATATATATATATATATATATATATGCATAGGCGCATTCATAGCCGTGTGGTTAAGACGTTCATTTCATAACTACGTGGTTCCGGGTACGATCCCACTGCGTAGCACCTTGGGCTAGTGTCTTCTATTGTAGATTCGAGTTGACTAATGCCTTGTGAGTGGAATTTGGTAGATGGAAATTGTGCAGAAGCCCGTCGTGTTCCGTGTACACACACACACACACACACACACACACACACATATATATATATATATATATATGTGTGTATGTGTGCGTGTATGTGTGTGTGTATGCACGAGTGTGGCTGTATGTAAAAATATATGTCTATACATGTGCGTTGTGTTCTTCTATATCTGTGTAAACCAGTGGGCCGAGTTACGTCGATGAAATAGCGATTAATGAAATATAAACCAGAGTGAAACCAGTTTAAAGATCGATGTAATCGCCTAAAACATTTGAGGGTAAAAGTGCCCTAGCATGATGGCAATGTAATGACTGAAACCAGCAACAGAACAAAGGGATAACAGAATAAAAGAATATTGATATCAGAAGGAATAAAATTTTAAGTTCTAGGATCGAGACCTAGCCTGTTTATTAATTTATATAACGTGCTTATAAGGACAATATATAACGTGTTTATAAGGACAATATATAACGTGATTATAAGGACAATATATAACGTGTTTATAAGGACAATATATAACGTGTTTATAAGGACAATATATAACGTGATTATAAGGACAATATATAACGTGTTTATAAGGACAATATATAACGTGTTTATAAGGACACTATAAAATAAATAACATAATTGTATTGATCAAACATGCATGTGTTTCTTTTTATTTTGTTTTACATGGCTTGATCAGAGAAGAATGAGCAGCGTCCTTGGCATTTTTCTGGGTTCCCAAGACTGATGCGGAGAATGGAAGGAGATATCCTCCGACATTAAGTCAATATATTTGCAACAAAGTCTACTCTGCCAAAGGAACACAAAGTCCAGCGACAGGAACAATCCCTCTGACAGGAATCCATGCAATTTCCGTCCACCAAATTTCACTCCCAAGGTTTTGGTCGACTTGAGGCTATGATGGAAGGCACTTACCTCCCAAGATGTCACACAGTGGGATCGAACCCGAAACCGCGTAGGGGGGAGCCGAACTTCTTAACCCCGCGGATATGACTGCGCCTATATGTATATACGTATAGGTACAAGTGGAAGGAGAAAGGACTGTTTGGAGATGTGGGAAAAATAAATGGTTTGACATCATGTATTTTGCTAAATGTTTCTTTTTGTGTGTATTTTGTATTATATATATAATGTTTTATTCTATTCATTTATTTTATTTTGTCACCATTTTTGTTTTCGTAGTTCTTCAAATGGAGGCACAATAGGCTTGGCTTCTACGTAAATATGATTGTTGTGTTTAGATTTCTTTGCATTGTCTAATTTTTATTGTGATGCTTTTGTGTGTGTTTTGACAGAATGTTTGGTGAATCTGACGTCACTTACGTTGGCAGAAATTCTCACAGTCTATTTTACGAATGAACGCGACATCTGCTACTCTGTGTAAGTATTTAGAACAAGTATAAAACATTGTGGTTCGGCATACATTGTGTCGGTTATCATAAAACCATATCTGTCTGAATTTGCCCTCGAACGAGTCGCACCTCATGTCGGCATAGATTACTTTCGTATCGCATTCTGTAAACAAATAATAAATATTAAAACATACATACAAACAATGTAATGATGTCGTGGTTTGGTTCGACAAATTTAATAGCAGAATAATGTCAAATTTATTCAATTTGAGATTGTAGATTTTTATCCTTCTATCGCTTAAGAACTATGGTGGCGTAAAGGTCGTAATGTAGGCTAGAAAACCTCTATGTTTTAATAAGGACTCCATGTGGGTCATGAGAACCAACGAGGATAGTGCTTTTTGAACTCAGACTATAAAGGGCTGGAATTCAAATCCTGCCGAGGTTAACTTTGCCTTTCATCCTTACGGGGTCGATAAAATAAAGCACCAGTAATACACTGGGATAATTGCTGACCTTGTGCCAAATGTAGAAACAATTAATTATTACTTAAACCTAGAGTTGACTGTTATTAAGTTAGCTTCTATGGTGACTTTAATGCCGAAAGATCTGAATGCTTGGATGGTGTATTTCCTTAGTTTAAGTAATAATTAATTGTTTCTACTTTTTGCACAAGGCCAGCAATTATCTCAGTGTATTACTGGTACTTTATTTTATCGACCCCGTAAGGATGAAAGGCAAAGTTAACCTCGGCGGGATTTGAACTCAGACCATAAAGAGCCGTAACTCTTTGCTGCAAAGCATTGCGTCCGACCCTCTACCGATACTGCCATAATTAATACAAACCAGTTAGAAAACTTAATAATGAAAGTTTATTTATATAAATACAAGGTCACGCAACGCTCTTATAGTCTTCAAGAATGTAGTACAGAATATAAGTAAAAGGATAAGGCAGCCCTATGCTATAATAATGCATTAGAGTAACTAGATTCAAAGGCATGATTGATGATACCAAAAAGAAAGGCATCACATTATTATTTGGTTAACATTTTTCTTTCCTACTAGCCATAAAAATAACAGATAAGCATTT
This sequence comes from Eledone cirrhosa, assembly GCA_964016885.1. NCBI lineage: Eukaryota > Metazoa > Mollusca > Cephalopoda > Octopoda > Eledonidae > Eledone > Eledone cirrhosa. The sequence goes on from OZ024740.1 coordinate 136,901,365, forward strand.
TCCAACTATCTATAAAAATAGGGCTAATCTAAAGGTTAGTTTAACTGTATTACTAACAAGAAACAAATCCTTTCACATAAGTCTACCACATCAACCGAAATCTGTCCATCACAAAGAAACAATTATGTATATCTACTCAATGTATCACACAATGCGGGATCTAACATATACGAACAGAGATTAAATCAACATACCTGAAGATTAGCATCAATCTAAATAGACATAATAGAAGGATCTTTCAAGAAAAAAAAATGTTACAATCGCAACTTCTTCAGTCAAACGAAACGTAAAAGGCTTCCTGAGTTATGCCTGGTCCCTAAAAGAAAAAGCTGCAAGCTAAAATATCAACTGAAGGATCGTTGAATGATGTAAATCTTATTTAAATAGCAACTTAGATGTAGTTTCTGTACTTTCTTTAAAAGGTTGATTCGGAAATACGTACTGCTAAACTGAATCTTTCAGTACATGAAAGCACGTCAATAATATTTTATTGTATAACTGGACACAACAACCCTGATAGCAATGCTTAGTTTATGTAGGTCTGATCGGAAGTACACAATGCAGAATATTCGACTATGGTTTTCTTGCTCTTATATTCTCAACATTTTTTTAATTTAATTTTTAATTTTTTAATTTATTTTTCATCAGTTAATCTTATTTAATTTGCATCTAGTTTCTTCTCAATTGCTTGTGTCAGGATCCATGTACAACACTGATTCAACGGATGTTCTGAAGAATGATATTTTAAGGTTTCTAGGTAGATCTGACTGCACTATCCTTTCCATTTTGTTCATTGCACTTTGGAAACTGTAATGTCAATAAACCTTTTTAATGAACTAAAATGCTTAGGGTTGTACAAATATAAACTGGCGTCAACGTATTACAGATGAAAGTTTATACGGAAACTTGCCCAAGATAACATCTACTGGAGAAATAAGCAGGAAGTTATATACTATCGTGGGAACCAACTCATGGGCGATGCAGTAGAGGAATGAGCTGCTCGAACATTCATGGATCAACTCTCAGATGATACAAACCTCAGTAGAGAGCAGTTGCCAGGAGCAATGGAAAATCGTGAATTGTGGAGAGACTTTGTCAGGAATGTGTCGATATTGCTTTGCAAGAAAGATAATACAACCTTTCCTCTTGAGTAAGCGATTAGCTATTAACGGTCATAGGTAACATACACACCAGAAAATCCTCGGTCATTAATTTGTCACTTTATATTGGAGTGATTATATATATCTCCCTCTGGTACAAATACTAAAAATTAAAGATATATAACAAAATAAAGGAAAAAGTCGAATTCATCACTTACTAATACACTTCTTTTCGCAACGTGAACGCGAAATGAAGGTGACTTCTGTAATTCGACTTTCATACAAGGGACAAGTGTGAAAGGGGATTTGCTGACAGGTGCGGGAAGATTTGTCGTACATCCAGGCGTCACGAGAGCCCCCTATCCACCAATCACACCGCATGTCTCCGAAGATGTATTGCCGGTTACACTCTGAAATTAGAAGTCGATGCCATAAGGTTGCTTTCCGAGAAAATCTATTCTTTCGATGGAATTCCGACAAAAAGCAAGATAAAATACGCTTACAATTTTTCGGACATTTAAATTCAATAACATATTTTTAAAAGGATGAAAAGCGGTGCTATCGGGGGTGGAATTACTGGAGACGTCACCGCCCTTTTTATGATATGGCGTGAAAAACAAATAAAATAAACACTAACTACTTCTAATATTAATATAGCATATACTGACGACATTTGCATTGTCATTAAAATTCTTATATTGACAGTCGGATTATCATAAATAAGGCATGCCATGTGTATTATACATCGACAGTACGAAAGTCACTACTTCTCTAATCACTCCAATGGAAGTTTATCTGTATTAGATACCCAATTATGATTCGAGACCATAACTATTAACAGAACACCAAAACTGTCCATACTCCACTCTCATTACATAAAATCTATGGCGAAGCCGTTAGTAAACAGGAAAAGCTCTACTATATCGAAGACTACTAGACTGAACGTTCTAATAGGTTTACTGAGTAATGAGAATTGTATGACAACTACTGCAACCTCATAAATGGTGAAGACATAT
>OZ024740.1:136913480-136925980 GCA_964016885.1 Eledone cirrhosa
GTCTGCGTTCAATCCTGGGTCAGTCTTTAAACGCTTTCAATTGAATACAGTGAAATACAATATTAGTTAACCGGTTATACACGTATGACAGAAACGTATAGTAATTGTTTGCTTTCGATTTAGGCACTAAGCCAACAATTTTGGGTGCGGGGAAAGTTGATTAAATCTATCAGAGTGCATTACTGGTACTTTATTTTATCGATTCCGTAATGATGTAAGGCAAAGCTAATCTCGGCGGGATTTGAACTCAGGAATAAATGCCATAAATCATTTTTATCATATGCTCTAACGATTCTGACAATCTGCAATAATAAATTCGGAGGTAAGGGGATAGTCAATCAAATGAGCCCCATTACTTATGTTCATATATATAATCCGCCGACTTTTTTCTTTGTAAACAGACGTAAAGCACTCTACGATTTGTATTTCTTAGGATTTTATTGGTAAAGTATCAACCGGAGTTTCTATATTATGAATAAGAGAGACGGTTTTATATGTAACACCAGCAGTCTCCTATGCATGCCAGACTCCCCCGCCACGCCACCGATATAGTCCAAACGAAAGGCACAGGCAGATACAGTTTCGCACCAGCGACGTCGCAACTCATTTTTTCCAGTTGAGTGAACTGGAAGAACGGGAAATAAAGTGTCTTTCTCAAGGATACAACACACCGCTCGGTCCTGGAATGGAACTTACAATCTCATGATTGTGTGCTCAATACTCTAACCACCGAGTAATGCGCCTTTTTATAATGTACTGTCCCGGAATTGTTCTGTTGTCTTCCAAGATCACCAAGACTTATATGTTTATGCAGAACCCATCCGAAAGTATGTTTTTCCGTGGAACCTGGGTGCTCACCACTTGCGAGTACTTTGTGGCAAAGGTGGCAACAAGCCATGGGTCAAAGTCATTAATGTTCTCAACTGCAAACCTCTTGTGTAACTTCCCATATTTTGGAACATTGCTTCAGTCTGTTTTCTTGCCTCGTGTTCAGGTAAGCCTTCATTTGAGAAGATTCAGAAATCTCCTTAGAATTTACGTTCTATTACCTTACTCTTAGCCTGTTCTTGGACAAATTCCTCAGTAAACGAGGCACATCCTTTAGAGATATGCCACTGTTATATCTCTTTCTTTTAACTGAACTCGTTAGTAACCCTACTAATAACACATAAGCTTGCGTTGTTGTTGCTTTTCTTTTTATCATTGTTATTGTTGCTGCTGCTAGTATTCTTGTTTAGTCGTGAAGAATTATTGTTTGAGGGTATCAAAGTAGATGAGGGTGTGAAAAGTCTATGGTCACTGCCATTTTCGTCAAAATATCAAATAATTTCCGACAAATGCTATTGATATGAAACATAAACAAGATTAGGAACAGAAAACACCCACGAAGATAATTTCGAACTCATATTTCATATAGAAATGTTGATTTTGTGTTCCATGTTTTAGAATTCATATATTTAACCTGATTTATCCAAAAAAGCAATGCACAGCTAGAGAAGGATACATGGTGAATCTTTTGTATCAGAACAAAAGTGCCAGAACAACTGTAGCTTTGATATAGGCTCCTTAAAGTCTCATGTCTAGTTAAACATATAACACTAATTTCCTCTATATCCCATCGAACCAGGTCTAGAAAGAGTTTCAATTGTTGACTTGGCAGAAGCATTAGAGTGGAGGACGTAATGTCTTGTGGCATTTCTTCCGTCACTCTGTGCTCTGGGTTCAAATCCTGGCGACGTCAACTTTATTCTTTCAGAGACGAGGAAATAAAATACCAATCCAGGATGTTGGATTGTTGGAATTGTTAGAGTATCAAACGAGATGCCTTGCGGTATTTCAGTTCTTGGCGCTCTAGGTGGTAGACTTAATCTATTACGAGGTTTAACACCAGAAGCTGGTTCTTAAGGGTCTTTAGTTGTGCTTACTCTATTGCAAGCATTCGGACCCGATCACCGGATTGAGGATAACTTTCTCCCTTTCCCCATCACCTTCAGAGTCCCTGGAAAGGATCATGCGCGCTACCCTTCCATCTCTATCGGTATAAACAATCGGTATAAACAATCGGTATAAACAATAGGTGATTTAATGTAGATAAAGTTCGATTTCAGCTGTTGCAGTTTATTGTTAGAACAAAATAGGATAGATGGGCGATAAATTTAAAAAGAAAGGAAGTGCAATGCTGAGGAAGACGGATTCAGCAAAGTGTTTAATTTATTACATGATCTGGTGGGTTGATACAGAGTGATACAGAACTAACTGGGTTAATTCGATATTACTGCAAGCTGTTAGCTATCGATAACTATATTTCTAGATTTTAAGCGTGAATGATAGTAATTTTCTCAATAAATGTCATTAAAAAATGAAATTCAACTTGGACCGTCTTTTGAATTGCTTGAATGCAACAATTCAGAGAGAATATATATTCCCAGACCAACTGATAATTGTCAGCATCCTTTTAAAACCTTTTATCAAAGACATCGTAATATTAATGTGATTATATTTATTTCAGGTACCCTTTTGGTACCATCTTGTTTTATTATATAAAGCCGTTTATTTTAAAATGCTCATAGTTAAATTTAAACCATCTATCATAATTCTATGCAATAAGTTTTTGTTAGGTTTAAATACCAACTTAATCATGAAAAGGTTAGTTATATTACAAAATGCTTCCATATTCTTAATCATTTTAAAAATTAATAGAAAATCATAGGCGATGTCTTTCATGAGAAATATGGTAACAAACAAGACCGGAGAGTGTTGTTAGAATAATATATAGATTATCTACTATGATGGGATATTTAGCAAAGTTCAGATAAAGATAATACTTTCTTATTTCCATTAATAAACGACATACCAGAGTCTGTAGACCATAGTTTTCTTGGACATCACGGGGAAAAACTCTAGAGCAAACCAAATGTCTCTAAGCTTTCAAACTGTCACCTTTTCGGCAGGTTATCGTCTCTTATAATGCCCAAAAGACTACATGTGTGCATTTTTGTGTGTGCACACACAAACGTGTGCTTATATTGTTACATATCTGTGTGAATGTGCACGTAAATATAGGTGAATAAACCTGCAAGTATATTAGTACACATGTAGTTGCGTGTGTGTGTGAGTGTGTGTGTGTGTGAGAGAGAGAGTGGGTATATATGAATGTATATAAATGTATATTGTAGAAGTTATATACCTGGGGGTAGACCATGGCAACAGTAGGAGAACACCGTCATTAAGAGAAACAGCTTCCATCCCAGTGACGTCATTTCCTATTGCTGAACATTACATAACACTGGAAGAGAAATAAGGAAAAAGTTTAGTCAAGAAAAAATATATACAAGTGGTGGAGAACATATAGCACGCATGCCCAAGGTGACACGCAGAAGATATATCTTTATTTTAGAGATTATATTTTTTAAAATTAGCAACCCTTAATTTATCAGCTGTCACTTGAAAACTAGATGAGTGAGCTCAGTAATTCTGCCTATGATGGGCGAAACTAAATATTCATTAGTAAAAGTGACCATCTGGTGAAGGTGACAATAAGTGTATTATTTTGATCACTTGGTTAACATTATGTCATCAAAGCATCAAACGGCCTTTTGTTCTTTTTCTCGATAAACTTATTCTTACAGTACAAATATAATTTCCATGGGACCGCGAGGGAATTTGGTTTTAGATTATTATCACCTACGAGAACATATGCTCTAAAACATGTTCGCCACCTCTGGTACATAGTTCCATATTTCCCTATCGTATGTTTAAACGTATAATTACTACATCGACTAATTCTCTTCGCTGTTTTTTCCTTTTTCTTCCCTATCTTTTCTGTCACTATCCCCCCCCCAATAACTTCCTTGAGTTATTGACGCCCTGGGGTGAGACATATTGTCTTTAATACGTTGAAATGTCCAAGACCCTCAGCAGACAACTGATGAAGGAAAATTGTCTCCCGTTCTTGCTTTCCTCTTTTTATAAGTACATATTACCCAGCAACTACACAGCCCCTGTTTATTCTTAAATTTGTATCAAGTTTCGCTGTGACCTATCCTCTCTTTCTCCCTATCTATTGTGTTGTTATCAACTCTTCCCCCTCTTTCTTCCTCTCCCTTTCTCCCTCTCCCTTTCACTCCCCCTCTCTCTGCTAACCACCGCACTCTTTCTCTCGCCTGCTCCTCTAGCTGTCTCTTTCTCACTTACTCTTGCGGAGGTCAGACGTTGTTTTTCTCGTCCACACCAATCTCGAACTTATGTTCAATAATTGATGTTAACTTTAAATTTTCCTTTCTCTCTCCCTCCCAGTTGCTCACACACACGTGCTACGGGTTTCCCCTCTTCCGTTTGTTGCTTCCCGTTTTTTTCGTTGTTTTTTCCTTTTTCTTCCCTCTTCCCTTCTGTTACTATTTTTTTCTCTCTCTTTCCCCTTTTTTCCCAATAACTTCCTTGAGTTATTGACGCCCTGGGGTGAGACATATTGTTTTTAATGCGTTGAAATGTCCAAGACCCCCAGCAGACGACTGATGAAGGAACATTTTCTTGCTTTCCTCTTTTTATAAGTATATATATATATATATATATATATACACGACACACATACATACACATACAGGAAGATACACACATGTATATACATATCTATAGTTGCAGAATTGGTAGTGCTAGATACAATTTACTGATTCCACTTCAAAAACAAGATCAAAAGACGTCCTTCACAGAGAATTACTTACAACCCATATTATAAATGCATTTTGGAAGACTCTTGGCTTAGGTTTACATGTATAGCAACAATCTATCAATTCCTAATAGACATCAATTTAGATGTAGTAGAAACTAGCTAACACAACTTCTACAGATTTGTTATGATATCTTCAGTGTTTTAGGAGAAGGGTTAATAAATTATTGATATTATATACAGATACTTTCATAAGTCCTTTGAAAACATTGACCAGGGCATTTATTGAAAAAATCTCCAGTATTAATGTCTGGAGAGAATTGCTGAACTGGATTATGACTTTTCTGATTAACAGAGCTTAATATGTTGTAACAATTGGCATCTACTCTCTGCAACATAAGTAATCATGGGAATTTATAAACAACATCCTTGGTCATGCAGTTAGACGCCATTTGACATATATTGGTATTTTTAGACTTACAATTAATATTGGTTATATCAATAAATACTTCATTGACTTTTATAAGTGTTTGATAGGGCAAGTATAGTAGCAAAGTTTTCTGTACTGGAATATGAGTGATTGATAGTGTTTTTATTAAAAAAATTGGGAATATAGAGGATGCAACATATAATGCATCTCTCTCTTTCTTTCTTTCTCTGTATGTGGGTGAAGACATGTACACATATATATTGGTTTCTGATTTAAGCACATGACCAACAATTTTGGGGAAGGGGAAAGTCGATTAAATCGAACCCAGTGCATTACTGGTACTTAACATCGGCAGGATTTGAACTCAGATCAAAAAGGACCGTAACTCTATGCCATAAAGCAGTTTTTCCGACGCTCTACCGATACTGCCAATCCACCGCCCTATGTACACATATATATATTAAAATACATAAATGACCTTTTTTTAATTTGTTAGTTGTATTGGTGGAATCGTTAAAGCGTCAAACAAAATACCTCGTGGTGTTTGTTCCGGCTCTTTACGTTCTGAATTCAGAATTGACTGAGGTCAGCTTTGTTTTCCATCTTTTCAGGACCAACAGAATAATGTACCTGTCAAGTACTGGAGTTGATATAATTGAGTGTTCCCTTCCCATACATTTGAAAACTTCGGTCAATGTAAGAAAGGCAACATTTTGTATCATCCCAAAGGTATATTTATATAATAATAATCAATACAGGTGGTATTATCATTACTGTCGTTAGTTAGGTATATAACTATATCAGCTATTAAAAGAATATATTTTATATTCTCGATTTATTTCATACCACCATTTCATTATTTTGACTATGTTTTAATCTAATGAAATTTTTTTTAAATTTAAATTTCTAATTTTAATTTTCGATACTGTAAATTGTAAATGATGAATTTTTATATTTAAATTTTTCATATAAATAATTCATCCCATAAAATCGTTCTTAATAGAAATATTATATAATAAACATTCCTAACAAAATGCAAACTGGTTGGCATCTCTGAATATGCTTTTGTTAAATGATATCTGGGGAGTAAACATGATTGCTAAATTAAAAGAAAGAGAGAATGAAATTAAACATAAAGTTGAAATTTACAGTGTTACAAATCAGCCCTTCTGCAATCGCTATCCCCACCCCACAACAACTTAATTTACAAAGTATTAACAGAGAATTATAATTAAAACCACAACATTGCCAATACATATGGGCAAATACCATGAATAATATAATGTTTCAATGTTTCTAAGTAATCCTTTCCATAATATTAAAAAATATATGACATCCACCAAAATCAGATTTGGTAACATTAATATAGCCGATGAAAACACGATTACAACAGGAAATTAACTCACCAATCTTTCAGCTAATTTAAATTAAGATGTATACAAAATGTTTAAAAATTAAAATAATATTATCAAGTATAATTATTCCATTACTAGTTAACCATACAGATACATACTGTAACTATTTAATTATTTCCCCCTCCCCTAAAAAAAAACCAAACAACAACAAACAAACTAAATAAACATATCTTTATATAGAGAGGATTAACAATGAAATATCATTAACTGAGCAGTTTCACGATCGGAGAGATTTGTCGCAAATTTTAGAGTATATTCTGTAGGCGGCGAATTGGCAGAGTCGTTATAAAGTTGGATAGAATGCTTTACGGCAAAGGTTCTCAACCCATTTCGGCCAAACGCCCCTTTTTTCCCTTCGAAATCACGAAACGCCCCCTACCCTCCTTTTTTCCCATTTTTCAATATACTACTGATTTTGATATCAGTAGATTACTAAAAAAATGATTAACGATATTCCAAAGATACCATTGCAGGCAGTTGAAAGTATAAATACATTCCTTGAAAGGAAGTATATAGATTTCAAAAAAAGGAACATAAATGTTCTTTTTTATGAATTAGGACCAGTTGAATTTGTTATATTCCCACCAGGCGATAGCAGCTATTTTGAACATTTATACAAGAGCAATTCTGTCTATCCAAAGAGTGCTCTTATCTGGAAGAAAGTGGCAATTGTATTATTTCAAAGCTTTCCAATTTTCCCTTTAATGAAACGGACAGAATAAATGTTGATATCTAACTTGATGTCCCCTCCGCTTTGTGACCACGCAAGAGGGTTTTCATGACCTCGTAAGAGGGTATATTCATTAGTAAACGGTAAAATATATACAACGAATGAGTAAGTGAATTGTGGTAGATGGTTTCCAGTCCAGTCAGACTGCAACTACAAATAAAAAATCGACTTACTTTGACCTCATATCAATGGGACCCTTGAGCTTCATGGAGTTTAGCTAACTCTTTGACGTCAGGCTGGATTTTCGTGAGCTGTAGCCGGATATCTCCACGTGCAATCACATTGTAGCTGTTGCGAGCCTTACTATGCAGTCTGGAAACAACGCCAAACCCCCTCTCGACTAAGTATGAGCTAGGAAAAGGCAAAGCAAATCTCTTAGCCTCTGCATGTAGGAGTGGAAATCGACGCTGAATTTCCTCTTGCATCCAAAAAAGGGGTTCACCTATTTTGGAAAATTTCATTTTGATAATGTCATCTGTCTGAATTTCAATTAATTCTTCCTGAAATTTAACGTCGAAATCGTCGACGTTGGCTATGAAGGGATCTGCTATCCACATTGGGATGTCCATCTGCAAAAGGTCGACAAACTGTTCTCTCATGTCTTGTAGTGCACGGAGGTGCGCGGTATAAATTTGCAGTTGGTCATCGCTCACAATGTTTGAAACATTGGCGACACTAGGAAAATTATAGAATTCCCGTCGACAAAGATTCCTTTCGATGACTTTCAATTTGGCCAGGAATATTTTCACAGCATTCCTTGCTTTAAACAAGGTGATCTTCTCCCCCTGCAAAGCCATAATGTGACTATTGCATTTGTCAAAGATGTCGGCGAGGTAGGCAGTCTTGCCTCACATCGAGGTTTTTTTTATATAGTTCTGTATTGCGTCCTCGAAGAAACTCAATGATACAGTCGAACAGTTTAAAGAAGCGAGTAAGGCACTTGCCCTTTGAAAGCCACCTCAATTCAGTACGAAGGAGCAACTCGACGAATTCTTCGTCATTATCTTCGCACAGTTGCCGGAAAATTCGTTCATTGAGGGCATGGCGTTTGATATAATTGATGACATCAATGGCTACCTGCAAAGACTTGCTCAGCGGCTCGCTGAGTTTCTTCGCAGCCAAGTGTTGTCGATGAATGACACAATGAACAGCAAATACAGATGGATTTTCCCTCTTCAGAAGAGAGACGAAACCCTTATGTTGGCGGACCATTGCTCTTGCGCCGTCCGTAGCACATGATACAATATTGTTAAGAGGTATCTCTTTTACTTCGAGGTATCTCTTGACAGATTCAAAGATGGTGGCACCTTTAGTATCTGTGGCTAGATTCAGAGTGAAGAGAAGCTCCTCGTGCATTTCGTTTTGGTGGAAAAATCGCACGTATCCCAGTAGTAAGGACTGATTCCCGGAAAAGTGTGCTTTCATCAAGTTGCAAAGCAAATTGTGTCGATTTCAAGATGTTGCATAATTGTTGTTCAACATTATCCGCCATTTCGTCGATGCGTCTCTTTATTGACTCGTTACTCAACGGAATACATTTCAAGGTCTTTAACGGATTCTGACGTAGTACTGTTGAAAGAACTTCTGAGATGACAGGGGCTACCAATGTTTCACCCAAGGAATGGGGCTTGCCACACTTTGCGATTATGTTGGCAATATTGTAAGATGCGACAAATCCATCAACATTTGAAGCTTCAACTTTTGAAAAGGCAGAAGAAATTAGTGTTGTTTTCTGGAATTGGTCCCTAAGAGACTGAAAGTATGCTAAATCTTTATATCTCTTATCGGGGTGCCTACCCAGGTGTCTACTCAAACGCGATGGCTTCATCGCTTCATTCGAAAAGGACTCCTTGCAAATTAAACACATGGGTGACAGGTGGTTCGACGGCGATGGGATGAATCCGAACCGTAAGTAATCAACACTGTACTGCCTGCATTTTTTCTTCATTGCTGAGGCCATTTTCTGTTTAGCGAATGTGTTTGGTAAAATTACGCAAAGATTTGCCTATACAAGCCTATAAAATTATGTATAAGGAACTTACTATAATGAGTGCTGTTCCAGTATGATAAAGTTTCAAGTAATGTTCTGGAATAACACTTTGTAATAAACAAAACTGCAATGAAAAAGACAAATACTGTCATTAATTAACCAAGTCGAGACAAGTTATATATGAAGATTAACCAGTCTTTCATGTAGGAATAGTAATAACTTAGCTTGAGGGAATTAAGGTGGCAGACTCAATAAAGGATCAACGAGGCAACGAGTTCAAGAGAACTTAATGCAAGAATGACTAGTAATGTGATATTTTGAAATGGAATTCATCAATTAAGCACGTAGTGATAAGACGTGATAATACTAAGTTAAGACATTACTTATTAGTCAGACTTACTCAAATTATCGCCCTTACCTTAATGCATCACTGTGATATTCTTGTAATGGTGCTGCAATTATAATGGATGACTGTTGAAGACTACAAAAGCTGTGCCTTAAACCCAAGGCTATAACAAGACTTGATCGTAGTATAACAAGTCAGTTTATATAGGAATAGCAACAACCTAGTTATAGAATAAATGATGTGGAAATGCAATGAAGATAAGATGGGGTCAAGCAAACCGAATGTTAGTAAGAATGAGCTGAAGTATCGAGGTCAAGCCGATCACGGTGATGAACGGGTCAGTGAATAATGTTGCTCTTTTCCAGGGGCCTCGTTTGCCTTAAAAATGTGAGGGGGACAAAGCAACATTTGATGGAGCATTTTATGGTGTCTTTCCTGAACCCTATCACATAAGTAAAAATTTCTTTACGCTAATTAAATTTTATATATTCAAATGAAGTTCAGATATAAAAAAAAATAAGCTAAAAAAGTATTTATTATATCAAATAAACAAAAAATAAAACATAAACGTTTGAATAAAAATCATATAAAGTAAATTTATTGTCTTTTAGAACTTTCCAAATGTATCATATCTCGCGTCATTGCTGTCAATAAATAATTTAGCAACTTCTTCACAACTAATATTTTTCAAAACATCTTTATGAACGTCTCATATTAGAATATGATTCAACCTTTGCTAAGTCATGGTCAATCGCAACCAAGTTTCGCGTCTCTGCAGAGCACTAAAAGATCTTTCAGCTTCACAAGAACTGGTTGGAAACATTAAAAGTAGCCTGAGCAATCGCTCAACATTTAGAAACATGCGACGGACTTCTGGTTGCATTTCACCGAATATTTTACGATGATCCTCGAGAGATGGTCCACTATGATGATTTCTATAAAAAAGTATTTCGTTCCTTAAAGAAAATTCATCAAGCTCTGGATACTGTATGATCACTCCAGCACAAACATTTCCATTCCTGGTATCTTTTAGGAACTTTTCATTGCCTGGGTAGCTCCAAAGGAGAAATATCGAGTTGATAAATCATTTTTTCTGCTGTATTGAACAGCTCCTGAAATTTTTCTTTACTGCGTAGATTTTTTTAGCTCCTCCTGCACCAGTTTGACACTATGCAACATGCTACCTAGATTGAAGGTGGTACTTTGAAAACATTTGTTCAATCCTTCAAGGAATTGAAGTAATGGAACTACAACGTGCAATCCAAGAACACATTGGCCCGGAGAGTGACACGTAAGAATAACATTAGCTCTGGATGCAATGTTGGTGCCAAACTCATTTGTTGCCTCTTGTAAATAAATAGGGACATCTGAATAATTGTCAAGAAGGGCTTTGACTGCAGAAAGTCGTGTTAGCCATCAAGTAGGGCACACAGGTGTTAAGGAGCGTGGTGACGATACTTCATTTTCTTCATCATGTTGTGATAAATACGCTTGCTTAAATTTTCCTGATGTACTATATAGTTTCCGCAATTCATTCACGCAACCTAGAACATTTGATAAGTGAAGCTTGTTGTACAGACTTAGTTATAATAAGTTGAGAAATATGAATGCCGCAGTGCACGTAATGGGCCAAATCAAGTTATGTTAGAATGATCTTTAAAAAATACCCGTACGAATTAAATACAAAAAAAGTTTCAATCCAAAACAAAAGCAAACTATTTCAAATTATATATTTTTGAAAAATAGACGTGAATGTTCTCAAAGACTTGATTTCAGTCGAAAAAGCTTTTTTTAAAAAATTCTATATTTCACTGTTAGCGGTTGTAATATTTTGATTGGATAAACAATTCTACAATTCAAACTGTAAAGTCAAAATACAAAAGATATAAAATATGAAGAATTTCTTACCTTTCTCTGAAATCACAAACTCAGGGGAAAAATAGTACCTTGCAAAATAAAATACCTCGTAGCAAAATAAAATACTAGAATTTTGTCTACAGTTTTTTATTGCCAGGTCAAAGGCCACTGCTCTTTTCAACAACACCAAATAACAACGCTCCACACACACACACACACACACACACACACACACATATATATATATATATATATAAATGAAGAGAGAAAGAGGGAGGGACAGAGAGAGCAAGAAATGTGTGTGTGTTTGGTACACATCTATCTATCTATCTATCTCCAACAGGGGGGCTCACACATGCGGCCCGCGAACTACTTATCTGTGGCCCGTGGTAGAACCAATATTTCATATCGCATTATAACTGGTGAAAATTTTCACCCACCACCACGTTTGGCCCCCTGTGCCTCTCCTCCAGGACGTAATAGCCCTTTTGTGTCCTTGAGTTTGAGAGCCCCCTTCTACACACACACATACGGACATATTTTACTTTTTTTTCTGTCTCTGGTCTACGCCATGCTGGAGCATCACCTTGGTATGTTATTGGGACGTCAACAAACCAACAAGCATTGGTGGGAGGGCAAACACAAACGCAAAGACACACACAGACATATATACATATATAGGACGGGCTTTTTTAGTTTCGATCTATCAAATCCATTCACAGGGCTTTGGTCGGCCCGGGCAGTGGGACTGAACCCGGAAATATGTGGTTGGGAAACAAGCTTCTTGTCACACTGCATAAATATATATATATATATATATATATATATATATATACGTAGGTCTCGGGTTGAGTCGGGGATAACCACAGTAAGTAAGGTACTCAATACATGGCAGAGTAAAATATATTTATTGTATAGAAGGAGCTTCTACAGGACTAGTACTGTTTCATTCAGATGAAAACAGTACTAGTCCTGTAGAAGCTCCTTCTATACAATAAATATATATATATATATAGTTTTAATATAGAAGAGATTCTACAGGACTAGAACTGTTTCATTCATTAGA
>OZ024740.1:136930980-136953480 GCA_964016885.1 Eledone cirrhosa
ATGCAGTGCCCCTACAATTCACCCAAGAGTTACAAGGAAGAATATAATATTCTGCTAGTTTATTTTGTTATTTCCACAGAGTGAGGTTTTGTTATTTGTACAATTTAATTACACATAAAGACTTTGAGTTTCAGAATAAAACAACAGATGATATTCAAAATTGTAGAGGTGTGTGAGTATATTAAAAAGGGAAGTATATCTTATAAACTCATGTATTTAAATATTGGTTGTGCAACATGAAAAAGGGATATAACGAGGAATAAATAAAAGAGATAAAAATTATAACTTCACTTAAAAGTATATGCTTCTCAACCACAACTCTTGATCACACAACGCCTTGCCTACATAAAATATTCAAAACCATTCGGTATTTTAAACCTATTGGAAGTAACAAATAATAACGACTTGTACATACAAAAATATCATAAATTTTTGTACCCATAGAAAACATCATTTTTACCTTAGCTACCATCTATGCTTCTTAAACCCTCAAACTTTTACATCCATTCCTCTTAATTTATGATATGATATAGCTACATACGAGTAAATGTGTGTGTGTGTGTGTATATATATATATATATATATATATACATATATACTGTATATATATATATATATATATATACATATATACTGTATATATATATATATATATATATATATAATATAAGATCAAAAGATGGTTAAAGGAGTTCCATATATTTTATTATGCGCATTTCAAAAACAAACATCATCAAGCAATAATATTTGTGTTTTCATCAGATAAAACAGGAGAACATGATATGAAGGCTAAAAAACACTTGTGGATAGTGCAGTTTTAAATCAACATATGAAAAATGGTTTTAGATTGATGTGTGATATTGGGAAAAATATTTTATTTAGAGAGGGGGAGGAAGGATGAAAGGGGAGGAGATGAGAGGGAGAGATGGGTGATAGAGAGAAAGAGATAGTTTTTATAACTGAGAGGAGATATATTTTTTACATAGAGAGGTTGAAAACCGTTGGAAGATACTGTATAAATTAAAAATTTTGAAAATTAACGAAGGGAGGATATGTGCGAGGAAAAATATTTTATTTAGGGAGGGGGGTGGGGTGGTGGTGGTGGAAAGGATGAAAAAAAGGGGGGAGGAGATGAGAGTGAAGGTGGAGAGGGAGAGATGGGTGATAGAGAGAAAGAGATAGTTTTTATAACTGAGAAAAAGATATATTGTTTTAATATAGAGAGGTTGGGAACCGTTGGAAGATAATGTATAAATTAAAGGAATTTGAAAATTAACGAAGGGAAATTATGTATGAAGATAGAGAGAAAAAAATAATAATTGTGGGTGAATATTCTAACGTCAAAAGAAGAAATGTATGTATTGTGGCAATTTCAAAATTAGCGAAGAGAAAAATTGTTAAGGTTTGTGTGTAGAAGGATTTGAGAAAAATAATGTGAAGTTAAAGTTTGTATATGATATGTGCGAATAAAGAGTTAATATGTATTAATAATGAGTTCGTTGATGGGGAGAAAAAAATAATAATAAATTAAGGATGAAATTGAGATTAAAAAGATTTATGATAGAGAGAAAAAATAATAATGATTGCGGATGAATATTCAAATGACAAAAACAAATGCTATGATTTTACGAGAAGATAGAATGAGGGTAATGAGTAAACGAGTATTATAGAGTGTATAATGCCCTTTAAAGTAAGGTAGATGGGTATATTTTAAAGAGGTGTATGTATATGTGCCTTTGAGAAAAGATTCTAAATTGATAAAGAATTGAATATTAACTGTATACTTTGTGAAAAGTTCTATGGAATTTATGCAGGCAGATAGAAAACAAATCTGAGCGTCTATTTATTATAGAATCTACGTTAGAGATAATGGTAAATTTTTCATTTAGGCAGAGATTACAGATTTTAGATAGAGAGCTGTTCAAGTATGAGGATGCAGAAGAAATCTTCTTCCAAAAGATGGTATATTTAATGTTTTTGTCTTTTAAGGACCATATGAGTTCTGAGAGAGCAGTGTTAGTTCTTTTAAGTTTGTATTTGAAAGATGAATGATGATTATAGAGACGAGCTTTAAAAGAGGTGGAAGTGGAGCCAAAATAGGTGAAGGAATTGGTGCTAGTTATAATTTTACATTCATAAATTAAGTTTTTATCGAGGCAATGGTTGTTGAGAGGACATTTATTTTTAATGCGGCAGTTGCAATTAGAGAGATTATTAATGAGTGATCTAGTGTTATCTATAGAAGGAATTGGATTGGAGAAGTTGTTTGCGATAGGAATAATAGGAATAATAGTTTCTTGATTTAGAGTTGCATTATGAACATTTAGCGAAGTTGTGTTTGACGTTGTATTTGGGTTTACAGAAGTTAGCCTAGGGTTTACAATGACGTCGGGAGTACTATTACTGTTATTATGAAATTCAATATTGGAAGGAAGAGATTTAGTATTTAATATTTTGTTGTTGTGTTTAGAGATGATGTTGGAAATATTGGAGGATGTAGAATACGAAAATTTGATGGTGTGTTTGTTAAATATTTTACTATAGATATGTGAGGGAGGGAAGCATTTATTTAAGGCACTAAAAAATAATTTAGGAATATTGTTATTAATAGAGATGGAGAAAGGAGCATTATACCAGCTAATTTTGAAATTGCCACAATACATACATTTCTTCTTTTGACGTTAGAATATTCACCCACAATTATTATTTTTTTCTCTCTATCTTCATACATAATTTCCCTTCGTTAATTTTCAAATTCCTTTAATTTATACATTATCTTCCAACGGTTCCCAACCTCTCTACATTAAAACAATATATCTTTTTCTCAGTTATAAAAACTATCTCTTTCTCTCTATCACCCATCTCTCCCTCTCCACCTTCACTCTCATCTCCTCCCCCCTTTTTTTCATCCTTTCCACCCCCCCCTCCCTAAATAAAAAAATTTTCCTCGCACATATCCTCCCTTCGTTAATTTTCAAAATTTTTAATTTATACAGTATCTTCCAACGGTTTTCAACCTCTCTATGTAAAAAATATATCTCCTCTCAGTTATAAAAACTATCTCTTTCTCTCTATCACCCATCTCTCCCTCTCATCTCCTCTCCTTTCATCCTCCCCCCCCTCTCTAAATAAAATATTTTTCCCAATATCACACATCAATCTAAAACCATTTTTCATATGTTGATTTAAAACTGCACTATCCACAAGTGTTTTTTAGCCTTCATATCATGTTCTCCTGTTTTATCTGATGAAAACACAAATATTATTGCTTGATGATGTTTGTTTTTGAAATGCGCATAATAAAATATATGGAACTCCTTTAACCATCTTTTGATCTTATATTATGCATACTCCAGTCCCACAAACTGTAGAGTGCTTCTTATCCGATATCTGCATTGCTTTATTGTACTACAATAAAACTCACCTCCTACATATATATATATATATATATATATATATATATATATATATATATATATATATATATATATACTGTATATATATATATATATACTGTATATATATATATATATACTGTATATATATATATATATATACTGTATATATATATATATATATATATATATATATATATATATATATATATATATATACTGTATATATATATATATATATACTGTATATATATATACTGTATATATATATATATATATACTGTATATATATATATATATATATACTGTATATATATATACTGTATATATATATATATATATACTGTATATATATATATATATACTGTATATATATATATATACTGTATATATATATATATACTGTATATATATATACTGTATATATATATATATATACTGTATATATATATATATACTGCATATATATATATATACTGTATATATATATATATACTGCATATATATATATATACTGTATATATATATATATATATATATATATATATACTGTATATATATATATATATATATATATACTGTATATATATATATATATATATATATATATATATACTGTATATATATATATATATATATATATATATATACTGTATATATATATATATATATATATATATATACTGTGTATATATATATATATATCATTATCTATAAAAGGTCGTGGATTGGCAGTATCGGTAGAGGGTCGGACGCCATGCTTTCCAGCATAGTTACGTCCCTTTACGATCTGAGTTCAAATCCCGCCGAGGTTGACTTTGCCTTTCATCCTTACGGGGTCGATAAAATAAAGTACCAGTAATGAACTGGTGATTGCTGGCCTTGTGCCTAAAGTAGAAACAATTATCTATAAAAGGCAGATTGTTGTTGTTGTGCGTGTGCATGTTCCATGTTTATACATTTGCACAAGTTCAAGCCGATTCGACTCAAAGTCTGTAAAAATGTTGTAAATGGTCTAACTTAGGTCAACGACTATTTATTTCATTCAAATCCACCCACAATTACGGAAATAATCGATAAAACTAAATACATGACGCTTTACCCCCCTATAATACCTTCTGATTTACTCTGCCTAACTCTCCTTAAAAATCGAAAAAAAAAAAAAAAATACATGCTGCAACCTACCCACTCCTTACTAATTTCCTTTAGAGAGAGAGAAAAAAAAAAAAAACGAGTGAGCCAGAGACAAACATTAAATCATGACGCTTATAAACCCACTCCTTAATAATTTCCTTTAGAGAGAGAGAAAAAAATAAAGGAGTGAGCTAGAGAGTGAGAGACAGAGACAAACGTTAAATACATGACGCTTACATTTTATACCAAACTACAATTATTCAAAAGCAACAGATAAATTAATCTCTTATATACGCTTAAAATCTTTTTTTAAAACATCTATCATTCAACTCACATACAATTACATTTTGTGTATAACATATTTACATGTTTATTGAGTGAAAAAAAAAACCACATAGGAATTTTTAGCCAAACAACTTCAAATTGCTGACAGAAACGCGCTTTCAACAAACTGTGAGTTATTTATTTGCCGTTCGTTCTCCCATTTTTCTCCGCGGAACGCAGACAGTTTTCAGCCTTATACTTTCAAAGGCAATTTTGCTGTAGAAGTAACTTTCACCCTTTCTTTTTCACATAAAATGCCACCTAAAAAGAGAAGTCGCCTCGGTCGCCATACCGCGTCAGCGGCGGCGCAGAGGGCGATTACAGCAAACGAGTCCCCCGAGGAAACTGCTTTAAGACTTTCACAGAGCGCCTTACGTTCAGCGGAATGCAGAGCTGCTGAAAGTTTTCAACAACGCACCGCACGCCTAGCCAAGATGGCTTCATACGACGCCTTGAGACGTGCTGCGATGTGCGATTCAGAGCGGGCGATACGTCATTCCAAAAAAAACGCTCTACTGCTACTTCCAGGGCTTCAGAGCGCCCGGAACAAAGGTCGACTCGCCTGAATAGAAACGCTGCTGCTACTGCTGCTTCCAGGGCTTCAGAGCGCCCGGAACAAAGGGCGGCTCGACTGACTAAAAACGCTGCGGCTACTGCTGCTTCCAGGGCTTTGGATGGTTTGGAACGGCGGACGAATCGCCTTGCTAGGAACGCTGAGGCTATGACTGCTTCCATGGCTTCTGAAGATGCAGACGGGCGCTCCATTAGGATTGCAAGGGTGGCTTCTGCTACTGCTGCGAGAGCTTCCCACGACCCACAGGAGCAACATTCTACGTTGGAGCGGAACAGTCGACGACAAGAAGCTGCCCGCGGTGTGACGAGCCCCAACAGCCCATACTGGCACCTACGGGCTTTCAAGTATGAACCCAACGTTAACTACTCGATGCGTGCCGACATAAATATAGGGGAAATGCGCTTCAATTGCAAACTCTGCAATACTAAAAAGTGGGCTGGGGAGCCACCTGCAATGTGCTGCTTAAACGGTAAGGTCAGCTTGCCCCCTCTCGGGGAACCACCAGAGCCTTTGAAGGAACTACTTACTGGTTCTACCTCAAGGTCATCCAAATTCCTTCAACTCATCATGAAGTACAATTGTGCATTTCAAATGACTTCTTTCGGGGCTAACGTTGTCAGAGAAAGTGGTTGGATGCCCACTTTCAAGGTCCAGGGGCAGGTGTACCATCTTATTGGGTCGCTCCAGTCACTACAAAATTGCAAGCCTTCGTTCCTTCAAATTTACTTCATTTCTAACTACAGTAGGCAAGTTGATGCGCGGTTCGGCGTTATTCCAACACCTGCAAACACTGACGCTGACACTTTTGAAAGGCACGTGCTGCTCGATCTTCAAAACATGCTTCATGAGCACAACAGTTATATTCGCAGTTTCAAATAAGCATTGGAAACAAATCCTTCACCAAACTTCACCATTGTCATCGATGCTGACAAAAGACCTTCTGGGGAGCACGCACGCTGTTATAACGCTCCTTCGTGCAATGAAGTGGCCGTAGTTATCCACAATAAGCGAGACATAGTTCTTCAAAGTCGTGACAGTGGTCTTCGACGTATTAATGAGACGCATCGTTCATACGACGCCCTGCTGTATACCCTTCTTTTTGCATACTGAGAAGACGGGTACCATTTCGGCATTCGTCAGCGCAAACCAAACGAGCCCACTGCTGCGACATCTAAAACTGTTTCATGCATGGCTTTATACTCATACCGCTTCATGACGAGGCCTAACGATTTCAGCCCCCTGCACCGGTCACGGGAACTGTTTTACCAGTTTGCAGTTGACAATGCTGCAAAGATGGAGTCAGAGAGACTGTGCTTCATAAAATTGAATCAGAAGCAGCTGCGCTCAGACTCCTACATCCATTTGCGTGACGGCATCAGGAATGCCACTGACCCCCGGAACATCGGCAAAATGTGCATTCTTCCCTCAACCTATACGGGGGGCGGGGTACATGCACGAGCGAACACAGGACGCTATGACGTTCGTTCGGCATTATGGGCGCCCCGATTTATTCATCACGTTTACGTGTAACCCCAAGTGGGTTGAGGTTACGCGGGAACTTATCCCAGGGCAGCAGTACTGCCAACGGCATGATATTATTGCCAGGGTTTTCAGGCAGAAGCTGGCTAAGCTAATTGATCTAATTAAAAGAGGGAAGGTTTTCGGGCCTGTTAAGTGCCACATGTATACTGTTGAGTGGCAGAAGAGAGGGTTGCCACACGCGCACATTTTGGTTTGGTTAGTCACCAAAATAGACCCTACAGTTCTAGATGACGTCATCGCAGCGGAAATACCGGACCCCGTTGTTGACCGGCAGCTGTACGACATTGTGAAGACACACGTGGTGCACGGTCCGTGCGGTCCCGGTTTTCAAGAGTTCTCTTCATGCCATAAGGACCATGTGTGCACTAAACGATACCCAAAGAGGTTTGTTGAGGAGACCCAAACCGGCGGTGACAGATACCCACTGTACAGACGAAGGCGGCCTGAGAACGGTGGATTCATTATGACGTTACGGGGTCATCAAGTGGATAATAGGTGGGTGGTCCCGTACTGTTCATTTCTGATGAAAACTTTCAACGCTCATATAAATGTGGAGTTCTGTCATTCAGTGAAGTCGATAAAGTAGATATGTAAATATGTTAACAAGGGTTCCGACGCTGCCATGTTCGGCCTTCAAAACGACAATAGCAGGGAAGAGGTCTCGGAGTACTTGGCAGGTCGATATATCAGCAGTGGTGAAGCTTTTTGGCGGATATTCGGGTTTCCACTTCACCAAAGGCACCCCGCCATCATACAACTAGCAGTTCATTTGGAAAAGGGCCAGCGGGCTTACTTTACTGAACAGACTGCTGCTCATTTGGCGGCCAATCCCAAAGAAACAACTTTGACTGTTTTTTTTTACGCTTTGCCAACTTGACACATTTGCAAAAACACTTTCATATCCTCAGGTCCCGTCCTACTACGTGTAGTCAAACAACACTTGGGTGCATAGGAAGTCAGGTCAGAATGTTGAAGGACATCCTGGTGTCAAGTTTGACAGTTGTCTAGGAAGAGTCTACACTGTACCTCCCAACCAGCATGAGTGTTTTCACCTGCGCATTCTCCTCCATGAGGTTTTTGGCCCACAAAGCTTTCGAGACATAAGAACTGTTGACGGTGAATTATGTGATACTTTCCGGGAAGCCTGCTTTAGGCGTGGCCTTTTGGGGGATGATTCACAATGGGGCACCACTATGGCAGAGGGCGTTTTGTTGAAATCTCCTAAAAGACAAAGATCGCTTTTCGCTATTCTACTCCTATGGTGCGACTTGGGTGATCCGGCCTCTTTATGGCTTAGCTACAAAGATTACATGTCTGGAGATTTCCTGCGTCACGCTCAGTTGCTAAACCCATCGATGGAGGTCGGGTACAGTGACCTCATTTACAACAGGGCGCTGCTTGAGATTGGTGAGATTGAGATTGATGTAGTTGATGCCCAAACCGAATATCTAAGGATCAATGTCTGCATGAACAATGTTACTGAGAAGGAAACTGAGTGTGGTCTGTAGTGAATTATTGCAGCATAATTAATCCCGCTAAAGAGTCTAAAGTCTGTCTCCAGCCGGAAGCTCATCAAGCCGGTGCTTATCCCGGTTT
Organism: Eledone cirrhosa; assembly: GCA_964016885.1. NCBI lineage: Eukaryota > Metazoa > Mollusca > Cephalopoda > Octopoda > Eledonidae > Eledone > Eledone cirrhosa. Next base: position 136,939,546 of record OZ024740.1, read on the forward strand.
CCGTGGCGTGAAGCGACTGAGAGTACAAGACGCCCCCTGGACAGGCCGCCAGTCCGTAGCAGGGTTAAACCTCCAGCTATTGCTGGTACTCATTTTCAGCTGAGTAAGTATACTGGAGAAATGTGAATTGAAGTGTCTTACTCAAGAATACAACACACAACCCAGTCAAAGAATCGACCCCACAGCATTATGATTGTAATTCCAACACCCTTACCACTAGAACACGCGCCTCCCCTAAAGCGTCAAGCTAAAAGATGTGTTGTTTTTACCTCATGTTTTATATCGCTGCCAGAAAGTTGTGCAACCCCCTCTCTTTTGGTCCATCCGATGCATCAGCATCTTTTGTTTATCAGCAAGGGAAGAGCAGTACCCATGACTCTTTTCAGTACCTCTGAGACTGGTGTGATGAAGGGAGGAAAATATCCTCAAACTAGAGACCTAGTCCGAATGCCTGCAGCAGAGTTGATACCCAAGAAAGGTATCGAAGGGTCAGGTGGTTGTATTAAATTGGTCGACGGATTAATTCTATCATCCAAGTAGGTTACAGTCGGATTTGAACTCAAAACGTAAAGAACTAGAACAAATACCGCTTGGACTGGATTGGTACAATATTTTTATAAATCCTGAAAGGATGAAAAGCAAAGTTGACCGCGACATGGTTCATAAAGGGTTGGAATAAATAATGCAACGCATCTTGCCCTACGTTGTAACGATTCGGCCAATTTTTAATTAAATCATAACAACATTCCAGTGGTGCCCTTACGACTCTATGATTCAATGGGTTTTCGGATATCAGTTTGTGATAAAAAACCTTATATACACCCCCTCCCCACCATTTGCGGCAAACCTGTTATACGTTGACTTAGCTACACGATTTAAACTTCGTTAAAAAAAAAAAAATAATGCGACTATGGCACTTATTTTAAACAGAAACAACTTTAGCAAATGTAGTTGCTAAGAAAGTTGATTGACCCCATTTTACACTCAATAAACCCGATGTAATGACACAATACTACAACGTGACAAAGATCACACTACTTTATTGATAATAGGCATGGAAATACAGAATGATTATTATGTCAGCCAGAAGTGTGCAGGAAAGCTAAGGAATTTTACTGAGTCAGCTATTGAATTAAAGTGATTATGGCATGTAACAACCGTGTAGATCATTCCATTTCTAATTGTTTTAACTGGAATGATACGTAGTCACCACGTTTGTAAAGATATTGAAGAGTTTCTTTTGACTAGACACACACACATTATATATTTTAGCGAGTGGAGAAAAGACAAGTCATGATATTCATTTTTTCCTGGGAAGTATTTAAGGTCGTAAGTGAAAACTGTAAATCTTTAATTTACAGTATCTGTAAACATATTGATTTCGCCCTTAGACTAAATGTCGGTTTCGATGCTGAGCATTCAGTTGTTCGATCAAATTAACATGTATGACGCTGAGTATTTCACAGACGTATGTAACCTTAACATAACCCCCAGGCCAATAAATTACAAGGCTGGACCTTTGAATTTGAGACATGGTCATCCAATGTCGTTTTCCTATACCCGATTCCATTCACAAGACTTGGATTGACTGGATGTTATGGTAGAATTGTTCCAATTTTATATCAGATATGTGAGTGGTACTCTGTTATCTTGAGTTTTGTGGAGGGCCAGCTTCTCTGAAACCTATATTAGGGATGTTATATGAAGTCATACTATTGGTGATTGACACAAGTGTAGATCTCCGGTAGAACTGGCTTTACGAAAGCAGTACCGGGATTCAAACCTTAGACTTCATGATTGCAAAGTGAGCTTCGTACCCACTCAGCTATAACTAGGTTCACACAGAAAGACAGATGATAGTCGACCGCATCTACTCCAATATAATACTAACTAGTATTCATTTAATCGAAATTGAATGATTATATACTCAAGTTAAATCAAGTGAGATTGAAACCCAATAAGGTGAGGGAGAAAAATGGATTCTGTATAAACACTTACATTGGCCCCATTATTGTCTTTGCTTATGGTGAGATATACAATCTCAAGTAGTCTAACATACAAACACACACAGACAAACACATACAGATAGATACAATGTCTAACACCCGTGGACATGCTTACAAAATCAGAAAACAGACAGCTCTGATGATTTCGGAAACATTTTTTCACGCTCAGAATTGCTGAAGCATGGAACAAACTACCTGCATCAGTTGTTAGCTGTTGAGACACTGCATCCTTTAAAACTGCCATGCTTCCCAAAATTCGCCAACACTACACTTGATATTCCTCCTCCATACACATGCATGCATGTGGGTGTGAGTGTGTGTCTGTGTGTATATCATGACTCATACACTGTTCATTTTACTGACTTTTGTACATTATTCTATGTACTATATATATGCACCTTTGATGAGTTGTAGTGCGCCGGAGCACTGTACATAATCATTTTCATTATTATTATTGACTTTGCCGTACAACCTTACGGGGTCGATAAAATAAAGTACCAGTAATGCACTGGGTAATTGCTGGCCTTGTGCCAAAAGTAGAAACAATTATTATTTTAAAACACACACACACACACACGCACACGCACACACACACACACACACACACACACACACACACACACACACACACACACGGATAGACACACACATGCACTGATAGACACAAACACACACACATACAAAGAAAAAAAAATGAAAAAAATTCACAAGTAATATTGAACAACTTTCTTCAAATATTAAAGTTAAAACATCTTTGAAACTATTTCAATCTAAACATCTATGATTCTGATGATGATCTGGTCGAGAAAAAAAAAATTGAATGATATCCACCTAACATGGAAAGGGACTGCTATAAAACTAGATTTATATCATACTTCTATTTTACATTTTATCCATCATGTGGTCAAGAAAATAACCACGATCATGTATTAGGTTCGATGTTATAGACTTTTCACTTCCCTCCCAAATTTCTATGTAAGAAACTATTATTTTTTTCTGGAAGTCATTAGTTCTTTCATACTCTGATGGCTGGATAATCTTAAGATTTTCCTCGATGAAGCAGGAAAAATGCAGGTTTTCACCTAATGAGGGCCCTAGGGGATCAAGAAAATGAATTTTTTTTTTTATGTGCATAATATGCCTTGAAATTTCGGGAAAATCGGCTAGACGTAACGCCTCAAAAAAGCCCTAAAAAGCTGAAAAAATGAAGTTTTTCACCTAATGCGGGCCCTAGACCATAAAAAAGTTGGATTTTCTTTGCTCACGGTATGAAGAAGAGACTGACTAATACATAGTTACAATTTCAAGGAAATAAGTCTGACGTAACGACTCAAAAAGTCCTAAAAACCTGAAAATACGCATTTTTTCAACTAATGCGGGCCCTAGGGGATCAAAAAGTTGAATTTTTTTATGTGCATAACACACCCTGAAACATAAGTAATACACATGTAAAGTTTGAAAAAAGTCGGTTGGGTACTTCGATTTTTAGGGATTCAAACTCACACACACACACACACACAGACAGACATCCTGAGGGAAGTGACGTAATGCAGACAGTCAGACATACAGACAGATATTATAAGGGCGCGACGTTATATGAATGTATCTATCTAAAAAGAGAAAGACTAAGAATTATAGAGAGAGATCGCTAAATCGCCTAATGCGGTCCCTAGGGCATTGAAAATTTGAATTTCTTTTTGCTCAGAACACTCCCGAAACATAAGTATTACATGTGTAAAGTTTGAAAACAGTCGGTTGGGTGCTTCTCGAGTTTTAGGGATTCAAACTCCTGAATCTTTTCATATATATATATATATATATATATATATATATATATATATATATATATATATATGTGTGTTATATGTGTGTGTGTGTGTGTGTGTGTGTGTGTGTGTGGAGGGGGTTTGCGCGTGTATGTTTATGTGTGTGTGTGTGTGTATATGTATATATATTTATATATATATACAACCACACACAAATGTTCATCCATGTATACCCATGAAAGATAAAAATAAAAGCATTCTTAAAGAAGCATTTTACATCACGCTGTGATGATGTGGAATCTGGAAGAGAAACAAGTTTATTCAAACCTAGAGGTGAAGTTGTTCCTAGGGTGAGTACAATGATCTCTTCTTTATGTTTCGTAGAGTGTAATGCCCCATGCTGTGAGAAAACACCAGGCATTGGGTGGGGGATAGTTAATTGAATGGTCAGGGGTGTTGAAATGATCAGTCACAGATCGTTCCGGAGAACGCTGGAGAACTCTGTGAAGGTATTCGTGGAATCGATTATCCGGGTGACGGCCTGTTTCGTCAATATATAAGACACCATAAAGATTACATGTGATATAGTATACAGTGTTGGTGGAACAGCAGCCGAAATTTTGAGTAATTTCATAATAGGATTTGGTATGATAAATGTTTTTGTGTCGCCTCTAGCGAGAGATGCGAAATATACGACGCGCGTGCATTTAAGAGCACCTGGTTAGGTTTGATTGGATACAAGCGAGCTTCTAACGAGGTTACAGATATTGTCATCTCGTTAAAAAGATGCGAGAGGGTCTGAAGATAAGATCAGTGCGGGGTATCAGGGAGTAGAAATTGGACGTTGCTAATGAGTGTGAGTTTAATGAGGTGTAGATTGAAAGAAAGCGGGATCCAATTTGTATGCGTACACGGAGAGGAGTCTTGGAGAATGGAGGCAGGGTTAGTTCTCAGAGGTCTACAAACAATTGATTGTATAAGAAATACTTCATAGCATGAGAATTGGAACTGAAGCCCGAACCAATGCTGCATATATGAAGATTTGAAGTCTGATGCAGTGTTGTATAACTAAACAAGTTCGAGGAATTGAGAGATTAGAACTGCGAAATTGAACTTCCTGGGATATTTGAAGGAATAGTGGAGATAGGAGTGGGATTTAGGCGGTTTGTTGTGAACGGAAGTGAGCTGGTGGCGGTTCACGATAGTAACGGAGATATCTAGGAGGCTGATGAAGTTCCCATATATGGCAGAAGTGAATTCTAGGACATGGTGAAATAAGTTAATATAAAAGGTAAGACTACCACATTGCTGTCTAGTGAGTATGAAGGCGTCACACAGTCGGCAATGTAGCCCCTTACAGTTCTGCGGCCAATGAACTTGGTAAAAATCTTAATATGGACTGCAAAGAGGTTTGTGAAATTTGGGTCCATTTAATGACCAATGTAATCTTGCTGACCTGCTTGTAAAACTCACCAGAGAGAAGATATAATTGAGTGAGTGTGTTCGGTTATGGGAGGAGAGAATGGTGTGTGGTAAAAGTAGAGATGACATTCATTTTGGGGGATTTTAATATTGTCAAAATCTGCTTGGGGCTAATTTGAAATTTTCGTTGTTACATTTACGTCATTTAAGTGTGCAAAAACTATTAATATGTAATCTGCATCGTAAGTTATTAAATAAGCGAAAATAATTATCGCTTATAATCAGAATACACTTTTGTGTCGCCACCGAACACACACACACACACACACGCAGACAGACAGACAGACAGACAGACAGACAGACAGACAGACAGACAGACAGACAGACAGACAGACAGACAGACAGACAGACAAATTTCTGTTTATTTGCCACTAGGGCACAAAAGAAAAGGACATGTACATGGGTGGGGGAGTTTACATAAAAATCGAGTAAGAAAAATATAACAAACAAAATAATAACAAGAAGGTCCTCAATAGGGAGGGATCGTTTTGGGGTCACACACACCCCCGAAAAAAAGTGTGCGATCCTTCTCCACGGGAGCACAAAGAGAGGGTGCTCCCTTCTTTCTGTTCCACCTACAGGCTGAGGTAGAGAGAAGTCCCATTCACACGGGCCATTCTCGCAACTTTCACCCACCTTTCATAAAACTGGCTGGAGTGCAGCACCTCTCTCTCCATCCTGATCCTTCTTCCGAAATGGTATCGGAAGAAAAGGACCAGTTGTTGGCCGGAGAGAAAGGTGTCCGACCTCAGCCCTTTCAGACGCGTCCACCATACAACCTCTTTCGCCATGGCTATTACACAGAGGAAGACCGTCTCTCCTTCATTTTTGAAGAGGGGAAGCGGCTTGATCGTTACAATGGACTCGGTGGTCAACCGGATCGGTCCCACCCTTGACAGCAGTTGTTCGACATAGCCCCACAGATCGGCAACGCCCGGGCAGTGCACCAATGCGTGCGCGACGGTTTCCTCGTCGCGCACGCATCTGGGACAGATCTTTTTCGAGGGGTCCTACATAGTCCCAACGTGCATCTAGGATACCATTCCAGTCCCCCACTAAAAGCAAGGAGCGGGACGTCCCTAGAAAAGTCTCCAGACGATGGAAGAAGTCCGACCGCATTGCCCCAAAAGGGGCGTATACGGCGACAAGCCTAAAAGCTTCGCCTTCACCATTGCCAAGGTCCAGAACCACGAGTCGACCCTCCGGGTCCAAGTGTACCGTCTGTGTAGCGAGACCCAGATGTTTTTGCAGCAGAACGACAACCCCACCCCCACCTCCGGGCTGACAGAGAGATGCGTGCATCTCAAAGTCATCAAAGGTGGGGGCTAGCTGTCGCATGCTGCTGATCCGGGCCTCGCAAATAACCATCACATTTATACATTGTGACCTGAGGTCACTTAGAAGTTTAGCTTGCTTCCAAGGTGAGCCCAGGCCACGCGCATTTAGACAACCTACTCTTAAGACAGCCATGCTGGTGGCAAAGAAAGAGGCACTTACCTCTCTGCGTCCCGGGGTTCGGGCCGCTCAGTTTCCATGGGGCTGGTGGAGGGGTTGATGGGTGGGGTGGTGGTTTGTGGTGGTGTGGGGGTATTAGTGTGTGGAGGGGTTGGGATCTTTGGAGTTGTGTGGGTGTTTGAGGAGGGGAGGGGAAAACCTTTCAGGAGGACGCGGTTGAGTGGCCTGGTGCAGGGTGGGCCCATGTCCTCAGGGTAAATGTCTTTCAAAGTTTTGAAAATGTCAAGTGGGATTTTCACCATTTTCAGGTTAGATAGTCCCATTGCCGTTACGAAATTCGGCCCTTCGGTTTGTATCGAAGGGTTGTTTTCTATTTTTTGAGTTAGGTTTTTATTGTTTTTTTTTTATGTATGTGTAGAGTTTTTGTGTTGTGTTTGTTTTTGCTTGTTGTTGTTGAGTGAGTTTGCGTTTTATTGTCTGTGTTGTGTTGTCAGGTGGGGTTATTTTTGTTTGTGTGGTGTGTGTACGTTTTTTTCTTTTCACTTTTTGGAAGGGAGCCCCCTCGTCTTCCGACGATATGAGCTCCTCTTCCGTATTGGAGGGGAGGGCTATATCTCCGGGTTGTGTATGAACTGCGTGTGTTTTTGTATTTGTGTTCTGTGGGGTGGGGCTGGGTGGGACCGTGTTTTGGGTTGTTTTCTTGAGCTGTTGTTGATGTTGTTGTTGTTGTTGTGGTGGTGGTGGTGGTAGTGTTGTTGGTTTTTGTTGTCGTTGTGGTGGTGATGGTAGTGTATTTTGTTGTTTTTGTGATGGTGGTGCTGGTTGTTTTTGTTGTTGTTGTGGTGTTTGTAGCAGTGTTTTTTTTGTTGTTAGTAGAGGGCAGGCCGTCCTCAGGTGACCTCTGCCAGCGCAGTGGTAACATGAGGGTCTCCTGCCTTCCACTGTGATATTTATGAAGGTTCGCCCATCCAGTAGGACTCGGTCGGGTATTCCGGAGATTCTCTCAGGTGTCATCTGTAAGAGAACCTCCAGACTTTCCCCCCCGAACAGTCCACTGGTGGACTCCCCTGCTGAAATAAGTATGTCCTTTTCTAGGTCCGTAAATCCTGTTAGGACGGACCAGATGTTAATTTCTGGCGTAGGGCTCCACATTCTTATTCTTTGTGTTCTTCTTCCTTTATATGTGGGGAAGAAAGTGTATTGTGGTGACACTATAGGTGCTACCGAATATTTTTGAGCCAGCATTTCGTCCTTCATTCGGACCATAATGCTGGCATACAGTTTTCCTCTTTGAATAAAGAGTATGTCCTTTTTAATGTCTTTCAGAACCAGCTCAATTTGACTTTCTGTCAATTGAGCTGGCTTTCTTGTTGCGTTGGTTATAGTCCTGTAGGTTACGGTATTCTTCTATACCTGTTGACGCACTTCTTCTGGGGAGTTGATCGTAAAAGAACCATCCTCCCCAAAAGATACGTATTTTCTAGCCTCTAGCAAATTTTGCTTAGCGTTCGTGATATCTATTGGCTTGTATTCCGTAGCTTTCCTGAGTGTTTGGGCAAAAGAAATTTTGTTGTCTTTGTTTGTTGTTGTAATGTTGTTGGTTTCATTATTTGTGGTGTTATTTTGTTCTTCAAAATTAAGTTTTTCATTTGAATTAATATTCTTTTTTTTTTCATTGGAGAGGAGGGGCTGTTCAACAGTTTGAACTGTTGTTCCCTCTTTCCCGCTTGTTTTTTTGGTAGGCGTGGCGTTCGCTTCCAATATGGCGATATCGTTTTCGACGATATCGTTATCAACGATATCGATAAACATTTCTGAATTAAATATTTTTCACCCCAAAAGGGGTGAAAATATATTTACCCTACGTCTATAGTCCCAGACTAGGGGTTAAAGTCAATAACTGTTTCTACTTTAGGCACAAGGCCAGCAATTACCCAGTTCATTACTGGTACTTTATTTCATCGATCCTGTAAGGATGAAAGGCAAAGTCAACCTCGGCGGGATTTGAACTCAGATCGTAAAGTGACGTAACTATGCTGGAAAGTCAATAATACAAAACAATTCAAATAATTCACTGACAAATATTTCAGGTAAAAATTTCAAATCGCAGAGCCGATATGAAACACCTCTACTATCCTGAGACAGACAGACAGACAGACAGACAGACAGACAGACAGACAGACAGACAGACACACACACACACACACACACACACACACACACACACACACATGCGTATATATATATATATGTATATATACATATGTATATATATATACTTATATATATATATATATATATATATATATATATATATATATATATATATATATATATATATATCATCATCTATAAAAAGCAGATTGTTGTTGTCGTGTGTATGTGTGTGCATGTTCCATGTTTATACATTTGCACAATTTCACAAATTCAACTTAGGTCAATGACTATTTATTTCATTCACACTCACCAACAATTACGGAAATAATCGATAAAACTAAATACATGACGCTTTACTCCTCTAATACAATCAGATATCCTCTCTCTACTCTCCTTAAAATTCGATAAAACTACATACATGTTGCAACTTTCTCTGATATACGATTAAACTTACAAGCTTTAAGAGAGAGAGAGTGAGAGAGAGAGAGAGAGAGGGAAGTTTGTTTTTGAGTGTGGAACGGTCAAACATTTATTTACTTCAATGACAAAGAGAACTTATTACATTTCATACGAAACAACAATTATTCAAAAGCAACAGTTAAATTTATTCAACAACAAAAATAGCGATAAATCTTTTTTAAAACATCTATCAACGAACGTGGAAGAAAGAAGTATCAGTTCATTTACTATACACAATAATATCCTCTATGTGGTCACTAAACCTGCTAGAAACAGCAGCTAACTCTCCCCCATATCACACCACTCCCTACTGTCTTAAATTTAGAAAACATATCCTCTATGAGGTCACTAAACCTGCTAGAAACAGCATCTAACTCTCCCCCATATCACACCCCTCCTTACTGTCTTAAATTAAAAAAACACACATTAGACAACCATGCAGAACAACTCCATCGCAGCTCTGTTGTTCGGCTGGCATCGTCTACGCGCGTGTTGCGCAAGTACTGTGAAACAATAAATTTCAACACTTCTTTGCACAGAGATAATATCCATAGGCGAAACTACAATTGTCACTGCTGGCGCAGCTCCTGCTTCGGCAGTCCAGGTCTGCAATTTATTCACCCAGTGCCTGGCAGACAAAAAAGTGGTGCCATAAAATGGGTGGTGCAACCTAACTTTGGTAACTTACCGACCCCGAGCAACGCCGGGCTTTAATGCTAGTATATATATATATATACAGGTAACATTCCGTTATAACGAATACCATTATAACGAATTTTTCAGTATAACGATATTTTTTTCAATCCCCAGCCACTCGCTCGATGTGTTAAGTCGATCTCGTTATAAAGAATTTTTCATTACAACGAATTTTTGATACCCAGTGAATTTTGACATACCGTTCAACAACGACTTGTATTTGAAAAAGTTGATTTGGCAGTGAAAAATTGTAAACAGAAAGAAAGAAAGAAAGAAAGAAAACGAAGAAAAAGAAGAAATGCATGCAACAAAATAGAGAGATGGAAAGATAGATAAAGAGAAGAACTTCATGTAAAGAAACAGAGAGAGATATATAGAGAGAGGAAATAGATAGAGATAGATATATATAGAGAAAAGTAGGTAGTTGAACATCCGTTGAATGACGTATCAATGATACATTTATTTATTTATTTATTTATTTATTTAGCTCTAGTATTAATGTAAGGGAGATATATGTGGTTAGGAAAGAAACCAGCCGTTATATATATAGAAAAAATGAAAAGTAACCAGACATAGGCGAGGCAGAATTTAAAAACCCTATGTTTCAATGTAGAAATATTAGTTCGTATAAAAACCAGGCACTATAATGTAAATATCAGTATTCATGAATGAGACACGTATCTATAATGTGTGAAAAGTAATGATCTTATGTCTAGTTTTAAAAATTCATATGTTTATATGATAACTACAAACATCGATGTGAATTTACGTGATCAACTCTGCAAACTCCTATTTCACACGGAGAACATTCTCATTGTGCTATAAAAATTTAAGTATACATATATGTGTATATATACACATATATATAGAGTCTATATTAATTTTAACAATACTATTCTTGTCTTTACTCTACATGATTATCTATCAAGCAGAAATAGAGAACAGATTTCAATATATTAATAAAAAATATCAGAAACAAAAACAAAAAATAATAATAATAATAATAATAATAATAATAAATAAATAAATAAAATAGAAAACTAAAAAATATTACATATTAAAAGTAAAAATATTAAAAATATTAAAAAATATTAAAATAATAAAAATAAAAACATAGTATGCCACGCAAATCGACCACAAAGATCAACCCTTCAAAATTAATTGACAATATATTGCCAAGTTCATTATAAGCATCAGAGTCGAAAACAGATAAAGCTAAAAATTATTTACCAAATCGCGTCTAGCAGAAATCATTTCAAAAGTTCAGGATGCCCATTTGGTCTACATATGTTCTTATATTTAATATAGAAGTTTATCTAGTGTAACGTTTATTCGATATATTTGGAGCATCAACTTTTAGGGTAGTTTAATTTTCCATGAAGAATGTTTAAAATAAAAATAAAAAGAAGAATAAAAAGAAGAAATCGAAAGATTTATCGGCTAGTTTCCCAAATAATTACAAATCAAACTAAATATACTACATTTTAAATTTAAATTTATATTTAAAAGTTGAGTTCAATCTATGTTTGCAGCAACTGAATAAATTTGTCCGTAGATTAAGGGAATTTTTAGATTTTAGTATAAAGAATATCTCCTCCGCGCAGAGGTCACATGTCTCAGAGGATGAATTAAAAGGAATCCCTCTTGAGACTATATTCCAAGCCGTCGAATATCTAACGTTATCTTGCCTAAGTTGCCAGAGTACGCCTGATAGTGCTGTTGAAGATTTTTTGCTTGGATCTGTGAAAGAATTCTTGTGGTTATTATAGCGAAGTTTAAATTCCGTCGATGTGGAACCGACGTAGTTAAAAGAATTAGAGTCCGTTTTAACATTACAGTTGTATATTATATTTTTAACTAAGCAGTTGTTATTTAACGGACATTTAGATCTATCTCTACAGTTACATTTGTTAACTTGTATATTATTTATGCTATTATCGCTAGGTTTTAAGTTCCTATTATTTATTCTATTAATATTTTGTGCTAAATTTTTGGTGGATGAGTAGGTTAATTTTATAGTATGTCTATTGAAAATTGAGTGATACCTATGTGTTCTAGGGAAGCGATTATCAAGAGCTTTAAAAAATAGTTTAGCGATGTGGGTTTTAATGTTTAGTGAGAAAGGGGGGGCAAACCATATTATGTTCCTAGTTCTATTTCTTTTTTGGCTTTTGGAATTATTGTAATGCTTTCTATTATAGTTGTTAAGGTTGTGGCCGTAATTAAAATAGTTGTTATTTTGTTTAGTTTGTCTATCATTATCTATGTACATAATCCTATCACTATATCCTGCTCTAGCTAACGCTTCATTGTAGTACTGGGCTTTTTCGTCGAAAATCTTTCTATTAGACGAGATTCTAGAGATACGTTTTTGAACAGAGTTTACTATAGTGTTTTTGACAGATCTGGGGTGGTTAGAGTTAAAGCTGACATAGTTTAAGTTTTCACTCAACTTGTGAAATGGATAGTGAAGACATGTGTTGAGATTTAATGTTATATCTAGGAAATTGACTATTCTATGGTTGTTCTCAATTTCTATTTTTAGATTAAAGTAATTAAAAAATTGTGTAATTTGTTTTCTTTTTATATTTAATTCAGAGTTATTATTATCAATAAGTAAAAGCATGTCATCTCAATATAAACCTCCGGTAGTACCAGGTATTTTCTTATGTAGCGAATTGATTAAAAATAAGCCCACAAGGTCAGTTACCTGAGCTGAGTCGGATGATCCCATAGTAATGTCAAAATTGCTATCTCTATCTGCTCTGGTCCATAGTTGGTCATTAAATTCTATCAATGTTTTCCTAGCCGATAATATAATGTGCATTTCATTGCTAGTTAGGTTTGTATGTTTGAATGCGTAATTTAGTGCCTTATTTAGTAGATTAGGGGTAATAGAAGAATAATAGTTAGCAATATCAAGTTGAATAAACTTATTATTATTGTTATATTTAATTTGCTTAAACCACTCAACAACCTCTCCAGTTCCCTTCCACAAGCTCAGGTTAGGTAAACAATCCAAGTTTTTAATTTGCTGTATCACCCTGTCAAGAATGTTTTTGCTTAATTTGCCCAGGTCCGATTTTGATGGTGCGATCAATCTAACTGGCAAGTCATTTTCAAAATTCCTTTTGTGATCTTTCATATTGATCTTCGGTTTCCTGGGCACGAAAGGTTGTGTTCTGTTCTCAATTTCGAACTCGTGCATTATACAAGATGCTTCAACATTCATTTTCTCAAGCTCGGCCTTATCTGCTACCTTGTACTTTTTCCTCAGTTCCTTCAGTATGAGGCCATTATACATGTCTTTCTGCACTCCATAGAGGTTGTTGGTCTTGTCAGATTTCACCAAGATCTTCCCAGTTTTCTCTAAGCTCTCAATATTATCCTTAATGCCTTTCAGATATTCCTGGCCTTTGAAGTTTCTCTTGAATTTGACCCCTTGTATGATAGAAATTATATCGTTTTCAAAGTCAGATAAAAGTTTGTTAGGGGGTGGATTTCTTTTAGATTTGAAAACTTTGTTTAAGTCCGAGACATTTTCATTTATATTAGATTTATCAAAGTGGAATGCTCGCCACCTGATTCTCCTTATAAAAGAGTCAGATTTATCTATTAATTGTTTTATAAAGTCTTTGTTTCTAGGTAGAGGTATGTCTTTTAAAGAGGAAGTAATCTTAAAGAATTCCATTTTTTTCAGTTATAATATAAAGCGCTCAACAGTATTGGAGCAAGATACATGGAAAGTTATATTTAAATTGTTGGGTTACAACTAGTAAATATTTATAACTGATATAAAAGCACTCAACAAGTATTTGGAGTATATTTACGATATTAAATAAATGGAAACTATATTTATAAAACCATATTTATTTCATTATATATATTTCAGGGATATCATATTAACAATATGT
>OZ024740.1:136958480-136970980 GCA_964016885.1 Eledone cirrhosa
CTCATGGAGAAGATGGAGTGGCATCAGAGGTGATGAAGGGGTGTGATTTTGATGATATCATCCTGGAGTTCTGTAACCAGGCACTGGAGAAAGGAATTGCCCCGAATCAGTGGAGGATCAGTAACATCATCCCAGTGCCAAAGAAGGGAGATTTCTCTAACACCAACAACTACAGGGGGATCTCACTGACGTCACTTGTGGCAAAGACACTCACAGGATGATTCTGAACAGGATCCAGCCCGAGATGCAGAAGAAGCTCAAGGACAACCAAAACGGATTCAGAGAGGGAAGATCAGCCACCAGTCATATCCTGATGCTGAGGAGGATATTAGAGGGAGCTAGACCAAAGTGCCTTCCTGCAGTCATGGTTTTCATTGACTTTAGGAAGGTCTTTGATTCTGTGGACCGTCAGTGCTTAATGAAGATCTTACAGGCTTATGGAATCCCCAAGAAGATAGTGGACCTGATATCACTGCTCTACATCAACACCAAAGCCCAAATCTTTTCACCTGATGGGATGACAGAGTTATTTGAGATACTAGCTGGAGTGCTCCAGGGAGATACATTGGCTCCCTACCTTTTTTATCATCGCAGTGGACTATTGTATGCGCCTTGCGCTGGAGAAACACCAGAGCAGGAGAGTTAAGGCGAAAAAGATATCGGATGCTGAATTTGCCGACGACATAGTTTTGGTGACAAACACAGTGAAGGAGGCAGAGGATCTGATGCAGGAGGTGGAGACTGTCGATGAGTGTGGGGCTGAGAATGAATGAGACGAAATATCTGGTAGAGAATATTAAGAATCCAGATAAGATTACTAATGTAGGCGGGAAGCCGCGAGAATTGGTTGAGGACTTCCTGTATTTGGGAGCAAAGATTAGGAATACGGAAGAGGATGTGGCCGAGGGGAAGAGCAAAGCCTGGGCGGCGTGCCACAGCTTGAGATCGGTGTGGAAGTCGGACCTTCGTTGCTGTAGTGGAGTCTGTGCTGCTGTACGGGTCTGAGACTTGGACACTGACCAAGAAACTCACTCAGATGGTGGATGGGTGCTACACAAGAATGCTGAGGATGGCTCTGAACATTAATCAGTATATACTGAGGATGAAGAAATCAGAGCTGTACGAGAGCCTCCCAAAAGTCAGCTCAAAAGTGACACAAAGGAGACTGAGGTTAGCTGGACATGCTCACCGACATCCAGAGTTGACACTGCACTCAGTGCTCCTGTGGGAGCCCTTGCATGGACACACTGGAAGAGGAAGACCGAAGTTAATATATGTTGATGTCCTAAGGACAGACGCAGGACATGGCGGTGATGATGAGGGACAGAGACCGCTGGAGAGAACTCGTCCATGGATCTCGGGAAATTTACCTATATATATATATATATATATATATATATATATATATATATATATATTTATATATATATATATATATATTCAGGTTTGAGGTTCACCACTGTATAGAGCTGGTCTATTCTGTATGGTCAATCGTAATGTAATAATATAGAGAGTACTCAACGTAAAGCAGTTCAACCGTCTTTGTTTTTGTAGTTGGTGGTGCTATTACGGAGTTAAATATTATAATGAAATGACAGGAGGCTGGATTTGTGTAAATCCTTGAAAGGTTTATTATACTATGATCATTTCAATGATCGGGTTCCGAATGAATCCGGTGATATCATCAGGTATTCGAAATATAATACGTGAATGTAATAGATAAAATCCATGGGGCTGAAAATCGAGGACCCGAGGGCGAACGCTATCTTGCACCTTCTACCTTAGCCGGTCGCCCTCGAGTGACGTGGCTAAAGCTCACAGTGTGCTACTACCGGTCAGATAAAGGAAAACAGAAAGGGATGGGAACATAAGTTACAAGACAAAAGAAAGAAAGAAAGGAAGGAGAGAGAAGAAGGGGGAAGGAAGAAGAAGAGAAGCCAGGGTTAATGTCAGCTATAAGAAGAAAGACAGAAAGAAAGAGGAGGAAAGGTCGGTATTACAGTCAGGCCAGGATTGTCGCGAAGAAATTTTTTTATTCTACGGGACCCGTATCTAAACAACTACTACCGGTCAGATATAGGCGAACAAAAAGGGGGAAGGAAGATAAGTCTGCGGGAGGAAGACAGAAAGAGGGGAGAAAAGAAGGAGAAGGAAGAAAAGGAAGAAGTAGAAGAGTAAGGGTTGATGGCTACAAGAGGGAAGATAGAAAGAAAGAGGAAGAAAGGTCGATATTGATGTCAGACTACAGTCAGGCCAGGAGTGGCGCGAGAAAATGCTCACAGGGACCCGTATCTTAGCAGAGGTGAATATAGTGGGGGTCAGTGTGTTATAATGTGTGAGCAGAAGATCGAAACGTTACGTTTTTGTTTAGACTTATAGGATGAAGTCAAAGATTAATAATTAATAATTAATATCAAAGAAATTAGAAAATTTAAAGTTAAACAGTTTAACATTTTAAGGTTGATATATTTAATAGTTCTGATTTGATCTGTAATTTAAAAGTACTATGTGGCGGTTAAAAACCGCCCGCGCTCCGCCCCCCCCCCCCGGGGGGCGAATTAACCCACTCCGAGTATTTTCATTTACTGAAAGAAGGGGAAATTTATTTTTCCAAGCACTCAAGGTAGGCCCTTGCCTCAGGGGGCTGGTCGCGCCGCCATTAAAACCCACCCAACAGTCCGACAGAAAGTTGGAACTTAGAAAAGTTGGAAATTAGAAAATTTAAAGTTAAACAGTTTAACATTTTAAGGTTGATATATCTAATAGTTCTGATTTGATCTGTAATTTAAAGGTACTATGTGGCGGTTAAAAACCGGCCGCGCTCCGGGCCCCCCGGGGCGAATTAAGCCACTCCGAGTATTTTCATTTACTGAAAGAAGGGGAAATTCATTTTTCCAAGCACTCAAGGTAGGCCCTTGCCTCAGGGGGCTGGTCGCGCCGCCATTAAAACCCACCCAACAGTCCGACAGAAAGTTGGAACTTTAAAATATAGTTTAAATTTATAGGATGAAGTTGAAGGAATTCAGAATAACATTATAAAATTAAAGAGTAAGAAGATTGAGAATTGAACAAACAGAAAATTGAAAATCAAACATTTAAGAAAAACTTCTATAAGGTTTTGGGTTGCGGGGTTTAATTAAAGAGAGTCTTTTATGAAGAGACGTTAATTGTATTATGTAGATCTATAATTTATCCTAGTGGGATGTAGAGTACGGGATATAGTCGGGTAATATTTTTTTGTTCTCATGGGGAGACATTTTAGTGTCATGTGCTAATGGGTACAAGTGAGCAAAAGTCCCAATAGGAGGAGTAGAAATACATGGATACTTAGAAGTGGAATACGTGGAAGAGCACATTGATAAAGCAAAGGTATAAATATATAAATATATCAACATATAAATATAAATATGTAAATAAACCAACAAGAGTGGTGTTGGAGTAAGATGGAGAAAACAAGACATAGTAGAAGTACAATATAGTTCAGGTTGCAGTATTAATGCTCCCAGGGGGAGACATTCCAGTGTCGTGTGCTAAGGGTACACGCGAGTAAAAGTCCGAATAAGGGAAGTAAAGGTACATGGATGTATAGAGGTAGAATACGTGGAAAAGCATTAATACAGCAAATAAAGATATAAAGATATAAATAAACAGACAAGAGTCGGGTAAATGGATAGTTCAAGACACAGGAGAAATACAATATAGTTCAAGTTGCAGTCAGATAATGCATATAGATGTGGAAATTGAGTCAGTGTGTGTTCGAATTCAGTGTGAGTTATACATGCCCCGAAGTATAGGGTAGCTAATTTAGTTGACACAGTGCAGTACAATACATGTTATGGTATAATCCGTAGAGTTTCGTCGTGGTCCGAATATTCTGAGAGGGAAGTATAATATATATATAATATATATATGTATATAAATATATATATTATTATATATATATATATAATATATATATATATATATATATATATATATTATATATATATATATATATATATATATATATATATATATTAGAATTGGTGCTCTGAAATAGCGATATATATATGAATGTATATATAGATATAAGTGAATGTATGTGTGAGGAGCAAACGAAACAGGGGGGATTAAACAAAATATAATTTAGAGATATACCAGATGAAAGAATGGTATTTAACTAATGTATTGGTACGCGATGGGGCTCACCCACAGCCCCGGCGGACAATGGAGAAGGCGTTTCCTCGCAGGACGGCAAGGGAGACGCGCTGGAAAAGCCACTCCAACTCGCGGGGCTCACACCTGCGGCTGGCCAGTTCAGCGCCTATGGTGGTGAGTAAGGAGGTAGCCCTGGGGCCGAGAACACCAGAGTAGAGGTAGACCACGAAAAACATCGTTGGAGGTGGTGAGAGCAGACCTCAGATCGCTGAAACTCACGGAGGAGATGACGGAGGACCGTGACAGGTGGAGAGATGCTGTGCTGAATAGGACCTGTCCAACCCTTGCAAGCAGGGAAAAGCGGACATAAAATGATGATGATGATGATGATGATATATATATAGTGCATTTTGTAATACACTGTATGCTTAATTAAAAGCATTTCGAAGACCTTACGCTATTGTTTTAGAGTAGTGACAGTCTCACTTACTTTAAATTTTCAGAAAACAGGGCAGATAAAGCTGACAGAGCTCTGTTTCGCACTTTTTGGTGCTTATCAAAGCTAACTACTCCGCCTGTTTGCTGAAAATTATGAATGTTTGATTCTTATAGAATTCCAGTAATAATCAGGAACTGATTATACAGAGCGGTTGACGGTCAAGCAGAAATTGAAAATTAGAATTGGTGCTCTGAAATAGCGAATATATATGAATGTATATATAGTGTATTTTGCAATACACTGTATGCTTAATTAAAGAGGTTGTCTATCTCGTGTTATTATTTTTATCTTTTACGCTCTTTCCTACGTTCTTCTACACACTATAAATATCAATCTACATTCACTTACATCTCTCTCTACCACCGGATCTTGTTACCCGGAGAATTACCCATCTGCATTGTTGAGGCTTCCAAAAAACGACCTAAAGAAAATATATCTTATTATTCCACAATGCTTCAAGCAAACTTCAATACTCTCTTATATATATATATATATATATATATATATATATATATATATATATATATATATATATATATATATATATATATATATATATGTATATATATATATAATATATGTATATATATAATATATATATAATATATGTATATATATATATAATATATGTATATATATATATAATATATGTATATATATATTATATATATATTATATATATATATATTATATATATATATATATATATATATATATATATATATATATATATATATATATGTATATATATATTATATATATGTATATATATATATTATATATATATATATATTATAAGAAAAACGAATTATATATATGTATATATATATATTATAAGAAAAACGAATGAAGTAACTCTTAAGCACATCAATGATGAGGCATGCGAAATAGTGAAAAATCTCGGAATCGAAGATAGGACAGGACCACCCTTACCGGCGGTACCCACCTTCAATCTTAAGGACCATAAGGTAAACTTTGATAATGACCCTAAAATTAGATTAATCTGCCCCTCTAAATCAGATATAGGTAAAATAAGCAAATATATCTTAGATAGAATCATCCCCCAAATTAAGGCTAAGGTTAACATTAAACTCTGGGGGAAGACCCAAGAAGCAATAAGATGGTTTAATAGCATTAGCAATAAGAATAAATCTAAGTTTATCCAGTTTGATATCGATGAATATTACTCATCGATATCACCTGAAACTTTGAATAGAGCCATTAAGTTTGCTAAGGATAACTCTGACCTTACAAACGATGAAATTAAGATTATATTAGAAGCTAGGAAAACTATAGTCAAATTTGAGAACAGTTATTGGGTACGTAAAGATAGACCCTCTAACTTTGACATAACAATGGGCTCTAACGATTCGGCGGAAATAACTGATATTGCGGGGTTATTTATCGCCTTTAGACTCCAGGAAAAATTCAGCAATCTCCACGGCGGAATATACCGCGACGATGTTCTCCTAGTTAAAAACCTAAATAACCAAAAACTAGAAAAACTACGCAAAGATATAAGAAAACTACTACTCGAAATAGGACTAACTATAACATATGAATACAACCTTAAAGTAGTTAACTTCCTGGATGTCACACTCAATTTAAACTCTGGTTTGATTAAACCGTTTCATAAATTGAATGAAAATCTCAAATACGTAAATGTTGGGTCTAACCACCCCATCTCTATAACTAAATCTATCCCTAAAAATATTTCCCTTAGAATCTCGGGTCTATCTTCTAACATACAAGTATTTAAGGAACACGCCGAGTACTACGATAACGCCCTTAGTAAAGCAGGCTACCTCAACAAAATAGAGTATATAGATGGGAACAATCAAAACACCCAAAATAAATCCCACATAGGTAGATATAATAACACAACACCAAACCACACTTACTACCATAGTACGCACACCAGTAAACCAACAAACAAAACTAATAAAAAGCGATGCAAAGAGTACTTATGGTATAACCCCGAATACAATAGTTCCATTAGTACAAATTTACCAGTACTCTTCTTTAAAATAATTAAGAGACATTTTCCTACATCACACAAATACCACAAAATCCTAAACCCTTCCACTATAAGACTGTCATACTCTACAGCGTTAAACCTTGAACAACACATAAAAAAGATCAATACTAGAAGGTTAAACGAAAACACTAAGAACTTAAGTACAAAGAACACAAAAAAAACAGTAGACAATACACTACAGAACATAAATAAACCACACCTAAGTTCGTCCGCAATACTACTCCAGAGAAAACCCAACGTACACAACTGTAACTGCACCTATCCTGACAACTGCCCCCTCGGCAATAACTGCCTGGAAAAAAATATTATTTATAAGTGTACCATTAAATCCGGAGGCAACGAGTGGTATTACGTGGGATCAACGGCAACATCGTTTAAATCTCGATTATATAGGCATTCTTACTCAATAAAACACCAGAGCCAAAGAAATGTAACAACTTTAGCAGAAAAAGCTTGGACGCTCAGGGATAGCGATCAAAAGTTTACCCTAAAATGGGAGAAATTAGCTAAAACCCAAAGCTTTTCCAGGAGCCAAAATTTCTGCAAATTGTGTAATCTTGAGATTTATTACATAATCACACACAAGAAGAAATTGCTGAATAACAGAATTGTACGAACATTATTCTGTCGTCACAGAACTAAAACCCTTTTTTCCCACTCCAAGCCGAATATTACATAAAAGAGGGACATCCCCCCAACTATATAAACCTCAATCTGGTTAGAAAAATATAAAAACAATCTCTTCTCAACATATATTAATAACCTTAAATTACCACACTAATAATGAAAAGATATGCTGATGAGAATAGGTGCAAATATGCGATAATGAATGTGTCTAAAAAACGTCCATAAGTATGTATATATATGTGAAAATGTATATAAATAAGTAAATATATATATATGTTTGATGTGTATAGTTAGATGTAAGTGTATTCATGTATTAAAGTGCTTATATATATATATATATATATAGGTTAACACAAATCAATATATTTGATAAACAAATCCTCATATTTATGTATGTATTGTAAATGACCAAGTTAGCTAGATAGAAATATACTAATAATAATATTACAGTTTGCCTATCATGACTTAAGATAGTACATCATAAATCAACAAAAACAAATTGTATTGGCAATGGCCGTGGTGCTTGGACAAATTTAAATTTCAAAATCAAACCTGTTCCGTAGACAGGTTTAAACCTTAAAATCCAAATATGTTTCGAATAATGAAAAAGTGGAAGGAATACCGCATTTTGATCTCCTCAGCAAGCACTATAAAAATTGGTATGTTCCACTTCAAAATATTTAGGAAGACTGTTTAACGCACGAGGTAACCTATGTATATATATATATATATATATATAGATGTGTATGTATATGTATATATGTACACATAGACTAGAGTATGTATGTATATAAGTGTGTATCTATACGTGTGTATATAAAGATAAGTTGAGTATGAAAATATATACACATGAACGCGTATGTATGTACATGAATACATGTGTGTATATATATATGTATGCATGTGTATATGTATGTAAGTATGAACATGTTACTATGTGAATGTGAGTATATGTATTTTGTAGAGGTGTGCAAATATATTTGTATGTGAATGCGTGGGTGAAAGGATACGTACACTTGAAAGAAAAATTTAAGTCTGAATGTTAATTAAGTGCAAACACAAAACCAACCACGCATATCTTTACTATCTCTAATCCCTCTATAGATTTAGAAAAATAACCAATAATATATTCTATAAAAATGTCAAAACAACAGATGGGAATCTAATTACTCACTGCCACCAAAAATTCTCACTGCTATCTAAAAACCACTCCCTCAACTATTCTTCTAACAACTTCACCCCTCTCTCCTAATATTCTCTATAAAAACCAAATAGGTCCTCAGTAATATTATTCTGATGAAATGACAGTAAATAATAACATTGAAATATTGAATGTCTGCATAACTAAAACTTTGTAGATAGCAGCTGTTTTCAGGTTATGTAACTGTTATAGAAACACGTGTCAATAAATTCCTTTCAACTAAACTGTATCCATTCAAATCTTTCTATATATATATATATATATATATATATATATATATATATATACGTATATATCTATCTATTTCTCTCTCTATATATATACGAAATAGTGTTAAGACAGTTACTTTTACATAATTGTTTTATTACATAAGATTTCAGTGACATGGTTAGTAATCATGCAATAGTTACATCATTGACAGTCTCCATGTGACATCATCAGATGCTCATGCAATTATGGGATGTAGTTATTCTGGTAAGGTATTATCATCTTGGTGTGATGCGAGCGAACATAAACACCCTAATTATCTGCATTATATATATATGATAATATATACACCACTCCATATTATTGATTAAACCTAAAATTAGCATATAAATATATACATACATGCACACACGCACATACATGCACGCACACTCACACAACCCCCCCCATATATATATATATATACAAGGTTAACTTTCCTTTCATCCTTTCGGGGGTGATCAGTCGAAGGTGGTTGACTGGCAGAATCGTTAGAATGTCGTACTTGAAGTATTTGTTTCGGCGTGGCCAACAAATTACCATGGAAGTGACTCGAGTTCATACGTGCACTATCGTAGATAATCATGGATAGTATTAGATCAATTCACAATATTCAACTTGCTGGGAGCAAATAATTCTTGATAACGATGATGATTGCTGTTCAGAAATTAGGTCATTTGTACATTAAGCAAACCTGTTATCTCTCCCCGTTCGACGGGGAGATCTCCCACCCCAAAGTGGGTGGGAGATGTCTTCTCTTGTGAAAATGGGTATAGCTTTCATTATATAAAATCTCCCTATTTTGCCTAATTTCTCCCCGTTTTGGGGCCCTTTTTTCATGGTACTCCGCGTTTGGGTTTTTAGAGGTTGACTGGTCTGATTAAGGTTGTATACACTTGAACAATATGTAATGGATCTTTCTACGATGCATGCACCAGTTGTTCGTAGAATGTGTATGTGGTCGAGAATTCCATAGACATGAGTGATAAGGATTACAGGTTCAGTCAATCCGATCGACTTCCAATTTTACACACAAGTCGATTCGAAGCTACGGTAAATGATCGTTTCCCAAGATAACAAGCAGTGGGATCGAACTCGGAAACTTATGATTGTATAGCGAACTATTTACCCATGTAACGTCTATAGTTGGACAATATATGCGCAAGAATAGTGACGGAAAGTTAGAAAGATATCAACAATAACAACGTGTGTGTGTATATATATATATATATATATATATATACTTGACCTCTTACTATTTTTCTATTGGTCAATTCAAAACCTGTTCCCAAACAGACCTATTATATTAAATCTTTGTTGGTTTTTTTCAATAAACAAATCTCATTATTTCTGAAGACAGCATATATATGTGTAGGTATGTATATTCCCTCTGATAGTTTGTAATATTTTTACATAGATCTATATGATATACATACCAACACACATATATATCCTAGAAACGATCGTAAAATGATGAATTTTTTAATATAAGGAACTTGTTCTTTGTTTTTATTCATTGTTTTTATTAATTTACATATATATATATATATATATATATATATATATATATATATATATATATATATATATATATACAGGGTGCCCCCCAAAATGTATACACACTTTGATTACCTGCACAAGCATTATTTATTAGAATGCACAACCTTTCCCCAAAATAAAAGGATCAACAGACATAATTCAATTGTATGTAAACACCCCAAAATGTTTACATAATTTAAATAATTGTTTCTACGTTAGGCACAAAGCCAGCAATTACCCAGTGTATTACTGGTACTTTATTTTATCGACCCCGTAAGGATGAAAGGCAAAGTTAACCTCGGCCGTAATTCTATGCGCCAAAGCATGGCATCCGACACTCTACCAATACTGCCAATCCACCGCCTTACATAATTTAAATAATACATATAAAACAGAATTTATTTTAATGCATTTTTTAAAGATTGAAGTGTATATATATATATATACACTTCAATCTTTAAAAAATGCATTATATATATATACTTGGGGAGGGTCATATTTGTGTAATAATATTGCCAGAATTAATAACAGAACACACTCACTGTTTGGTTGGTTTTCATATTATTACACAAATATGACCCTCCCCAAGTATAACAATATTTGTTTCGACACACGATTTCATATAAAAAACCTCGCCGTCGGGGTTAAACATTTTCATATATATATATATATATATATATATATATATATATATATATATATATACTAATTAGAATTGGAGCTCTGAAATAGCAATATATTTATGGATGTATATATAATGTATTTTGCAATACACTTTATGATTAATTAAAAGCATTTTGAAGACCGTAAGCTATTGTTTTAAAGTAGTGACAAATTCACTCACTTTGATCTCAGCAAACAGGGGAGATAAGCCGACATGACATGTTTCGCTTTTGTTGAAGCTTATCAAGGCCAACTACCCCGCCTGTCTACTTTAAAACAATAGCTTACGGTCTTCAAAATGCTTTTAATTAAGCATAAAGTGTATTGCAAAATACATTATATATACATCCATATATATATTGCTATTTCAGAGCTCCAATTCTAATTTTTAATTTCTGCGTGACCAACAACCGCTCTGCATAATCAGCTCCTGATTATTTACTAGATTTCTATAAGAATATAACATCATTGATCTCAGTAGACAGGCGGGGTAGTTGGCCTTGATAAGCTTCAACAAAAGCGAAACATGTGTTGTCGGCTTATCTCCCCTGTTTGCTGAGATCAAAGTGAGTGAATTTGTCACTACTTTAAAACAATAGCTTACGGTCTTCAAAATGCTTTTAATTAAGCATAAAGTGTATTGCAAAATACATTATATATACATCCATATATATATACATTATAATCAATGAAGGACTTTGATTAACTAATTAAGTCGACTGTATTATGATATAAGCTATGTCTGTCAGTTGCAACTTGATGTAGAAATAATTTTGTCAAGAGACAGTAAGTGATTAATTTCAAGTATGTCACCTGCTCTCGATCTTTGGATAAGAACAATGCATATATATATATATATATATATATATATATATATATATATATATATATATATATATATATATATATATATATAAGTATGTATACGTACATACATATATGTGTACAGACGTACAGTAGTATGTATATATATACATACATGCACACATATATATATGTACGTATGGGTTTACCGAACATTTATTATAATGTTCGGTTTATTTGTAAACAAACAGCCCGAATTACGCAGTACAGTGCTCGGCAACCATCGTCGCCCTTTTGTTCAACACTGACACGGGAACGATGTAGTAGTTTCAAGCTTATTAGCTATCGTCAGCATCGTATACCTTTCTGTCAGATGATTGAACGTTTGAAAGTATATACTTTCCTTATGCATATTAACGGCTGAGCAGCTTAGTTTGCATATCGAGTGAGTTAGTCGGCCTGGCGTACCGAAAACGATAAATGGAAAAGAATGAAACGAAATTTCATTTCTCACTCTTAGTAACTAGCTTGAAACTAGTACATCGTTCCTGTGTCAGTAAAGTATTTGTTGTCTGACGAGGCAACAGCGTAAACATTAATAACTTCATAGTTCTTAATATTTAAAAGGTAGACTTAAATTTCTGTAGTTATAAAATTCTACTATCGGCCCGTGTATATATACTAATAACTAAGGAACAGCATAGAGTGAGTAATCTCTGTTTGTTCGTCAATCTTTGAATGCCAGA